>JAECWU010000201.1:0-89221 GCA_018150985.1 Chymomyza costata | reverse complement strand
TATTTTATGCCTGCAAAATTATGTATGTACCAGCTCTTAAGACTTTATTGTTAGTGCTACAGCAGTTAAACGTTTTTGAACACTTTCTTTAGAAAACACTTTTAAGTAATTTAAAAATTTGCCAAACTTACCACATTATGAAGTGCCACATTGTGTGGAGGTGGTATAAATCCCTGCGCATGCGCTGTAGCCAGCCAAAGGCACAAAGTGCCCAAAACTCCCAATAAAACTCTCATTTTGGCAAGTCTTCACAATATTTTAAGCCGTATCAAATTTTTATTTATTTGCTTTGTTTTTTTTTTCTGTGTATTTTGTTTGGAATACAATTTCAATATCAATGCACTTTTGCCACTCGTAGGCAAACAAGTTGAAAATGAAAATCGAAAAAATGGAAATTTTTTGAAATGTGCGCGAGAAATGTCAAAAATTCGAAGTAGTTACGATAATAATAACAAAAAACAATAAAACACACACAAAACTTTTGCCTAGACGAACTGCGTGTTGAATTTTCTATTTGCTTTTATGCAAATTATGCAGTTTTTTTTTTTTTTCTTTTAACTTTTTATTTTGTGCGTTTTGAAATTCCGTTAACGTTAGTTGGCGTAAAACGCGACTCGGTTGAAATAAAGAGAAGACTGTAGCCGCAGACACGACTTGTCTGGTAAAAGTTCGATGCTTAACTGAAGATCATTAAACGTTTGGTAACAAAATTTAAGCCAAGCTCGAACTGAAGATGCCAAAAAAACCAACAACGAAGCACGTGCAAATGGCCAACAACAACAACGACAGAGACAAAGCCAGAAACCGCAATGGCCAAGACAACGACGACGACGATGAGCAAGCGCAACATGTTGCCAAAGCAGCAACAGCGAGCAACATGTTGCTAAGCAGCGTTGTCAACATGAAGACGTTCGTGCTCTGTGCAAATAAAGAGAAAGCAAAGAGCAGCTACAGAGCTGTCAAGAGAAAGTAATACGCTCAGGTGACGTCTGTGCGCTACTAGGAAATGCCTACGCTCAAACATAATTTTTCATAGCAACTTTTTTTGTTTATCTCTCTTTGACGCTTAAGTTTTTGCTTTTTATCAAACCAGAAATGAAAAATCAAATATCTTCAGATGGTTTTTCTACCGTTTTGACGTAGTACGCGTTGGTTGCAATGCGGCTAGGCGGCTATTTTTGCTCTAGATCACGTAATTGCGTCACTTTTGCATGCTCGGAAATGCAAATCTTACAAACAAGTTGAAGGTGTACAATTCCAGAAGCATATCAAGATAATAATAACAAATTTTAGAGTAGCGAAAAATTCTGCAAAAGCTTTGGCTACGCGCGTTAAGGTCAAGTTGATAAAGTTACTTAAAGACAAAGACAAATAATTGCGGCACACAATTTGACGCGTTTTTTTTTTGAGCTTGTTAGCCAGCGCTTTAAAACTGACCATAGTCATGCAGTGGGGCGTAGAGGTGGGGGCTATTTGGGGCTTAAATCCAAAAGTAGATCAATACAATGCAATTTGTTATTCTTCTTAATTGTATATTACAAAACGTAAAGATCTTATATTTTAAATAAATGGAGAAGTTCTGGCTAAATGAGATACATAATTGAACTTTTATTTACAAAAAAAAGTTTATGAATTCTGAAATTCTGGCCAAAAAAGTGACATTTTTACCTTAAATTGATGTAAAGGGTGTTTTTTTAGAGTTACAAGTAAATATATTTATAATATCAATGAAACGGGCTTTATTGGATAGAAAATCTTATGACATTAATGTTTAAATATGATTTCGGCCATGTGGCCGCCACGACTGGCGCGTACAAGGCGCAATCTGAAACACCAATTTTCACAAACTTTCCACAACATTTGCGGCCGTATTTCGCCAATAACTCTTAGAATGTTAATTTCCAGGTGTTCAATTGTCTCAGGTTTATCGGCGTAGACAAGTGACAGTAATTTTATGTGAACGTCTTGGTATTTCGACAAAAGCTTGTGGATTATCCTCAATCCAAATGCGACAATTCTGTTTATTACCAAATACCAAAATGGGCTTCATCGGAGAACAAAATTTTGAATTTTGAATAAGTTTGACGAACGGGTGTAAATGGGTTGTCAGATAAAGCAGTGTTGCCAACTCAAAATTCTGAACCTTTAAAAAAAACACGCTGTGTAAAGCAACTGCTCGGTTTTTTCTTAGAAACTATTCGCTCTTTAGAATACTTCTTCTTCTTAAGCTTAGGGCTTTTGGCCTTTCACATACCCAGGCCCGACGAGTTTGGGCGTAAAGGGGGGAGGGGGAAAGGGAAAGGGGAGGAATTCACCGGGCCCCGAGTAATCTCAGGGGCCAGGTGTAATTACTTTTGTACTTACAGAGCACAATGATTCAAGCTAATGGTGTAATAGAGGGGCCGGTACAATTTTCTCCCAGTCCCTGATTTTCTCTCTGCGGCCCTGCACATACCTAAGCGAATCATGCCACTTTTTAATCGATCTATGAACATAGAACATGATTTCTTAAAAAAGAATAAGAAAATCCAAAAATAAATATAATAAAGCTACATAATGAAAAGCAAAATTTTTAAAGTAAAGTTTATAGAATTCAATATAATCTTGTACCCCCATCACAATCTACCTCTCTGATGATGCATCTAAAATGTTTTAATTTTTATGGCATTTCGTTTTCAAAAACAACCAAAATTTCTTTGACTATTTCGCGCATAGATCTATGATTCATGGAAACACTTTTTGAGTGGGGAAAAAATGCAAATTGCCAAACATAATATTTGACTTGATGATTAATGCTCTTCACAGTTGCTCCGGAATTGCATATATATGTAGTACATTATATACCTATGTAGTTTTTAACAACTCTTATAAGTGACTTACAAAAAAATTGTAAATCCGGAGCACGCTGTGATCTCGTTAGGCGGTTTCCTTTGTTTATGGCTGCATAATAAGACATAACATATATCATACACTGCAGAAGTGATTCAATTAGGAAAAGTATGTTTAGGGAAACTTCCATGCACAGCAGGGATTACTTTTGATGTGGGTCTTAGAAAAGCATAGGAAAATTAAAAAAAAGACACAATAAAAGTTACTTAGTTAGACCGCCTTTGTACTGTCTGAAAAACAGAAAATTGGGAAATATTTTCAAGGTCAGCTTTAAAAATAACAATCAGCTTTAAAGAAGTTTTTTTTTCAACTTTTGTTTGATTGAAATCTTGATTGTGAAGATTGCATCATTTTAAGATAAATAATGTTGGTGGATTATACAAAACTGAAAGCACTTTTTAGATAGAAAAAATAAGATGTAGTTTAGCAGGTGCTCGAAAGAATATGCCCTGATTTTTCTCCGAAAAATATTTGTTGTGCCAACTTTTGCATAAGTCTCACTTTATTAATTCTATTCTTTATTTTTTCTTTCTTTTTTAAGCTAAAATTATGTTTTTTGTTCGAAGCTATTATAATTTTAACACGCATTGTAGAATCAAAAAAGCAATAGTACAAAATTATTTAAAATGTTTTTATTAAACTAATCTGCAGAAGTCTATAGTAGTTCTTGAAATTACTGCCTTTTTCTCCGACACAACGCATATCACGCGCATACGCCTGCTCGGAACTAGCTTTCCGGGATTCTTTTCGGAGATACTGTCACGTACCCTTAGGCGTATTCTACGTAGCTGTATCGATTTTTCTTGAGGTCCGCTTTACGCGAGGACAGTCGAAGAAGTCCAGCGTTGCCAGATTTGCAATGTGAAATGCTAATGACGTTGAAGGGATATACTTCGTTACTTCGAATAGCCATAACTTTGTGAAAAAAAATCGTAATCGATCTCTTGAACTCTTAAATTAAAGGATAAGAGTGGTACTAAATGATGTAACCGGAGAGATAGACCACAGTTTTGGCACCCTGTACATAACCTCAAAAGTAGGAAGAAACGCCGTTTTTTGGGTACATAACCTCAAATAATCTCAAAATTCTGACGTTGCGGGCCAATTCTGACACCGGATTCGCATTCTACGCAGCAAATTACTTCGGAAATGACCCTTCGCTTTCCAACAACTGACAAGACTTCGGTATTTGTAGACCTGTGTAATCAGATGAATGTTTGTCAAATTCCAGGTCATTTTTTAATCAATCCTTGAAGTTGTTCGTCTTCGACTAGCTCTACACCCTGCTGAAACATTTTGTACTTGCCAGAACACTGTTAAGCGTCTCTTGGGAGCATCCCCGTTGGTGTTTTGATTATTCCGAAGGTCGAGATTTGAGGAATTCAATGCTGTAGCACTGCTCTAGATTTTTCTCCATCTTGGATTGCGGCGACACTTCTTAACAAAGGTTCCCGGTAATTGAGCTTTCCCGCAGCCGACTGGAAAAAATATCGATCTTTTCGGAATGGTCTCACGCCGAGATGGTTCAACCCAAAGTATACTTATTTAAGGTCCGGCCGAAGTCGCTCAACGAAAGTTACCAATTTTAGGTTTCATAGCGACTGCACATGAGGCTGGTTCTCTCTCTCGTGCTTTTTCTTGCTCTCAGTAAAATTGGTGACGACGTCGGCAGCATTACTCTACCTTAAATAAGTATACCTTGGTTCAACCGCTCTCTCCGTTCGCTCTCAGTTCGGATAGTTATCGTGGGCTATCTGATCAATCTATATAAACTTTCCTTGGTAGATTCCTTATACTGTGTGCAATGATACGAAAGCTTAATTCAGCAAGAGGTCAATAAAAGGGTACTAGAATTGCAGTGTTAATTGGTGTTACTTTGGACTGTGTAAGGAGTTCAAGAGTAGAGCCCTCTCTCGACACACGAAAGTAACCTTTTACAAATCCCTCATCAGCTTCTCTTTGGCGCTGAAGAATGGACATTTTCATCACCGATAAGATGATTTTAGTGGCTTTCGAGAGCGTATCTTTGGACCGCTAAATGTGGATAGTGTCTTCCGTATTCGAATGAACCTGTATAAGCTGCATGAGCTATACGGCGACACTAACCTAGTCCGGCGCAAACAACTACAACGTCTGCACTGGTTAGATCATGTTGCACGAATGGATGATGAAAAAGGTATTTGAGTGGAAATCACTGGAAGGTCGCCGACGACATGAACACCCGCGTCTGCGATCAGGCAACGGAGGATCTTCTTAGCCTTGGAATTGCCAATTGGCGCCAGCAAGCACAGAACCGAAACCGATAATTACCACGGCCAAAACCGATAGCCGCTTGTAATGGCCGAAATAGTTGTAGTAGAATTGCAGCTCCGAATTACTAAGAATTAGTCAAACTCCAAAAACAAAGTATTTCAAAAAAGTTCGTAGATAAAAAAAAATCGATTATTAAACCAAAAAAATCTTGTTTAGCTTAATTTGTAGTAACTAAAAAATTTAAAGTTCCAAATTAAATCAATCTAACACTTTCTTTCATCTAGACATTGTTTAACAAACTACATTCCTTTGCTCACTAGCCAGAAAAAAAAATTCCAATTGTACAAGCTGCATTTATCTCGTACCTAACCTAGCCCAATCAACAAATTATTGCATTTCCAGCTTTCCACAATTACAATTACGACAACAACAAAAGTTCCAAAGACTACGTCATAATCTAATCGCTTAAGGCATCATGCAACAAAGTAGCATTTCATCGAGAGCTGCCCCATTAATAGGTTTTCACTTTCAGTAAACCGCTCCAAAAGAAGAAGAAAAAAAGAAGCCCTTGCCCCATTAACTCGTCCATAATGAGGGGGGGGAGGGCCTACAATGGCATGCGCATCGTGTAGATTATATAAGCACCCGTATACGCTTATCAAATTTCTTTTTGTAATCCCCTCCGCGGGCCAAACTACCAAGCTATTGTAGCAAATGATGATAATGGATCCACTGATTCGGCTGATGATATAGCCGCTGGTTGTTTATTGTCTGACCACCAACAAGTCGTTGACTGTTCGAAGGTCTAAGCGTGTTTTTTTTTTCTTCTCCTTTTTTCCTAGTTTTTTTTTTTGTTAACGTAAATTTTTATTTGATGACTTTCTTTATGACTCTTTCTGGCTGTCTGTGAGAAAAACCCGATAATAGATAACTGCATTTTCACCTGTTGGACAGCGTTCAATGAAAAGCTTAATATAAATATAAAGATGGATAATGAGTTTTTAGCCAGACTTAAAAAGTTATTTTACTTAAGCTATATTTTTGGAACTTGAAAGAATTTTAATCTTTTTTGAGGCTTGTTTAAAATTTGTGTTTTTTTTTAAATATTCGATTTAACATTTTTTTGCTTGTCTCATCATTTCTTCCCACGCACAAAATATGGGTGTGCGACTTTTTTTTATGTCATACATATTATAAGCAATTTCGCTTTTTGTTAAACGATTTGCCATCAAAGTCGGCAATAAACATCAGGGTCGGAAGGGTCAGTTAACATATAAACAGATTTCGAGAGTTTGACTTAAACACACTTTCATAGGCTGCTTTTTTGTAAGGTTTTTTTGCATTCGGATATAGAATATATAGAGCTCCTTTTAAGAATACATGTTTATTAATGTACGTTGAGAAAAATAAATTTAAAATTTCGCGATTATTTTTCCCTATATAAGAATTTGCGGTGTCAAAAATACGCCAAAAGTAACGTTTTTATTAAAGAATAAAATTCTATTCTTTTTTTGTAGGCAGAAATAGCCAATTTTGAAATTTTTTAGAATGATTTAAAGATGAAATCTTAACTGAGATCGAAAGAATTTTATTCCATATTTTAAGAAAATAAAGAAAAAAAAACCCCGCTTACTTTTCTCTTTTCAAATTCCATCTCACCATAACGTTTCTACTCATCGTTTTGAATATTTTTATCACTCTTATTTTCATATATAATTTTTTCACTTGCTCATCAGAAAGTCTTACTCTTTATCGGTGCGAGCACATCAAGTTGCAGGTATGTCCGCAAGAGGGAGCCAAAAAAAAAAAATCGAGGAATACCAAGTTTCAAAATTTTCCATGAGAGGGAGCAAGAAAAAAGCAAATAAATGAAGGATGCTGACAAAATGTTTAATTTTAAAGAAATATTATGTAATTTATTTATTTTTTTTTTAAATTGAAACTTTTCGAACAATTAATAAATATATACTGATATATGACTTAAAATATAATTATACTCAATTCTGCCTTACACCGTGTAAGTTTTGATTTAAAACGTACTAGAAAAAAAATTTTTTATACAATGTTTTTAAGCCATGATTGTTCGTTTTTTTTTTAATATTTGTTAAGTCTATTGGTCTCATATGTTGTATTTTTTTAGTGAAAAAATAAATGTCTTCAAAATGACGAGCTATGTAGTTTGTGTAAGTTTGAGTAGTTAAGTTTTCATATACTCCCAAAAAAAATATATACATATTTTTAAAATAACAAATATTAAAAAGTGCCCGAAAGAGGGAGACAAACAACAAAATAGGTTTCGAAATTTCAAAATTTGACACTAGAGGGAGCAAGAAAAAAAAACAAAAAAATTTAAATACCAGTAAAAAATATATGACTTCCAAAAATTGATAGTTTTATATATAATAATTTAAGTCCCAATATTAAAAATGTCTTAGTTTCAAGGGAATAATCTGATTCCTATATAGGTAGTTTTACTAAAATAAAATACTATAATAACATTACCAAAGACTTTTAAACCCGAGGGTTGCGTTTTTTTTTTGTTTTATGGCATAATTGCCAAAGACGTTATTAAAAATTTGTTTCTAGTCCGGTTGTCTGACTATGTTTTTTTTCTTTTATATCTTTGCAGCCAAAATCCAAGGTCCAAAAAACCCAGTACGACAGTGCTACCCTCATAATACCTCGTTTTATGGGGTTTCTTGAGATTATGTCAGACAAATGACGTGATGGGGACTATTGGATCTTGGATTCGGATTCAATGAGCCCCAAAACAAAACGTGTAGTAAATATGGTCTATGCGTCCAACCCAAAAATTGAATTTTTTTATGGCTATGTTCTCTTTATTTTCTATACAATAACAACTAAGCTGTGCCAGATAACTTAAGATGGTTGTGCCTGTATGTACCTATATTTTTTTGGAGCTCTTTGGAAAAACTTTTCGGTAAAAAATTTTGTAATGCGTAAATTGCATTTTAGTTAGTATTTGGTTGGAAGAGATTTGATCAAACGATTTGTTAGATCAATCTTTAGCTAAAGCTGAAGCAGGGCAAGTTGTATTAGTTTCCGCGGACTGGTTCAAAATAAAGTCTCGTGGAGAGTTCTTGTTTCCGAACCGTGTTCCAAATATGAAGTTTGAAGGTACTTTTTTAGGAATTGATATGAAAACAGACTGAAAATGCAGGTAAAATTGTTTTAATATTTCATACTTAGAATCAGGCCCGTCGAGAGAGGTGGAAAGGGGGTTCCCTTGGGCCCGGAGCTTTGTTCAGGGGCCCGGTGTAATTACTGTCGTACTCACAGAACGCAATGATTCAAGCTAAAGGTGTAATAGAGGGGGCGGTACATTTCCCCCCGGGCCCGGATTTTTTTTCTACGGTTCTGCTTAAAATAAATCTCTTATATCTTTTAAACTAATTTATTTAAAGCTTTAATTAAAACTATTATAATTTTTCTATTGCAGGCACTTCGTTAAAACTTTAAAAGTGAAGAAAGTTGCAAATAACTCAGGTAAGTACTAATTTTAAAATATTTATTTTATTAAAACTCTGACACGCTTACTTGCCTGTCATACAATCTTAAGACCATATATAATGTACTCTTGTTAAGAGTATTTTAGTATCATGTCAGTAATTGTAATTGCCTTCAATTTAAATTTTAGGTGTGCTTCTTAATAGCTTTAAACTTGAGAGAAAAATTATTGCAGTTGTTAATTTTGAATGAAATAGAGTACAGCCATTACTATGTTTAATTAAGACACTATTTAAATGTTAAACCTCATCCAATTTACCTTAAATAAATTAAACCTTTAACCTTAGAAGTTAATTTTGTGTTACTCTTACACGGATGCAGAAAGACACAAATGCAATTAGTTTTAAAGAGTTACACCATAAAAACGAATTATTTAAGTTTATAAGTTAACGAGTTGAGCTTTAAAAAAATAAATAACTAAATTGGGCAAAATCGATTTATAATAAGACAAGATTTCTAAAATTTGTTAGGTGAGAGAGCACATGGTTTTTTTTTTAAATATGAAGTCTATTTAGAAAAAACTGGAAGCATAAGTTAATAAAGTTTAAACCTGTAGATATAAATAAACTATAAACAGTAAAGTTAAAAAAAATAAAAAAATACTTATAAATACTTGTTAATTTTATAGTTCATAATTTTTAATTTTAATAATTTTAAGAATAAGTTAAAAAACAGAAAAGGCACGTAATTCTTAAATTAAGACCAACTATTCCTACATAAATGATGGCGTACGTTAAAGTCGGGCGTGGACGACTTTGGGATACATTGGACCACTTATTGCAATTAAGTCTGATATATTGCTCAAGCAATTGAAAAAATTGGGTACGATATCTTCAAAAACACAACGAATTTTGCACTAAACAAGTTTTTTTGACCGATCGGTCCTATTTGGGCTATATGATTCAGTCAACCGGTTTTGATAAAATTTGGTACAGTGCTTGGGTACTCTAAAAAACTTTTGAATGCCTACTTTGGTAATGATACCTTTATAAACAAACGAAATACAACGAATTTTATACAAAAAACATTTTTTTTGCCGATTGGTCCAATGGGAGCTATATGATATAGTCAACCGATTTTGATCGAATTTGACTCAGTGCTTGGGAGCTCTAAAAACTTCAAACTTTGGCGACGAATTATCCATCTAAAACTTTTGGTTTTTTTCGAGGTCCTCTGAAATACCAACGAGAGCTAAACCATAGTTGACCGGCGTTATCAAAAAAACAAAATAAACTTGTCTCGATTTTAGGCTAAAACCGGATCTAATCTGAAAGTTTGGTTGCTCTAGCTCTAACCATATTTCTGAGATCTAAGCAGTTCTATTCTAGACGGACGAACGGACATCTTGGACAACTGGGTCATATCGACTTACTGAGATCACACTGATCATACTTTAGGTAACTTTAGGGGGTCTCCGACGTCTTCTTCTGTATTTTACATACATTTCGGCTTGCACAAATTTAATATACCCTTTGTACCATAAGCTACAGGGTATAAAAATCTACACCAAAATGCTCTAAATCTGAATCTTATCATGATGCAGAATTTTAAAAGGTGCTGCGAAGAAAATCTTCTACCTTGTTTCTGGTTCAATTTTTGTATGGCAGATATATGAATTTGTGGTCCAATTTTGATCAAACTTCTCAAAGATTTTTAGTCTAAATCAAAATACGACTAATATATGTGTTTCATATAAATTTACACTTTTGTGTAAAGTTTGATCAAATTTGGTCGATTATTTCGTATAGCAACCATACAAAAATTGAAGCTGCGCTCTCCTTTTCAGAGAGACTTGAATGCACATTGCGTAACCTTCTAATTGTTCGATGATAATTTCTTCAGCTCTTTACTTGTTTCTCTGTTTTTTAAAGTGAAGAGTCTTAGGTTTTTAAGCCAAGGCATTGATACGACGCAGGTTTAGTAGAATAATTTTGCACAAGAGAAGCATCGAGTACAATGACTATTTGCATAAATGGCCCACTTTTTAAATCAATCCCAACTCTTGTAACGATTTTTGCATATGTGTTAGAGGTAATAGGCAATATAAACATCATATACATCGTTTTCCTGAATCCGATTTATCGAGTTATTGATAACTGAATATTCTCCTGTAATTGAAGAATTGCATTTGATTTTACAGGAAAAATTATTTTTTTATGATTCCAACAAACTAAGATGACTTATAAAGAAAACTTGTTCTTTATCAGTAAGGATTTTTTCATATAAGAAGCTAATGTATACGCGTTAATATAGTATCTTAAAATACTGTCGCAAGTGTGAAAAAAGTTTGAATACACTCTCTTTGAATTTACTCTAAGATTTTGCGAATATCTTCATAACATGCTTAGTATAAATTGTGGTTAAAAGAGTGAGTTCTAAAAAATGAGATCCATTCTTTATTTATTCAAAGTCCTGATGTAAAGTTTATTGAGGAAAGTTGTAATATTTAAAGTCTTTGCTGTTTTTTATTGTTTATAAATTAATATTATTTTTATGAAAGCTTCAACGTTAGTCATCTGGCACTTATGTATATACTATAAGGTTGACACAGTAGATAAAAGCCGAGCATTTATCTTGTGTCAAATTACTGAAGCGACCTCTGACAAACATCCAGCCATTAATTGTATGTTTACAACTTTAGGGGCAAGTCGGCACTTTACTTTAATGCTTATAAAAATATGTTGTATATCAAATAATAAAAAAAAACTGTTTTTATAAACATAAAGCGACTCCACCTCTAAGCCAAAACGATTCTGCATTAAAAAACAAAAACAAACACAATTTTTATTAAAATAAAAACAAAACCAAAAGACAAAAAAAAAATTAGAAAAGCATAAAAAACATTTTTTGCATAGCTCCAAATTTAAAGACAATAAAGAGAGGAGAGCGGAGGGGAACAAATAACTGGAATACAAAAAATACTAAATGCTATACAAATAACAATAACAACAAAGACAAAAATGCTCGAGGGAGAAAGACTTTCACCTGGCGACGAATATTCAAAATGAGAAAAAAGCAAAAACAACAAGCTCAGAAGATAGCCGAAAAAAAAAAATGTTAAAACGGCCTTCGCTGCCATGGACCCGAGTTGGTAACAACCACAACAACAAGTGAGCATGATCACCATGATCATCGCTGGCCATAATGAAGTCAACTGGATGAGCCATGGTAGAAACCAAAACAAGAAACCATAAAGCAAGATGAACAAATTTTGAGGCAGGCGAAGATCGACGTTGGGCTACACTGCAGTTGTTTTTTTTTTTTTCCCAAAAAGAGTGTCTGGAAGGAAAGGATTTAGTTCACAGGATGTTGGGAATGTTGGGTTGTTATTTTGACAAAAGAGGTAATATTTGAAAAGTTGAGCTAAATCAAATCTTAGAGTTTATACGGATGGACGCATATGTGTTTTATATGAACTCCACATCGACCTCCGATTCGTTGCTTAACTCTACCGTCCGAGACACCTACTTTGCTGGCTGAACTTATTTTGAAAAGACGAACCTTCACTATTTTCTTTCATCCGTAATTTAATTTTCTAATCAGCTTAATTTACCGAAGATTACTGGCAAGCGGAAAATCAGATTATAACTAGTAAGGTTTTCAGATCATAGCCCATCAGTGAAAAGAAATATGGGCCATAAAAGAAGATTGAAGCAAATACAAATTTTTTGACACCATGAAAAGTCGTCCATACAGCTTTATATCTTTAGGGATATCCAAAAAGTGTCCAAAACAAAACTGAAAAAATTCGATTGTTTACTCAATATCTTCAATGTAACTAAAAGGTGATTTTTAAGCAACTTTCTTTTGGCAACGCTGTTTACAAGAAATCATCTTTAAACATCTTTCTAACGACTCAAATAAAGATTTAATTTTTCTGAATTTTATGTGTTTTTTTTTTTTAAATAAAATCCGAAAGCTCTTAAAAAGTCAACCTTTATATTACTTTAATATATATTCTACATTTCTTAGAAAGATGTTAGGATAGACGCGTTTCTAAAATAAAACAGCATTAGATTTAAAATTTTAAACTTAGCTTTTTTATAACAGGTCAATAATTATAAAAAGTATCACTTTTGGCGATAAAATTAAAAAAATGTTATACTTTTTTCAGAAATGAAAAGAGAAAAATTGTAACACTTGAAAAGTAGAGAATTGTTGCATTTATTTTTTTCATTATTTTTTTTTAATCGGCTTCAAAATCTCTTACTCAAGACACGTTTAATATTTTTGAGTTATGCGATATTTACCTCTGTATGATATTTGGTCAAAGATATTTTTTTAGTTAAATACATATTTTTAATTTTAATTTTTGTCTGGATGATCTACGTCCCAAAAAAATCGGAGGTTCTAAAATCCATATTTTTGCAATATGTGTGGATAATTGCAACTTCCTAAAAACAATATGTCATGTTTAAAAAAACCTATTTTTTGTACCAAAGAGGAGACTATATCAGTTAAAATTTCAATTTTTGCAACTTTTGATCTTGAATATCTTTAGATGCAGCCGTCATATTTATTACGACTTTTCAAAACATTTTATTAATTATATAAATGAACATTTATATGAGGTTTTAGCTTATCTTTTTTATTTGGATGATTGCCACTTTTTATAAAGGGTGATTTTTTTGTGATTTGGTAGCGTTGACCGTGAACATTTGCATGAAGTAATCTTGAAGAAGTAAATGGTAAGTAAATAAAAACTGCATACATTTTTGCACATTTTCGTTTGTTTTTTTTTTTTTTAATTTAAAAACCAAACGCTTAAAATAAACACACTTTAGTTATTTAATGCGATAAAGTCATTGGCGGTGTTACCACTATAATAGTCTTAAATTGTGAAGTTCTTTCGAAGAGCTGAGAGAGAAATTATAAAAAAATCGTCACGTAACGAAATGAGTTTTGGCCTCAAAACTTAGAAAGTCGGCTGTTTCTGCACTATGCTCCGAATAGTAGCGAAACGTTGTCTCCAATGAATCAAGCAATAAATAAAAATTATATAATTTTACTTAAATTTGTATATTTTTTAAGTAAATACGTATATTATATGCGATTGAAATTATTTGCCTTTGGAAAGGGTCGAATTTACATTTTATTTTTTAATTAAAAAGCTTAAAAATGTTTACAAAGAATAATTCACTTTTGAAAATTCAAGTGCTAATTATTATTTAAAAAAATTTCTCAAATATTTTTTTTGGCTTATCAGACTTGGCAAATATTCAGTTATCGATAACTTCATGAATAATCGAAATTTAGCAAAAAATTAATATTGGCTTTTAATTAAATATGCCGTCTTAAAAAGCTATCCTCATATAAATAAGAAGCTTATAAAGACTTGTTTCCCATTGTTACATACTATTCCAAAAAGTTAATATACTCTTATCTACTATAAGAGTAAGAGCCCTAAAAACCAGAGACCCCCAACGCACGTCAATAAACCTTTGACTTGAAGATGCTTATGGGCTGCTGCTTATCACTTGAAGCGCGTTGGGAATTTTGGATGCTGATCGTCTCATGAGGAAGCAACTTTTACTTTCCATGCCAGAAGTTTAGCGGCTGAAATTTTCAACACTTTTGTTAGCCGCCATGATTAAGTCATTTCGATGAGGTTACCAGAGAGAAAAGCAGAGTAGGAAGAAGAAAATGCCAAACTCCAGAAAGTACTCAGAATTTTACTTTCTAGCTTAAAAGCCCACGCAGTCTAATTTTGAGACATTTTTTTTTTTTGAAGTGTATAAATCATTTTTGAAGTGCCCCAAATAAAAAGTGAAAAGTATTTTATTTAACAATGTTGGTACAGTTGTGCACAAAACATTATTTAGAGCACATAATTAAATTAACAGGCATGCTTGTAGTTGTTACTTAAACTAATTATATTTAAATGCAATCAAAATAAAAGCAAAAACTTAAAAAAAAAAAATTGATTAATTTACAGCAAAAATAAATTGATTTTATTTTTTGCTACAAACGGAAATTGCGTAATCTATGCAAGCAGAAAAAAAAAAATAAAAAAAAATATAATAAAAATAACTTAATAACGAAACCTGCACAGTTTGGACCCTTGGGGTCTGACGAATGGTGTCACCTGCGATTATCATTAAACAGCTCGAAATTCAAAAAAGCGCCAAAGACCGAAAATGAAATTTCAGTTTTTGATAACACAGCAGTTTCCGTTCATATTGATATACTAAGTATATATTTTTGACAGGCATTACGTATATACCAAATATATTTAGGGTACGCTGTTATTTAAGTCGGCGATTAAGGCGTGTCAGGCAAAACAAATTATTATTATTAAATATGTCAAAAGCCCCAGCAATTTGGCAGCTTTTAATATTATGACGTTTTAGCGGCGTTAAGTTGATGTTAAATATCTCAGTTTTGAGCAATAACTTGTAATATGTTGGTTTATTTAAAAAAGTTATATCTTTATTGTAAAGGGTGTTTTTTTTTAGAGCTACACAAGCTTAAATCATAATAAAACAAAGAAATATATTTTAAATATCCATGAAACGGGCTTTATTGGATAGAAAATTTTATGACATTAAGTCATATTTGGCCATGAGGCCGCCTTCATCGGATAACAAAATTTCAAATTTTGAATAAGTTTGACGAATGGAACCATTATTTTCATAAAAAGTTTCAACAATTTGCAAGCGTTGCTCTGGTGTAAGTCTATCCATAATGAAATGTCAAATCAAACTCAACAAAAAGCAACTATCAGCTGTTAAATGGGTTATCAGATAAAACAGTGTTGCCAACTCAAAGTTGTGAACCTCTAAAAAAAACACGCTGTATTATATAGACTGAAATGCATTAAATATTTAGCTATTATAGCTCTTATTTTAAAACCTTGACAATAATGATAAATGTTTTATTAAGCTTTGGTGGTAATACGAATTTCAGATCAGTTCCACATCTCAAAAATTATTTTTGTTCATTTTTTTTATATATTTAGTCTTTATTTTTAATTTAACTATATGTTTTACTGCTTTACGATAATATATATAATTCGATGCATGTGATATTAAGATTTTTATGCCCGTACCCAAAGGATCAGAGGTGTTCCAGGTTTGTGCACTGCATGTTAAAGGCAAAGGGAGACATGGCAGATTATTAGTTGTATATTTCCACTTCAAGCGAAGTTTGTTGAACTATGAACTATATAATATTAATATATAGCAGTGATGCGGAAAACGAATAGCTTCCTCAATCCAAAACAAATTTTTGGCATGCTTTCGCGAAAAAAATAAAAGACACCCATCTATTTCGAGCAAAGAAAATACATTTTTTTGTTATCTCTGAAATTCGGATGAACGGCTTATAACTTAAACTTGATAAAGGTAGAATAAAGGGTTACTAATAAGGGATCTTTATTGTGGAGATGACGACATGCAAGTTTTTGTCCAGCAGATTGACAGCCCAATGGTCTACTCCGAGCTGAAAAATGCATGCCTTGTTAAATCTACCAATTTCCGTCTGGACGAATGGCATCCTCGCAGAATTGCATTCAAACCAGTTGGCATTGAAAGTTTCCACATTGCATGATGTTGACATCATGTTGTCGAGCAACCGAAATGCATTCTATATTTCCCTTCAAATATGAAATAAAACTTTATTTTGCAAGAGTTCAGTCAAATCCTTGCCTAGAACAATTATTGTAGTTAATTTCTCTTAGTTTCTTTTTCATGCGAAATGATGTCTTCAAGTACGCCATAAATTCAATGTAAGATCACATGACGGTTTTTTAAAGGAAAGAATGCTAACGTTCTGGCAACACGGCGAAGACTACGCCACATATGTATTTGAGAGTCAATGTTGCCAATTTGCACCTCACTGATTATTGAAACGGTACCTGGCTCGGAGAGTGTTGCCAACAGGGCATATTTTGCTTGGGGTTCGTTGGCAAGTCGGCTGTGAAAGCCATGTGGAATACCTCATCTAGAACACTTTTTGTCCCTGGTAGATCTATTGCAAGAGAGGTTGCCCGCAGGTACAATTTTGATATTAAAGAGTACGATGCCAGGAGAAGCTTATTCGTAATCTCAACTTAAGTAGCTCATAAATATTATCGATACAACAAAACTCGACTGTCAGATCCAAAAGGTTAAACCATGTTTTTCTTATAGTCTTATGGTCCAGAGAATCCCAGCACATAAGGATTCTAAAAAAACCTACAAAATAAGTCGTTTTATGGTGTTTTCTCGAGATTATGTCGATGTGTTGTTTTTTTTTGGAAATCGAATTGGCCTTCAACGACCCAAAACATTAAGAAATCGCGGTCCGATCCCACGATCCGAAAGTTATGATTTTTGTGTCTCAAAGACTTTAAAGAAGATACAGCGCCTTACGAACATAATGACCGTGCTATCATCTTTTTGTGGAAATATTTTTATAACCGAACTCATTTTTTTCATGCCCAACTTTGGAAACTAAAGTTCGTGCCGAATGAAAGGTGATATTTTGGCAATATTTATTTTTTGGGGAAATTTTGAACTGTACAATACACGGTCGCACCGAGCAGTATTTTCATCGGAGTGATCTGGTTAGCTCATACATTGCTTGGTGACTCTTTTATCATCACTTACTATAAAAAAAAACCAATAGCCTTGGGTAGCTTTTTAAATATTTTGACCACACTTCAAGCAGAAAATAAAGTTATGGGAATATTCTTAAAAGTGTATTTATCACATTGTCAGTCAAAATTAAAATTCTTCTGAACAATTAATTAGCTCGCATTAAATATTTTGCAATGGGATTGACTCGGCATTTCTTAAAATTATAACTATAATAGTGAGTTCTTGTTGTAAAAATATGAGTACCAATAATGGCATAATTTCATTATTTTACTTGTATTGCCTTACTTGCATATGAGACAAGACATTGCTTCATTCAACTTCTCAAGTAGTCTACAAATACAATCAGGTTGTTAGTAGTATGGCACTTTGGCATTTCTACCTCGTTCTTAGCTTATTTTCCACTATTACTTAGGCAGTTCTACCAAACTGCACACCTTAAATAAAACTTGCGACACTAGCTAATGAACAACCAAGATATACCCAAAAAAAAATAATACAATAACAAATTTCCATATTTTTAAACACCATGCGAGTGTAGTCAGAATTTATTTCCACTGTGTTTTGTGTAAGTGCAACCAATTTTAAAATTTTATTTTATTAGTAATGCACTGCAACATATTATATTAATATTGATATAATCCTATTGTGTACTTTTGTATATTATTGTGTTCTTTTGTATCTATTATGTTCGGTACTGCTTTTCTTATGTTTTTTTCTTCTCATCCTTCTTTTCCCTAAACATCATAGAGGTGACCATTTCGCTCAGATCTGGTATTTTTCGATCAATCTTCGGGAATTGTATATTTTCTACTTCACGCTGTATTTCCGGATCATTTATTAACAGTGGCAATAACATCATCAATAAAAATGGCACCAGTATCAACAGTACCATTGGGTTTAGCAGAATATCCATTATGCTCATTTGTTGACGCGTGTAAAAGTAATTGGTGCGCTTAAGTGGTTTGAGTACTAACGGATAGTGTACTCGCTGGACTAACGAAGGCCTTAGATAGTCCACCTTGCGTGCGCGTATCTTGCCCTGCGTATTGATCTCAAGCCGCACGGGCTCAAAGGTGTACTCTGGATGGTGCACGTCTAGTATATAGCTGCCACTGGGCAATGCAATTATCTGAAAGTCGCCATTTTGACGCACAAATCCCTTGTACTCGCCAGAATTAATGCTTAAGGAGATATCTTTTAGCCAAAGTTGATTTATAGTCTCATCTCGATCTATTGGTAGAATGTTTCCAATAATGGTGAACAATTCAAAGGAAGAGGCTTCCTGATTTGTGTTGCCAACGGCCTCGAAGTTAAAGCACGTTGCAATGGCAAAGCAAAGCACTTTAAAAAAAATGAACTTTGTAAACATGTTTGAAGGCGAACGGCGGAAATTTTAATTTTTATTAAATTTTTTGTGTAATAGTGACAGCTGTAAACTCAAATCTATAAGATGACTAGATTGGGAAAAGTTTTTCAAGCACAATCAATGAGGCAGGATATAGAGTAGCTAACACATTACATTTATGCAAATGTATCTAACATAGAGAAAAAGAAAATGGCCGCCAATATGATCGAGATTATAAAAGAAATTGATATAGACATGTACGTCAGTATGAACGCCTAGATCTTGGAATGTACAAGAGCTAGGATAAGCAAATTTATGATTTGGACTGCCTATCTATGCAGGCAGGTTTTGTCACGACTCCTTTTTTAAAAAAAGTTCGTTTTGTGATGATTTGAAGCTTAAGAAGCCATTTTATTCTAATTTTCTCCAAAGTGAAATCAAAATAGCTTAACTCTAATTGCAAAAAAGAAATTTTGTTAACAAGAAAGAAACTGTCTTTAAGGAATTATACTCTTCAAAAATTTATCAGAAGAGCCACAGACCGTAACCATCACATATCCCACCAGATGAAGTTCAACTGATTTTATAGAAGATTATCGACATTTACAAGGAAATGGAAGCTTCTAGAAGAGTTGACTTTTGTATGAATCCTCTGACGAACGCGAAGGAGCACAAAGCGATCATCCAAGGAGGCTCTTTGAAACTCTAGGGAACATTTCTACTTTCGTTTAAAAAGCGGCATACGTTACCACTGTTTCTTACTTTGAGAATTACTAAAAAAGGGATGAATTTCTACGCACCAACTTATTGTTCCGGAAAACGAAAACGAGCAAATTTATTCGGATTCGTTTTTGCGTGCTCCCAATTCCACATTTTTTGCTGTCGCCAACTACTTATATTTCCCTTACTCATTGTTAGCACCTTTCGAGGAAATTTTTTTCACGACTATGTTATTTTTATGACAAGGAAGAAATTTTTTCTTTCTTTAATTATATTCTATAATGCAAATAATCAAAAATATGTACATTAGGGCGGGTCAATTTTTATGGGGCCGAAAAAACTTTCTGGGGCTCAGCGATTTTGATTCTTTGAGTCATTTTAAACAATTCTGCAATTTCGAGTCGCCCACTTTTTCAAAATGGGTTTTTATTAAAATATTAAAAAAATCTACTTAGATCTTCTATTTACAAGGCCAAAAAAAACGTTATTTTTCCTCTAACCAAATGGGTATTTGTGGGTTTTTGAGCGCCGCCAGAGGGCGCTTTGAAAAAATGGGTTACGTAATTTGGGTACGGTCCCTAACTTGAAATTGGCATAAATAGAAACAGATAATATTAAAAAATTATTTCAGTTTAAAATGTGTAGAATTTTAAGTCTTTTTTATTGTAACTTAGAAATTAATTCTAGGGAACAAAGTAATTAAAGCCAGAGCAACATCTAGTAAGGGAAGTATGAGAATTTAACAAAAAGAGGAAGAGAATTGTGAAAAGTTATCGAGAACAAAAAATGTCAAATTGAGAGCACGAAAACGAATTTAATAATAAAATAAATAAAGACCCTTTAGTTCGGCTCAGGCCTGAATAAGTCATGAAATCATTCCTGAATTTTCAGTAACAGGCATAAATCTACGCATTCATTTGTGAGTGAATTTAACACATGTATGTCCTAGGCGTTCAGGCCTGAAGCTTAGCCGTAACAATCAGGTAAGAATTCAGTGCTGATTGACTTTGAAAATTCATGCCTAAAATCACAGGTTAATTTTTAAAAAAAAATCAGACATGAATTCAGTGCTGATTTATTTTTAAAAGTCAGGTGTGAAATTACAAGTGATTTATTTATACACTGGAAACAAATATTCTGCACACATTTTAACAACCCTTTTATTATCAATTTGAATTTAGTATTATAAATAACAGTGGATTGGGTTCAGCCTTAAAATTGAGATTTTTTTGGAACTGCATTGCATTAAGTAGCTGTGATTCCGCTGTGCCCAGAGTCCGCTGTAACTGGTATTGATTCTAAAATCAAAGAATATTTTTTTATATTATATATTATAAAACCCGTATTTTTTGACCTACCAAGTAAAGATGATAAAATTACTTAAATCATTTTAAGGCAGTCTTTTTTTGCACGCCGTCACTGTTGGCGCCCATGACAAAGGCATCAATTGATTTTTTCGTCTTCCTTACAAATACGTCAACATTTCTTTCATAGTTCCTATTTTGTAGTTATCCAAAACTTTGGCAGTTGTCTATTCATCATTGTTTTTGGGATAAAAGATCTTAATCGAGGAGATGACGACACGCAAGTATTTGTCAAGCTACCGTTCTTAGAATAAGGCCAAGATTACGCAACAAATTTGAGAGTCAATTTTGCCAAGTTAGTCTGGCACTTTGGCATTTCTGCCTCGCTTTTATGGCAGCTCACGCTATTACTGGTGCACTTCTGCCAAACTGCACACCTTAAATAAAACTTGCGACACTAGCTAATGAAAAAAAAAATACAATTACAAAGTTCCATATTTTTAAAAACCATGCGCATGTAGTCAGAATTTATTTTCAGTGTGTTTTGTTTAAAAGCTTTTGTATAGTAATGCACTGCAACATGTTATATTAATATTGATATAATGTTATTGTGTACTTTTGCTTTTTTTGTGTTTGTAACTGCTTTTCTTATGTTTTTTTCTTCTCATCCTTCTTTTCCCTAAACATCATAGAGGTGACCATTTCGCTCAGATCTGGTATTTTTCGATCAATCTTCGGGAATTGTATATTTTCTACTTCACGCTGAATTTCCGGATCATTTATTAACAGTGGCAATAACATCATCAATAAAAATGGCACCAGTATCAACAGTACCATTGGGTTTAGTAGAATATCCATTATGCTCATCTGTTGACGTGTGTAAAAGTAATTGGTGCGCTTAAGTGGTTTGAGTACTAACGGATAGTGTACTCGCTGGACTAACGAAGGCCTTAGATGGTCCACCTTGCGTGCGCGTATCTTGCCCTGCGTATTGATCTCAAGCCGCACGGGCTCAAAGGTGTACTCCGGATGGTGCACGTCTAGTATATAGCTGCCACTGGGCAATGCAATTATCTGAAAGTCGCCATTTTGACGCACAAATCCCTTGTACTCGCCAGAATTAATGCTTAAGGAAATATCTTTTAGCCAAAGTTGATTTATAGTCTCATCTCGATCTATTGGTAGAATGTTTCCAATAATGGTGAATAATTCAAAGGAAGAGGCTTCCAGATTTGTGTTGCCAGCGGCCTCGAAGTTAAAGCACGTTGCAATGGCAAAGCAAAGCACTTTAAAAAAAATGAACTTTGGAAACATGTTTGAAGGCGAACGGCGGAAGTTTTATATTTTATTAAATTTTTTGTGTAATAGTGACAGCTGTAAACTCAAATCTATAAGATGACTAGATTGGGAAAAGTTTTTCAAGAACAATAAATGAGGCAGGATATAGAGTATGGCACGCCTATTACACGTTACGTTTATACAAATGTATCTAGCATAAAAAAAAGACGACGATGATCTAACAAAATGGCAGCCAATATGATCGATATTATAAAAGAAATTGATATAGACATGTACGTGCTTCTGTATGAACGCCTATATCTTGGAACGTACAAGGGCTTGGATAACCCAATTTATGATTTGGACTGCCTATCTATGCAGGCAGGTTTTGTCACGCCTCCTTTTTTTAAATTGGTGAAATGCTCTTTAGAGGCAAAAAGTTCGTTTTGTGATAATTTGAAGCTTAAGAATCAATTTTATTCTAATTTATTCCAAAGTTAAATCAAAGTAGCTTTAATATAATTGCAAACAAGAAAGATATTTTTGACAAGAAAAAAACTAACTTAAGGACTTACACTCTTCCAAAATGTATCAGAAGAGCAACAGACCAGAACCACCACAAAACAAAACGAACGAAGGCCAACTAATTTTATAGACGAGTGTGAACATTTCACAAGAAATGGGTTGCTTGTAGAAGAGATGACATTCTCATCTGTCGAAAGACAAGGACCACTAGGAGGAGCTGCGAATCTCCAGGGAACTTACCTATTCCGTTTACGTAGCAGGATACGTTTCTTACTCTGAGAATAACCAAAAAAGGGATGAAAGTAGATAATTGGAACTTAAAAATTGCATTTCTGTAAATAAAAAAGTTCTATATTATGCAGCACATTAACCCATTCGTGACCACTGTACCTGCTTGGGTAAATTAATTGATTTTAAAGAGGCTCGTTTTTTAATTGATTGAATATGATAAACTTCTAATAAGATGCGTCAAAAATACTTAGTTTTTCAATTTTGATCAAATTTGTGGGCCACAAATTTGTTCTACATTTTCAGCTATTATATTTAGATAAAAAGCAACTATATAAATCCAAAATTTAATTAAGAAGAAATGAGTTTTTAACTTTTATATGGAACAATAAAGTTAAACACGGAAAAATTCAAAAATTAAAACTTTGACCAATTTGCGCTCCCCTCAAATACTTTGCCATCTTATTTAATTATTTACATAACAATATATGTGCCTACATAATAAAAATAGTAATTATCTGACATACTGCTTGTAAACTATAAGCGAATCTTCACTGTAAGAAATTAAACTAAAATGCATGCCTAAAAGTATGCAGCATATTTTTTATAAATTTCCCCTTGTAAAAAAACGGCATTTTTAACCCTTACATGGTCATGAAATAAACCTCTTGCAGTCGATTACAATACTGAAGTTATTACCAATTTGAAATGTAAAATTAAAAACAACTTTTATAATTCGAGTACATAATTTTTCATTTATTTTGTAATTAATAATATTGATTACATGTTGTTCTTTTGTTTGTTCTTCTTGTTCTATACATTTAATATGGTTCATTAATTTAGAATTGATATATTTGTAATAATTAAAAGTAAGTTTGTTTTCTAGCATATGCTATTTTTTTTTTTTTGTTTTTTTTTTTAGTTTTAAATGTAATACTAAACTTTAAATTCGAACACACTTTGTAAATCAATTTGAAGCATTTTTTTTTTTTTTAAATAATATATAAAGGTTTTACATATATTGGGAAGAGTTGAAAATAATAGCTAAATGATAGTAGTAGAAGCGGCAGAAAATTTAAATTTTAATGCATAATACAGTTCTCAAGCATTAAACAATTAAACTTTTAAAACGTATATACTTTGAGTTAAATGAACAAAATTCTTGCATTCTTTTACAGTGATGCCTAAGAGAGTTATACATAATATATTTTTTTTTAACAGTCTGGTATAATTCGACACTAAAAACCTACATATTGAGTTGTAAATATACAAAGTTTAAGTTTAATAAAATGTTATTAAAACTGTGTTTTGCTTTCTTTCTTTTTTTTTTAACACTTTTATTAATACGTTTTTTATGTGTTGTATGTTTTGTGATATTGGCAATAAGTAATTATTTTGTATATATCTAAATACATGCACAGAAATACATAAGTTTGCATTTTAATATTTCATTAAATTATGACATGTTTATTTGTTTGCATTGTATGTGGATTATATGCATTAATATAATATATTTATAAGTATGATCTTTTTGTTTTGTTTTATATTTGTATTTTTACTCAATGGTAGACTAAAAGTTTCAGTTGATTTTGTTGCTGTCAGTAGCAGCACAAAAAATCTGTCCAACCTAAAGCATATATGTGTATATCTAACTAATAACAGCCTTTATATATAGTACTGTTGCTAAGACATGGAAGCTGTATGAAATTGTTACAGTTTTGAGTTCTATATATTAGGTTTATATAATGTATAAATTGTGTTTGGGATGAGTCATTACAAATGTAACTATAGCTAGTTATTTTTTTAATTATTATTTCATTTTTTATTATTCATTATATTCGTGCATATATATCAATTATATAAACGAGTATATTCGATAACTTGCAACACGTGTTTTGTATCAAATTTTAACTTTGAGTGTTTCTTATTTTTTTTTATGAGTGTTATGGTGGGTGGCCTTAAAAATTGACAGCGCCTGTGAATACTTTCAAAATACAAATACATTTAACAAATGGCAGTAACAAAATAATAATTTAAGTATTTTTTAGAGGAAAAAAAATACTGCAAAGTGCTGCAAGTGTGTTTACAGGGACGTTTGCACAAGTTAAGGGTTAATGCTTGACTAAATCTATGACAAACAGCATTGCGCTCCTGACACAAAGAGACAGACACATACACATCTATATATTTATGTATATATATATATAATCCTACATAGCTTATATCAACACTAACAAATTACAAGTTACAACTAGCCTTTACGTGTCCATTGCAAGCAATGTTCCGCACAGGCTTTGGCTCTGGTTCTGTTTCCGTTTCTGGCTTCTCCTCCTGCACAGCAGCGCACGGCTGTGAGCGCCACTTCTAGCTCCAAAAGTCCATCATATTAACAAGTTTGCATTTTTTTAGCTCCAGCTTGGTGGGCCGAGCACGAAGTCAAGCACGCCCAAAGATGGCACGATCGGACACATCGCCCGTAGACTGTGAGTGCGACATGGCTGCATTGTTGACCGTGTTGTTAATGCTCGCCGCATTGCTGCCATGACCCATGCCATGATGATGATGATGCGAAACTACGCCATTGCTGCCGCCGCCGCCGCCAGCGCCCAGCGTAGCCGTAGCTATGGTAGCCGTGGAGGCATTGTGATGCGTAACATTGTGATGATTGTGCGCTAGTGTGGAGCTGCCATACTTGCTGGCGCCCACGCCATTCAGATGCTTGCGTGTAGCCGCCGAGCTGACATGATGCGTGCTGCCGCTCACGCCGCCGCCATAGATGCGATGCAGCGAGTACTGCTGCACTGATTCCAAATCCGAAACGGAGGAGGTTATCTTGGAGCGCACCGCCACCTTTTGCATGCTATTGTACTTATCGCTGGCGCTGAGCTTTATGTCGGGCAGGTGGCCGGAGCTCTGTGCATGGCCGTGTGTATTGTGATGTGAAGCATTGCTGCGTGATGACTGCATGTTGCCATTGCTCTTGGTCGTTGTTATGGCCGCATTGCTCACCGCTGTGGTGCTGGTAATGGAGGCCACCACGGCACCGCCATTGGCATTTGGCGAGATCTCGGCAAAGTTGTAGCAGGAAGACTTTTGCGAGATGCTATTGAGGCCACCGCTGCTAGAGCTGGTGGACATGCGGCAGCTGCGATGCCGACTCGAGGTGGAGGGTTGCAGGAATTCGTGATGTGCGGCCTCGTCGGGCGTCATGCGCTCCGCTGGATCCCATTCTAGACAACGCTGCAGAAAGTCAATGAAATAACGATCCTGACAGTGTAAGATCTGTGCCAGCGATTTGCTGCCCGGCGTGCGTTTGCGTCCCTTGGTATTGGTAATGCAACGTGGTGCATCACGTGAATCAAAGAACAGGCGACGACGACGTGCCACCGAGACGACCAGTTTGGGTGGCAGACCCAGTACCTCCATAATGCAGGCCAGCTGCTCTACCTCATTTTCGCCCGGAAAGAGTGGGAAGCCCGTGTACAGCTCGGCCAAAATGCAGCCTGCAAGCAAAGTGAGAAAAAAAAGGATGATTAGTATTGATTTTGTTTTTTCGCATGCTGCAGTATTTTGGTCAGACAAGCGCATTGACCTTGACTTTGGCTTTGACATTGGCCAAAAACTGTGAGTAGGCTGTATATATAAATTCAAATTTATGTGCCTTGCCCTCGGTAGCTTGTGGTCTGGTTGGCCAAGGTTTACTGCATAATTAAGGTTTATGGATACTGTTCTCTTTTGATTTTTATGAAGCTGTACCCTTGTCTATTTATTTTATATTGGTTTACTTTTAGCAATTTTTAGTTGAACTGGCTAAAACAAATTTCAAACAAACTATAAACTATTATGAACGTATTACAAACTTTGTTTTACAAGATATGCCAGCCATAGTATCTGACATTGATATCTTTGTTGACCTTCTTCTTGTGGTTTTGTTTCGAGGTTGTCAAGTGAGTTTTGTGCATGTATAGAACTAGGGCCGTAGAGAGAAAATCCGGGCCCGGGGGTAAATATACTGGCCCCTCTATTACACCTTTAGCTTTAGTCACGACAGTAATAACACCGAGCTCCTGAGAACACTCCGGGCCCGGGTGGGATTTCACGCCTTTCCTACCCCATCTCGTCAGGCCTGTATAGGACACACATTACATATACTAGTCAGGGTTTGTTCAAGGATGCCTTTCAAACTTCAAAAGTAGTACTTTATACGCAAAGAATTTTAATATAATTAAATTATATGAACAAGCAACATTGAGCCAGAATTTTCAAATTAAATTGGAAAACAAGAAAAAAAAGAAAGTTTTTTAATGTGCGGCTTTGTGGTCTGAAAGATACGCTAAAAATAAATGATGCAAAGAATTTTATAAGGTGCCGCAAAAAGTGTTTGAATCGAGAACCGACTAAGCAAAGCACTTTGTTTTAAAGGAATACATTAAAAAACAATTTTCAATATAAAAACAATAATTAATACAATGCTTTGCATTGTTAGAATAACAGATGCTGTTCGAGAACTGATATAGATAGACGTGACACGAGGTGATATGAAGGCATCTTTAAGCAAAATTTTAAAGTAAACAAATAAATTTAGGCCTGGGGTAAATCATTTATTCTAATTTTTATTTATTTTAAATTATGTTGTGCAATTGCCAAGGAACTAACAATAATATGAAAACATACTGTTGGTGCGGTTTTTAAAGATCTGTACATCTATATATTTCCGGAACACTCAAATAATCAATCACTGTTATTTTGGAAGAATCTCTCAAAAACTGAATTTTCGAGATAAAAACGTTCTACAGAATTTTTTAAATTATACAATATTTAAAAAAAAAAAAATTAAAATGTCAATATAAAAGTTTTGCCTCAACGCTTAAATAAGTTGTGAATTGTAGGCATTAGTAAGTAAAATTGTACACCTTTGGCTTAAACCAGCTGCCTGGTTAAAATAGGCGTGAATTATGAGCAATTAAAAATAATAAATAATGCTCTTTTCATAAATGCCTTATCAACTCAATGCTATTAATTTTATGCACTAAAAACAGTCCCTAACACACTGTTCATCATCAGTTGAAGCATGAAAAATTTGGAACTCATCTCAAATATCCTTCAACTATAAACGAAGAAAGTTTCTGAGTAAGGCTTCTGAGGCGTTAGTGAACCGGGCAAAAATTCAAATTACTTCAATTACTAAATAAAGACAATATGGAACCAAAAGTTATATATACTATATAAAGTAAAAGCATAAAAGATATTTCTTATTTTGAGCTTATCTTTAGTTTTACTTTTAGATTAAATCTATAATGTTTCTATTCACTATATGAAACTTCACTGTTCTATTCTGGATTTCTTATTACAACCACTTACTGCTCCAAACATTAACTGCTTAAACGCTAAATCTCAAATCCTTAAATCCAAACAGAAAAGTACAGTTTGTTAGCCAGGGTTTCCACCAAATCAAATCTACCACTTTCACTATTAAGCCCTCTCAGTAAACACCTACCTTATACAAATATACTACACGATATCTATTCATTGCAGTGCTTTGTTAAAGCCTTAGGGCCAAGCGCAATTTGTTAAGAGTTTCAGTGAACACGTAACCCATTTTTTGCATTAATTCAAATAAGTATGCGCACACACATGAGCTAACAAACATAAAAACTATACAAAATAAAAATAAAGCCAGGACTGGTGAAAAGGCTAAAAATAAACCAGGCTAGCACTTTTATTAGAACGGCCTTTGCAAACAGCTACTACTATAAAATTTTGTATAAGTCGTAGCGACTGTGGGATGCTTTATCAAAAAAGAGTGAAAAACCATGCCTAGTTTTGTATCGTTAGGGATTATCAGTATCATTTTCTTTAAGGAGAATGGATCGATTGGACTGGTGCTAAGAACGTTTTTGTGACTGTTATCTACTCTTACAATATCCGCTCTGGACATATGATATATGCTACCACCTTAAGGTTCTTCAATGCGCTAGGAACTTTAAGGACTGAGCAATATTAAAGATTTTTTTAGTCATTAGAAATCCTTGCATTAATATTTTTGAGTTTGTTATAGCTTGAGTGTATTGTGATAAGTACATTTTTATCGATTAATTTTTTGATGAGATTTTGTAACAAAAGTTCTGATGGTAAAAGCATTTTATCTGGTCTGTTGTTTTCAAAGCTACTTTTATGTACAGTTTATTATTGTTTATTATTGTTCTTTCCTTAAGATGATCTCAGGGGAAACAGATATCAGACAGATGTCAAATAATAACATGATTCGACTTTCAAGACATTCTCAAACTAAGTGTTCATACGAATGAAAATATATCGATTATAAAGTTAATAAACCTAAAAAACTGTGCAAGAGGCGATCCTTTGGCTTGATCATTACCCATCTGAATGATTGTGAGTAGTGCTGAAGAAAATATCGATGTTATATCGATGCATCGATGTATCGAAGTTTAAAATATCTATATATCAATGTTGGCCAACAGAGATGTTTCTCCAGCACTACTTAACACCCATTTGATGAGTGCAGAACTGCTGGAGAAACATCTCTGTTGGCCGAAATCGATATATACATAGATATTTTAAACTTCGTAACATCGAAGCGTCGATATAACTTCGATGTTTTCTCCAGCACTAATTGTGAGACCATAAAGAATTTTACTTTCTCAGGCATCTTTTTTTTTTACTATTTTTGTCTATACTTTCATCACACCTAGACTACAGTGCTGAACGACTAAAAAATATCGATAACCAAGTTGATGTAGATCATGTTTTTTTTGGTGTGACGATTCTAGTTATATCCTATCCCTGGTGGAACCCTAGCGACCAAAATAGCTTTATGTACTATTCGTATCGGAATCTTTGGTCAGACCAATACGGTAGTGCTGATCGACTGATAAAGCCAATGCTGATCTAGAGAACAGCTAACCTTTAGGTGTGATAATTCCAATACTGAGTATTAGATATAGATGAGTATAGTGAAACCCCACTAGGCGTTTGCGTTCTGAGGCCAACCTTTCTTTTTTTTTTAGCTTTGGTCACTCTCATCCCATAATATTATATATAGTAATAAACAAGAAATCTTTAGAAAAATAATTAAAATCACTTAATTTTCGATCATTATTATGTAGTAGTATCTAAACTATGCTGTAAATCCTTTTTAGACGACTACGTTGTTGCAAAAAGGAATGTTATGTGTTTAAACTGTGTCTTTATATAAATATAAGTACATCTGCTTCCTCGTAACTTTCAAACCGCTTGTTATACTTGGATAAACAAGGTGTCTTTGGAAGCATTTTAATCATCAGCTGGCTATAGGCTATGTGAGGTTCAGAGGATAGCCATAAAACGATAAAGTCTTATAAGCTGTAGGGTAGGCGGTACATGACCAAGGCTATGCTCTGAACTCATCTGTGTGTTTCACCCACAATTGGATTGGTTGCGTCTCCAGAAAATTGTTCCCAAATAATTACACAGGCTAATCTGCGCGCCTTGTATTGCTCAATCTATAATACCCTTAATCCTTAGGATATTATAGTGTATAAAAAAAAAAAATAAGTCTTTTAGCACACACTCACGTTCTATGCACATTTAATGAGCCCTTTTGTTTGGCTATCAATATTCAAAGACCGGATATGCCTGTTGTTTGCCGCAGCCAGCGGAAATGGGGCGTTAAAAGGGATGCGCGGTTTAGGCGCAACCGGAAGCAATGGTCAGCCATGGCGGCAGGCTGCCCAAAATGAAGAAAGCAGGAAGTAAAATTATTGTATACATAAACTTCAAGTGGCACTTGTTGAGTGTGGAACTAGTATCTCTTTTATGGATTGCCTGTTGCCTTTAATTGGCCTGGTGCGTGCTTCATGCACTTGGCTGAGTTTTACTTTGGCCAAGTCATTAAGCTACTTACTCATGGAGTGCTGGGCAATTGCACTTGGCATAGGTAATTAAAGTTCTAGAGAAACCCGACAAGTTTAAGCTACTTTGGGCACGTATGTTTAGTCAGCAGCCCCCTTACAACAGCTCAGCTGCACTTGTAGGAACTCAATGGTAATGACTCTTACCCAAACTCCACATGTCAATGGCAGTGCCATAATGTAGTCCTAGTATCACTTCCGGGGATCTATAGAAACGTGATTGTATATATGTATAGATTTTGCGATCCACATAGCAAGAGCTGCCAAAATCAATGACTTTTATGGAGCTGCTGCCACGTTGTTTGAGCAAGATGTTTTCCTATAAATATAATAAATTATTTAAAAGTTATATATAATAATAATATTATACCATATACTTACCGGCTTGAGATCACAGTGTATGATATTCTCCTTATAGAGCAAACGCAGACATTTAACAATAGAATTGCAAAAACGTCTTATAAGGCTCATGCTAAAACCATTGTAGTTGTTCTTCTTGATCAATTCGTACAGATTAAGACTGTAAAGTAAAAGAAACCACAAACGTGAGTCATAAAAAAAATTCCGCTTGTTTACAATGTCATAAAAATATGTGAAAGTTATAAGAAATAAATGTTTTTAAAGTCTCAAACAAAAAAGGTCCTGGGTAATTTGCGTTGCATGTCGTACTCTAAATTTGGCAGCACAAAAAAAAAAAAAAACAGCGACAACAAACATCCTGATGACTATGGTTAGCTCGAGTGAAAACAACAACAACAACTGCTACAAAGGAGTAAACAAAATGGTCCCCAATCAAGGCAAAGGGGCTGCAAATGCACTGCGCACAATGGGAAAATCTTGAAAAATATCAACAACAATTAATACGCAGCAAATAACTCTTGAAAGGTTGCCTTTGGTTTTGTAGTATTTAAAAAGCATAAACTTTTATCGACTGAAATGTTAGATACAGTGGTATAGTTACCAAAGCATAACCCTAGTCTGGAAGATTTCAGGAAAGTGCTTATCTCGGTCATATCAGCGATTAAGCACTAAAATTCACTTGAATTCGACTCTGGCACACTTGCGCATAAGAAAATAACTCATCTTCTAGGTGAGTTTTGTAGAAACCACATTCTTTGATCATCTGTGTTTTGCGCTGAATTTTTTAGCACGAGTCGTTCAATATCTTTACTATAAAAATTAAAAAATGCAAAATGGGGTTTTAATCTTACGCAAAAAACATGCTAAGAAGATAGGAATACCCTCTACATGAGCCTCACAGGAACCACTTTCTATAAACATGTGTCTTTTGAGCTACATTGCAGTAAGGGTGTGCTTTTACGTGCTTGAATAAAAAACGCACAGGAGGAGTAATGGAAATGTGGAACACTTTCTTTATAGGTATGTCGTCCGCGGATATCACTTTGTATAATCGTGTGCTTTTGGAGTTACTTTGTATATTAGTAAAAGCGAGTTTTTCAAGATCTTCAAGCAAAAACCCACAGAACGGACAATGGGTGTACCTATATATGAAGAAAAGAAACGAGTATAGGTATGTCTTCTACGTGGATTCCACGTAAACCACTTTCTTAAATCATCTGCCTCTTGAGGGACTTTTTGTTGGGGAATGCTATTCAAGCCCTTGACTAAATAGTCTCCTAAAAGAAGGGACCATTCCGAAAAAAGCTATATAAAGAAGAAAGATACGAGCAGATATAATCTTCATAGATTCTACCAAATTCATTTTACGTAAATACCTGTCTTTTGCGGTATCTTTTTGTTTCCATTTTAAGCTTTTTCTAAAACCAACAAAACCAGAAATGGGGCTCTTATCTTTCGCAGAACATTTGTTCAGAAGTAAGAAACAAATTGATATCTTTATATTGTTTTTATAGTAACCACTTTCATAATCATTTGTCTTTAGCGTTGACTTTAAGTGATAAAAAATCGATAAATAGAAAGCACATTTTAGGATTCCTCTCTTCCACTTGCTTATAAGTAAGAAATAAAAAAAAAATTATTCTCAACAGAGAACCCCACTTTTATAGAAAAAAAATGTTATAAAACTTTACTTTGCATGTACAAATTTTTCCCACTGTGCGTCGCCCTTATTGTCAACATATTTACCCCAACAATTTTTGTACTTTGTTTTTTCGCTTCATAATTTGCAGTTTTGCGATTGTTCGCCGATTATTTAACTGATAACGGACATTTGGCATTAACAATGCAAAAAAACAAAGAAATTTCGATGTTCATTTATTAGAAATCTTTCAAAAGTTTGTTGAATTGTTTGTTTTCTGTTGATGGATATTCTTTTGTTTAATATTCTTAAGCATATTTATGCTACATAATATTCAAATTTAATTTATGTAATGCCAAATATTTCAACACAAAAATATATATACTATATATATATAGTATTGATTCATGTATCATGCTTAGTTTGCAATTTATTGAGCTTTGCACATGTCTTCACTTGTCTGGCAAAAGTTTCATTTGCTTTTCATCTAAACTCTGATATATGACCAGTTGATGTCTTGTGCTATCAATAACGTTATTACCAGCTCATCTCGACTGGCTCATCTTGCTACTGACACTTTGACCGGCATATAATGGACCTAGCTTTGACCTACATTCGCAAAATGGCCAAAACTAATAACTGTGGATGGCATGAATGGACCAGGATAATGATATGTGAGGACTGCAAATGATGGCAACCATTCAAACTGATGGCTTGTGGCAAGCTTGAGTGTCATAAGCAGCAAGAAGCTGTCATCAAATCGATATGTACACACTGTGAATAAATACACTCAAAAAAACAGGAACCAGTTTTCCTAATTTAGGCAGCTGTATTTCATATGCCAGTGTATCCAAACTACTATAAGAAACAGTGGCTATTAATATTTGTTCAAATAGGCTTGCTAAGAACGCTATTAAAAAGTAAATCGACCAAAATATTAACCTTTTTTAAACTATTGATTAAACAAGTGAATATCTCTTAACTCTACAACAAAACCAGAACATTTCAATTGTAGCCAGCATGTTGTAAATATTCCTCAAGTATTATTCACCTCAAGTCTCGGTAGACAGTGCCTGCTGTCAGTTGTCTGTCAATCAATTCCCAAGCAGAACATTTTTCACTTTAGCCAACAATAAACTCAATTTTTATGCACTGTACTTATGGGCTGGTTAAGGGTATTATGGTTTTGTGAACAGGTAACTGGGAGTGCAATTTCAGAGTCTATAAGTGCTGGCGACATGGCATGATTTATCAAAAAAACCCTATTGAAAAAAAAAAAACTTAAGATTGATGACCCTTTACTAGTGTAGAGTGATATTTTAAACTTTTTCTACCTAGTTATTTAATTATAAAATCTATATGAGGCGAGAAAAATTTATAAATTAAAAAACAATATGATTTATCGTAAACTTCTGCAAATTGAATTTATTTTTTGTATATTTGGCTTTCTAATAAAATTATTACGATATTTTTTTTTTTTTGTCTCATCATTTTTTTTGCCTCCGAAATACAGTCTTTGCACATTAATTTTAGCCGTAGCGTTAAAACAGAACAGCTTTTTATATTTTTCACTAAAAAAATTAGGCAACACTGTTTTGTTATCGTTTTGTTATCTGCGTACAAGATAAATAAAAGTTTGCGACCTGAAACTTTGGCTGCATTTCTTCTTATAAAAATTTTGTTTTATTATATTCGGAAGCGTTTTTGCTTGCTGCGTACGAACAGGATCTTGGAAAACAAGCTTGAGCCACAATATTTTACTTTGGCTACTTCAGCTATAAACCATGATTCAAAAAATTAGCGCAAATAATTTTTTTATTTTTTTTTGCAAAACAATTTGCAGTGTATCCTACTATCGGCAACCGACTATTTCACATTTCTTATATATTTTATGTTGCAAAAGTCTGTTACAAGGGTAGCACAAAAAAATATAAATAAATAAACCACAATGTGCCAAGTGCAAAAGTTGTTGCAACAAAAGGTGACACAATTGAGGTTGCTGTTGCATAAAATTTTCCGATTTCCATTTTCACAAAAGATACGTTCGACAGTGCGGCAATTGGCAGCACTGAAATATGCAGTAGAGAAAAGTTGTCAATATTTAAACGAACTTTAAGCAGAACTTTAAGTTATTTTTAGTTGCTATGTTTATATGGGGCGTTTCGCTTTGGAAAAATGGAATTTCTTTTAGTTTTTTTTTGTACTATTTTTGTGCTAGTTATTTGCATTGTTTGGCTTTGTTTTTGGATATCGAGCATACCGTTGCCATAAATATCTGGCATTAATAGCTCGTTACCTATTGCATGCTTGTACGGAACTGTGAATCGAGCAAATCAATCAACTTACTAGTGGAATTTTTGGCACGAGTTGTGTTTTTGGTTAAGGCCAATGAGAAAGCCCATAAACAATTTTCAAGTTCAGGTGCAGTTTCGATTTGTCATTGGTTCAAGGGGAGGACTGACGGGGGCTTGTAATGTACAACGTTGAATGTTATGCCATAATGCAGTTATAATACGCCATTTTGAGACAAGAAGAACGGTGCTGCAATTTACCGATTGAAATTATGACATTTTGATGGTTTTCTTATGGCTTTGTTATAAAGTCGTCATCATCATCATCATCTTTGTCATTAGCATCATCATCTACATCGCTTAGTCAACAATTTGGCTTGTGGGGCAGGTAGCTGACTTTATGGTGCTGCCCCAAAAAAATCAATAGACCAAACAACCGCATTCGCTTTAAAAACTGTCATTTGCCAAGTGTGTTGTCGAAAACTTTTTAAATTTGCTTTTACAGCGACCTTTAACAAGCTGTCACAGTTGGCCTATAGGCCAACAAAATGGAGCTGTCGTCAGCTGTTAAAGCGTAGCACCTACCACATCCTAGTCAGGCTTCTCAAATTGCTTTTTTATTCGATTATACGGCTGGAGAGCACGAGAGCACGTCAGAGCTTGCGCCTGACATAAATTTTAAAATAATTAAATTTCCACAGAATTTAAAAACAAATTGCTAAACCCAGCAACACGTTAGTCTTAATTAATGTTGCTCAAATGAGACTTTAAAGCCACTCAAGGTCCTTTCTAGGCTATTTATATGTAATGGTTGTAACTTGGGGGCATTTTAATTAGTGTTTTGCTGTGTAAGTATGTTTGTTGCCTGCTTTGCGGCGCAACAGAATTTTGTTGTCATCAGGCGCCACATTTTTCTTGCTTTCCCCACATTAATTTCCGCATAATGCATAGTTTCATGCTGGGCTCAAGGGCGTGCTGAAAAAAGCCACAGAAGATACAGCAAAATTGCCACATCAAATATTTAAGAAGAAGTAGCAGCAGATGAAGACGCTGCATACCAAAAAAGTGTGCACTGCCAATTCGACAACTTTCAACGAAAAAGATGGCACTTCTGATATACCGATTTTTGTATACACTGTACCCTTTATTAGTAACGTCGATGCCTTTTTTAAGGAGTATAGGGCCATAATATTAATTAATTTTTGTTTAAGTGCATTTTATAAATTGTGATTCAATTTAAGCACGCCATAAACACGATTATTAAATATATTACTCCCTTTAATCTAAGGTTAAACAAGTGAAGTTTCATATCCAAAAGCTTACGAGCAAGTTGACGCATATATATAAACAAAACAGTGTTGTCCTATGATTAATCGATGCTTTAAGTAAGATGGCGCCAGCGCATATCCTCTAGATGGAGCCAGTTGTAACAATAGCAAGATTAAAAAATTGACGACAACAGCAATTAATTTGTAGTTCTTGTACGGTTTTGAATTTTGGAACTGTAGGGGAAAAAATGCAAAACTCTAAGTCAAAAATGCCTAAACTAAGTTTCAAATTTTTGAAATAAGATAGCATAAAATTACTAAAGTAATAATATTTCAAACGCAAAATAAAAACCAAGAATCCTTAAACATGCCCAAACATACCCAAAATAAAGTCTTTAATAAATTTTGTGCAACATTCCTATAAAATGGCATTAAGACTTAATCTCTTTTCTTTTAACATTCTTATAAAATTAAATTAATAATTTAACTTATTTTAAGATTTTTAAAATCTTATCGTTTCGGATTTTAAACTTTTTCCAGTCTTTTTTTAATGCTGAATTTTGATCTTAAAAGAAGCTTAAGAAGCTCAAAATAAGCTTATAAAAATTATGTTTCAAAATTGTTCAAAATTTAAGATTAGGTTTAAGTAAGATATTATAAAAAAGAACATTTTGAATAAAATTATTTTGCAGAATAAAATTCTTTTTACAAAATGCTTAGCTTGACATTACGTATACGACAAGTAATACATAGTTGGTTTTAAGTGAGCTTCTAGCTAAAGGCTTGGAATTTTGAAGTTTTGGTATATTACTTAAAAATTTTGCCAATTATATAAAATTTTAATTCTTTATAAAAGTCTGTGAAGAGTTTTATGTTTGGAAAGTAGCTAACCTGAAAAACTTACATTAAGGAAACGTATAAGACACGAAATGTAATACAATTGAAAAACTAAGTAAAACGTAGCATCCAGACTCTGGCAAAAACTTCATGCTGCTACAGACTGAAGGTTATGTTACTTCTGCCATACTCTTTATGGAACCTTAACAATTTCCAACATTTTTCTACACAAATTCAATACTAGCCTTTACAGTGTACATATAACCCGTAACAAGCCAGACCAACATAAACCAAGTGATAAATGAGCTTTCTCTGCATATTTGCAAGGTCGGAAATGACAGTCTGGTATCTCAGTTTACTTTAGCTGTCAGTAAGTCATTTTGTCAATCTGTCAGTTGTGTTTACTACCTACTTTATGCCTTTGTAAACACAGCAGCCTTATGCTAAAAATGCTAATTAGCGTTAATTACGCTGCAACAACAACCAACCGTGTGTATGCGGTAAGTTAACCCACGCAGCAACTTGTCAACCAAATCTTAACTCTTAGCGTTGTCCAAGTTTCTAACTCTATGCTAATAGTTTTCTTTTTTTCATGATGCACTAATTGGAAATTATACACTAAGTGCAAAAATTAATTAGAAACTTATGGACAATGTTCATTTGCATATAAATCCACCACACAAAACACAGACTGGCAGAGTATGTGTGCTGACAACATGTTGCATTTTAATTAAAAATCTTTGCCTCATTTTATAGTCTATATATAGAGTATAGTATGTACTATGTGTGTGTCTGTGGCTTTGCGTGTCATGTCATCGCCATGGTCATGTCAAGCCAGTCAATTACAAGCCTGCTGACATGTCACATAGTCACATATGTACATTAGTACATGGAGTAATGGTTAAAATATACTTAAATCGAAGGAATTTAAAAGCTGGGCATGGAATTGATGAAGTAATGCGAACAAAATTTCTTCTTCGAACCATTTTGCGCAGGTACTACAGGTACCGATATAAAAAATAAATCATTTTGGTGATATTAAAACTAAGCTCCATTGTGCTATGAAAATATTGGCAGCCGAATTATGAAAAGTTTTGTATAACGCAGAATTTTTTTCCGAACCGCCGTCTAGTCTATTTTGCTTCCTACAATAATTTGCTGCACTAATAGCATAGCTCCATATTCACATTTAAATGTTTCTTTAAAAAAATAGGGCAACACTGTTTGCTGTCAATCTGTACCAGAAAGCAAACCGCTTTGGCTGCGTTTTCTTATTTATATGGAGTTTTGTTTTGTTTTGAAGCATTTTTTGCTGCTGCGTACTGGTAATTTCAGTTTATGAAACGCTTAGGTTTTTCTATATGAGCTAACGCGAACTTAAATTGGGCACTTAACTAGTTATCAAAGCCATCACTTGAAGCTTAAATCCTAAAATAGCTCACATTTTACTTAGACCAATCCTCACATAAATTTTTTAATTATTCAAAATTAAAGCAACAAACTTATTTTAAGATTATTAAACCCAACATATAAATTCCATACTAAATTGCTTGCTATATTATGCCCATGCGTCTGGGCCGCATAGTCAAGGCTGTCGCAATTTTCCGAGAATATCCTGTTTTAGTAACCACAACTGTTTGTGGACATCATGATGGTAAAATTAAAACAAATCTCAATTTGTTGTCGTGCCAAAAGCTAAAACCTGCTTATCCAACCCCACAAGCTGATTAGCTAATTAGGAAAAGACAAAATGAAATTGCATACACTGTGAGAATAAAAAGGATATGTGTCAAATTAGGGTATATATATATATATATATAGTACACTTGTGTGTGTGTGTGTGTTGTGGGCATATATGAAACTTAATCTATGGCCTTAATGTGACACACTTAAAGCAGGCATCAGCACAGATACAAACACCTGAAACTCATACGTCATCAAAAACACTCACAAAACACACATATGGTGCTACTAACACACTTTCCAGCACTTAATTTAGAAAGAAAAAAAAAAAAACCAAGTGGGCAGGTTTAAGCGGGCACATACTGACTTTAATGATACTCTACTTTTCTAAATTTTTACATTTGTCATACGATTTTAAAACATTTTTAAGCAATTGGGCGCTGCCATTTTGGCGTGACGTTACACTTGTACGACAAAGCATGATAAAAAGGAAAAAACTATACGTGTATAGCCAAAGGCAACACTTTTTTTTTAGTAGACTAAGATCATCAAGTTTAAGTTGCAAGTTATTATTTAGCCTTAGTATCTGGCGTGACGTTACATGGCGCCATGCCTAAATTTCCATTAAAAAATTTTGAGTAATAACTTTTTCAGAATTATTTATGACAAACAATATAAATTTTGTTCATTGGTTAATTATAATACCGTTATTAGTATCTGGCGTGACGTTACTTGGCACTAGGGCTAAATTTCCATTAAAGAATTGTAAGTAATATTTTTTGTTTAGATATTTTTTAAGATAAATAACATTCTTTTGTTCATTGGTTTTTGATAATACCGATAGTAGCATCTGGCGTGACGTTACTTGGCAATAATGTTGTGGAAGAATACATCAATAGTTGCCTACTTATCCAAAATCCAAAAACTGAATTTAAGAAAAAAATAAGATTATAAAAAGCAACTTGTGTTAAAACTTCCTAGTCCTAGCTCTTTTGGTCTTCGAGAATCTAGCAACAAATACATTCCGATAATTTTTTTTGCTATAAAAATGTTGGTGTCTTACTTTATTTCTTTTGGCGCACAACAATTGCCTGCTAAAAGCTACTATACCCAAAGTGCAGCGTATAAAAAAAGACACCAGGAGAGTGAGTTACAAGAGAGAGAGCGCAAAATGGAAGCTCAGTGTCAGGCAGGCAGTCACGCAGTCCACATTGACGCTTGCTGACACATTTTTAGCGTTAGAACGACCACCATTTTGAACTCTGACATGAGCTTGGGCAGTCAGTGCGACAGACAAGCGACGTTCTGTAAATAGACACCGCTACCTAGTTTATTTCTAGGTTGTCGCTAACTACTTGACTCACCATTTTGCTTATATACAACACCACATACATACAACCCAGATTACTTTGTCGTCGTTGGAAATTTATAGATACTTTGGCATGATATTCTATAAGATAGAGGGACACTCTAACTGCTAGTTCCAAACAAGTTGCTGCAACAGACGCGCTGTCATCTTCATGGAACATATTGTGACATTGCTTTTGGCAATGCCAGAGATACTGAAGCTGGGTAGTCCATACTGTTGTTGGCCATAACCAACATGAGTATGCCAAAGTCATGTGGGTGTTAAGGCCATAAATTCTTTTCCTAATACCAACTCGTACTTGGCTTAATTTGGCTTGTGTGCGGGTGTACATGGAACGGCATTGGCACGCACTGGCTGGCATTGAGTTTGCTCTTGTTGTGCTCTGATATATTACGAGCATATCTAATAATCATAGCATATTTTTTTGGCATCAAAGCATATACGGAATATATTTATTTTTTCAATTTTCATGCAAGAGCTGGGTATATATATATGGAGAGAAGCAATTAAAATTCATTAAATTGTTGAGAGCTTATGAGTTATTGGCTTTGAGAAGTGACTTCAAAATTAATAGCAGGACTATAAAAAAATGAAATATAAGAGATATTTTTTTATAAAATGACATATAAGATAAATTATCTAATTAAGAATGCCCAAATTGAATAAATATCGAATTGTATCAATAAAATATGATGACAACTTCGGTGCATATTGTTTTGCTTTAAAACTGAGGCCATAAAAAGCTTGGAGGATGTTTTAAGAACATAATCAGTAGTTTGCTTTACTTGGAAAAGTTTTCTATTAGAGACCGCATATGCTCTATAGATACGAAACGATTTGATATCGATTTTAAGCGTTCCATAATTTTTTATTTATATAAATACGGAAACTATTTTGGCAATTCGTTCTAATACCCCTTGCAACAAAAGCAGTCGGTTTCAAATCACAAAAAAAATCGCTTTGATGAAATTGGGAGCACCAAACATGTGGTTTCAAAACGAAACCAAATAAAATGTTAGCGATTCGTTTTCCGGTGCACGACCATATGTAGAAGATGCGACTTTTTAGTTGTTGTATATAAGCGCCTAAAAGTTTAGCGCCAGAAATTACTAACGACGAACCTTATTCTGAGATTACCCCTACTGGGTCTCTGCCTGATGCATTATTTGCCTCCACGCGTTCCTGTTCTGTGCGCGCCTCCTCCAATTGGTAACTCCAAGTGATGTTAGGGCTTCAGTCACTTGGTCTTGCCAAAGTATCCGAGGCCGTCCTCTTCTTCGTTGTCCGCCAACTACCGCGTCGAATGCCTTACGAGCTGGTGTTTGCTCCTCCATACGTGCGACGTGACCCAGCCAGCGAAGTCGCATGCCATTCATTCGCCTTATCACGTCAATGTCGCCGTACAGCTCATAAAGCTCTATCATTCCATCGAATGCGGAAGGTACCGTCAACGCAAACAGGGCCGATGATTTTGCGATGAATTTTTCTCTCAAACACCCCAAGAGCAGCTGCATCTGATTGAGTCGTTGTTCAGGCTTTAGCACCATATAGAAGCACTAGAAGGATGAGCGTCTTGTAAAGTGTTAACTTCGTCTGTCGAAAGAGAGCTCTGCTATTCATTTGCCTACTGAGCTCAAAGTAGCACTTGTTAGCAAGAGTTTCAAAGCTATAGCTTCCTGCTGATAGCTGAGAATCAAGACGTCGGGATTCCCTGCTGGAGCACACCATAAACTTTGTCTTGCCCATATTTATCGCGAGACCTACTTTCGTCGATTCCTTTTCGAGATGCTTTTGTTTAAACGGACAGATTGCTCAACGTGGCTTTATTGCTAGCTGATCCGATTCATAATATAAATCCTAGGCACATTTTTCCTGCTAAATATGCTTAACCTTAACCCAATTTCGTTTATCGCCACAGACAGTAATTACAAAATTTCCGATAAATTTTCAATAATTTCCTGACACAAAAGCGCAAAGTGCGTGCAACAGACAACTTGCAACAACAAAAACAACAACTTTTACAACAAAAATGGCAACCGCAAAAGCCAAAGTAGAATGCCATCAATTTCAATTTGTGGCCTACTCATGGGCGCAGTCAAGGGGGCGTATGAGTAATATTGTGCTGGCCCGCATAATACATACGTGTGTGCGCATGTTGGGCTACATATTTACTTGGCATGTGTCTATATTTAACTGGCAAATATATAGCTATATGCATATGCATATATAAAACCTGTTGTTATATATTTGTTATTGCATACTCCGGGGGCATGTGCAGAGTGTAGTTTATTTAATTGAATGCGCCGTGTGGGCCGCATCAGGTGTTGATTGTATTTGTTGCAAATCGTTGACTGCATATGTCAAAGTTTAGACACCAACGCAAATATGGCAAGTTGCACGCGATGCACAGAGTAACCGCCACTTTGGAATGTTTCCTGTGAAGGTCGCAGGATTGCTTTGAGCCTAGTCGCTCGCTCTCTCGCTCCCAAACATTTTTGACATTTCCGGCAGCTTTGAACTAATTTGTCTTAATTACAAGCTCCAGGTTGCAACTTTTGTGTATTAGCTGCAAGTTGACATTACGTTCAAGAATTACTTTAAGCACGAAATACTTTTCTAAGCGTATTTAGCCTAATATGTCTATTCAATTTATTTTAACTAGTTAATTATTTAGCAAAGTTAATTAGCCACAAAATCGCTTTTAAGTTAAGCACTTGCTCGAACTTGGCCTTTTGCCAGCTAATATAATGTGTCTCTTTCTCTTGTTTTGTAAAGTTTTTAATTGCAAAGTTTTGCAGTGCAGTGTTACGCAATTGAAGCGCCCCAGGCGAGCGGCCGGAAAGACCTTACTGCATTGACAAACCCAAAGCCAAGTTTTAAGTTTGTTTTGAACGAGTAAACAAAATTGTGTGTAAACGGAAACTTTTACGTAATTAATTTTACGTGCACGCAATTTAATTTACCTTATTTTGGTTTCATTTTTATTATAAATCCTTTTTTTTGTGCAGCCCTCTCCTTTGTGCGTTTTTTAACCCTAGTTATTTTTATGCGAAAACTCTGTTTGACAGTTTGGTTTACTTGCAAATTGATTTATGGTTTTATGCTTTGGAAATGTTTAAAAAATAATATTGTATAGCAAAATGAACAGAAAGAATTTACAATTTTTTTACCCCATACTAAGTGGGGTAGAAAAAAGTCGGGATTTGTGAATCTGATTCAGAGTGCCTGTACTTTATATAGGTTAGGTTACATAGGTTGACTGAGATAACTCTGAGACTGTGAGGTCCATTGGGATTGCTATTAAGAAAAACAATAGAAAGGAAGCAAGAGAATTAAGAAAGAAGAGGAGGAGAAAGGTATAGTTGGATGGGATGTCTGCTAGGCATTATCAAAGACTTAGTCACTTCGACAAAGCCAGGTACGCTATGTGTAGAATAGCCGGACAATAGGGCATTGGGTGTGTGAAATTCATTTTGGAGCTATGCTTTCTTTGGCAAAGTTTCTGGGAATATGCCATAGAACCAAAATTGCGATGCGCCTTTGCATATTCTTTTGTCACCCTACAACTAGCCCGCCCTTAAGTCTTATCTCACACTGAAAAAACGTATGAGTTTAATTTTAACATTTTTGTTGCATAAGAAGTTTTCAATATCCATGAACTTTTATATTTAAATAAATTTCAACCAAACCTCCTTAATGAATCCTTTGATCCTTTATATATCCATGAACTTTTTAAATGAAAATAAATTTCAACAAAAGCTCTTTAATGAAACCTTTGTCAATGTAACCTATCTCTTATTAAGGAAAATTTTATCATAAAGGATTTTTTAGCTTGTTCCTTTTAACTTAGAGCGTGCTTTGTGGGCGTTTGATAATTTATCGATTTATATTTTGCTATTCTATGTAGCAAAGATGTCAAAGGGGTCCTTGTACTAAATATTTATTGATGTGGGCTAAAAAGGGCAGAGCGGTCTTTTTGCTAGATATTAAATATTGTTTTTGTTTATTAGTGTTGAACTTTCTCATTTTCAGGCGAAAAAAAAAATCTAAATTAGACGGGCTGCTGACCTATGCGTTGCGACGTTGGGATAAACTATAAAATAAATAATTTCTTGTTCCCTTATCTTACGTTGACGTTTTCAAGGAACAAAAAACATGGCTCAAGGGTAGGGGAATTTTTATAAAAATGTCAACAGTTCGTTTTTTATCAGGTCATCTCTATATGTCTATATGTTAAATTTTCTGGTTCTTGCTTGTTTATTAATCAAAATAGAAAATCGAAATGTGTTAATTGATAGAGAAAGAGTTTTAATGAGACATATATTCCCCCAAATCTTTTAGAGTTTTCATTCGATTAGATTTTGCAGCACACGGTTCTTAGCAGCTGGGCATAGGTCAAGTGTCGAACGGGTGGTTGGCTTTTAGAATACGGAGAGAGCCGAGAAATTCTTCTATAGACGAAAGGAGCCATAAAGTGACTTTAATCGTACTGTTCTGGAGATTTAGTTGTTTATACGAGAAGAAGGAAACCTTAAGCCTTTAGGTACAGGGCATAAAAGCATGTTCTACTAGTCTATAATTCAAAAAACCATTCATCAATACCCAAATTATAATCTGCCATAAAACAATTACGTTAACCACTTAACATTTATGAGGCATCATAAAAGCAGCCAAAAAATTTGATGGTATCAAAACGATTTATGGGCTTATAAAAGCAAGCCTCATGTGGCAACTCACATAAAATTAATCGAAATAATAAAAATATCATGATACAAACTAGTCTAGTAAATTAGAAACGATTTGGTTAGTAAATAGTTGTGGCAAGGACGAAAAGCGTGTTGACTTATTTTCAATGCCAGCGTATGAATAAGACGCACATGTGACATGTGTTGCACGTGCGTGTCTTAAGGGCATGGGTTAATCCTGCAGGGGCTAAGAGCGTGCTTGGTACTTGTCAAATATTTTATGGTAATTAATATGGCCAACTTATGCAAGTTGAGCACGCAAGTCTGCCAAAAACAAATACGCAAAGAGAAATGTCTTATAAAGTAGAAGCTGAGCAAAAATACGCAGCAAGAAAAAAACTTTTACTAAAGTATTTTGCAAATCAAATAAGTTTGCTTGACGTCATTAGAGCGACATCTCTAGTCACTAAAACTTACCTCATCAACTCGAATGTAATGCACAAATGTTTACGAAAGTATGTATAGTCCAACATGTGTATGACATTATGAGATCCATCTGCATCCTTTTCACGCAGTTCATCCAATATATTAAGCTCTACTACAGCCTGATTAAGAAAACGTTTCTTATTGCGTATTATCTTAATGGCCACATGTGTATTGGTCTTATGATCCAGAGCGCGTATAACCTGACCAAAGCTGCCCTTGCCTATAACTTCCAGTATCTCATAGCGAAAGGCTATATGATCGTGTTCGATCTATTTTGAAGTAAAAATTTGGTTAAGACGTATTGTTTAGAGAGTTTTTCGAATTAAAACTTACGATTTTGTAGTTGCCATTGTCATCATCGTAGCCCGAATTTGTGGTATTTGCATTTGTTGCGGGCTTATTGTAATTCTTACTTGCATGCTGTCCAAAGTACCAAACTTCTTTGTATACCTTTAGTTCCTCGAACTCTAAGTCAGTCAAATAGTTGCGATATTTTTTAACGAGCTCTGTTAGAAGATAGAGAAATAAGGCAAAATATTAGAGAAAACATTATTAAAAGTTAGAATTTGAAGAGTTCATGTGTGCGATCTCCAAAAAGCATAAAAGCTAGAACCACCTTAAGCTGCTCAAGCTATCTTTTTAAGTAAAGCTTCATGGAAAAGGGGTATTATGTGGGGCAGCCGCAGTATAAGTTTTAAAATTTACTTTCTACAACTTTTTTTGTTTCCAGCGGATTTTAAATAGGTATCCAAGAATAAAAGATAAAAAAATCAAGTTCCAATAGTTGCTAAGAAGAACCAGTAGCTGAAAAAATTGGATGCAAGGAAAGAGCTAGACCGTGAGACACAACTTGTGGCTAAGTTTCATGCTAATAGCTCTTTTTATCTTCGACGGACGTAGTGGCTATATCGATATCTTTTGCCCTTCTAAACATATTGGTATAAAGACTATGTGCTATTAACCTTTATCTTTTAAAAAATATTTTTCACTTAAACTTTTACCAAAATGCTGTGCATAAGATGGGAAACGGTACGTTTTTTACACAAAAAAATTTTCTCCTGAATACTTTATCACAAATCCACACTGCTTGTATGCAGTACACAAGCAGTTTTCAGTAGTAAATTTGTACTTTTTTTTGCTAAAATTTGATATGATAAGTAAAGGATCATCAACCTTGACGTTTTTTTTTTAATGCAAAAAAACACAAAAATTTCAAATGAATCGGAAAATCTTATCAATAGAAAGGACCATTCGTGAAATTCACTTTTTAAAGATAATACCTTTCAAATGTTGGCCGCAACTAGCACCGTAGAGTTCCAATTTCGATGACGCGTTCGAGCATAATCGGCGGTATCTCGCGAATAACACGGGTAATGCCCAAAGGAAAAAGTCTAACGGTGTGATATCACACGTTCTTTGTGGTCAATTCACCGCTCCGGAGGATCGTGAAATTAGTTGTTCACCGAATTGGTTTCATAAAATGGCCTAAGAGCGCAAAACATTCTTAACAGAACGCGAATTTTCGGAATATTATTGTACGATTTGTAAAAGTTGTTCATGTGTAAGTCTTTCCATGAGAAAATAGCAATGAAAACTGAATAAAAATCACTTTGAAACTTGACAAAACTCATGCGTGATTTATAAAAAAAAAACCCTTTTGAAAAAAAAAATACCTCAAAATTGATGACCCTTTAGTAAACGACGGATTTGTAAAAATTGTTTCGCAATGATTTTTTCTACAAGCAATTTGTTATGCTTACACATAAGTTTTATTGTAGCGGTAGGACAGAACAGAACAGCTGTTGCTACTGCTGGCGCCATCTAGTGAACTTAGGCGGCGCCATCTTTTGTTAAACATCGTTTAAATTATAGGACAACGCTGTGTTTAGCTGCGTCTACTTGCTTGCTGTTTGCTCTGTTACGGTTGTGATTTTTGCTGCTGCATACAGCCCTTAAAGCAAGAAGTTGCTTTGTCAAAAGTTCGACAAGAATAATGAAGCTTAAAATTTTGAGTAATTAGCGAGACGCTTAAACATATTTTATTTTTAATTTATAAACAGAAACCGAAAAATTCTTCTAAAGTGAGTCGATAAATCTTTTTTGACCAAATTGTTACTCAAATTTAGATCGAGTCGATCTTCTCGCTTAGAGTAGACTTAAAATTTGTCTAAAACATCAATAACTATAAAAAGTACAGCAGTTCATACTATATCATTGCTACTTAAGTCAACTTGAAAAAATAGATATATATAAATTATTTAACAGAATCTTAACAAAATGCATTTGTGGAGCTGCCTTATCGTGCTATTATATTTGCTATATTTAAACCTAGCTTTAAAAAACTACACGCTACCAATAAATTTTCGCAAAAAACATATAAATATAACTAAAGGAGCTAAAAGGCATAACTATAAAAATAACAGCGGCAATGATTTATATTGGGAGCTCTTTAAGGTGTTACCCCGGCTAAACACTAAAATACCAAGATTAGAATATGTGGCAACACCAGTCGTGAATTTAACAACACTCAGTCCAAGAGCCGTCTTTAAACAGCCAGCACAATTTCAAGAGTATCCACTTACGGTGGACATCTTTTTTAATCGCTATACGCAACACGGCAAGGCGCCAGGTGATTTTTGTGACCATGCCGGTTTTGGGACGCACTAAATTCAGACTCAATATAACCGTCAGCACAAAGGACTATCTGATTGCGACGAGAACCACAGATCCCAGAAAAAATATAAACGGCTGGAGACATAGCAGCGGTCTATATGCCCTTTTACGACGGCATGGCATACGCGACTTGCATATACCCTATCAGCGTTGTTATTACTTTCAAACTTATGCCACATTTTGGAACTATAAGCAACGTTATGCCATTGTCAAGGTGTCGGATTTTCAAAAACCCTGGAAATTGCTGGCCAAGCCGGCAACGCGCAGCTTTCTGATGCGTCGCACTAAAGGCACGACTTGTGTGCCGGAATTAAGCTTACCGTTTTGTGCGGATCCGGAAAGACCCGTCTCTTTGAATCCACGTTATCATAATACGTTCTTTGCCATAATCGAAACATGTGGCGCGGATAAATACGAGCCGCTCTTTTGGAATTTTTACGATGTGCATGAAAGCGGTAAGTAAGCCTTAATAACAGTGTTGAAAAGTCTTAAGTAGCGGCAGTGTCTTTGTAGTTTTAATTGGACATAGTGGCGAAACAGAGGGTCTGGTGCTTAAACTCTTGCCCTATACTATACAATTCAGCTATGAGCCCAGAACGGAGCGTAATTTTTTACTGCGTGTAGATACCGAGGTTAATGGCATTTTTGCCGTGGCACGCGTAAGTAGCTGAAGCTTCAAAAAGTTTAGCACGTTATTTAGACAAGTTCCAAAAAACAGTGTTATGTTAGATATGAACCGCCACCCGTGGAACCTGTCATTAAGGGCAATGATATGCGTCAAGTGTATGTTAATGATCCTGTAATTATGGATGCTACTTTGAGCAGAGATTGGGCCCAGCCCATACAAGACAATACCAGATCAGTCAGATGGGACTGTGCCAGTGAAACGGATCCCTTTAATCCCTATTGTCGTCCTGAATTGTCATACAGTGAGTCTAAGTCGAAGCCTTACATCCCAGCATAAACCTAACTTGTCGCCATACAGAGTCCCGCATACGGATACCAGCCAACAAGCTGCTTATTATGAACAATTATGATTTCAAACTGACCATGTACTCTTCACTGGATCCCTCCATCAGCGCCTCAACTTATCAAATGGTGGTTGTTGTTGACACTAAAAGCTTTACACCACAAATTATATGCCGGCGCAACTGCGCCTTTGGCACTTATGCACCCGTGGACAGTGTTTACTTGCATGCTCTCTGCGATGACTGTCATGCGCCCATAAAGGGTTACGAATGGTGGACTGTGGTCATGGATGATGAACCCAGATTGGTCAGCACGCAGCGGCATCTATTGCAGCGCTTCAATGCGGAACATGTGGCCATTACGCTAACCATACATCTGGCGGATGGCAGCTCGGCCATGTCTTTTAAATTTATCAAACGCAATAATGGTCCAGAGTTTGGGAATTGCACCATTAACCCCAGTTTAGGCATTGAGGCGCATACTGTGTTCGTCATAGAATGCGACAACTTTACCGTGGCCTATCCACCCTTGGAATTTCGCTATACCATCGATGTGGGCGCTGTGGAAGCCAATCAGCACTACTCACGCATAGAGCTGACGCTGCCAGCCACTGAGGTGCTGTTTGTAACCATATGCGACGCAGCCGATATGTGCGTGAGTCGTGAGTTAAGTGTAGATGTTATAGCGATTGAGCCTATGGAAGGCGTGCATGACATAAAGCGCTTCATTGAGGCTCCCGAGACGAATGTTAAGCAGAAGCTGCACTGTGGCAAGTGGCAGGAGGCTTTTGTGATCAGCGTTGTGGCAGCTCATCATATAGAAAACTCAGATGATGCACATGCTGTGTTTGCGAAAATCAGTCCATATAAGATTACAACGGGTGCACAGCTGGAACAGCTGTTGGTGCTGGCCACGCATATACTGGCCAATATGTCACCGGTGGACTTTAGTGGTGCTGCAGTCATGGCCGATATATTTGTTAAGGTGGCCAGGATATTTGAGGAGGTTGTTGTGGAACGCGAATGGTTGCATCGTGAAGCCTTCAATGCGCTCACGGCTATGCATATATTCTTTATGCTTATCTTGGGCATTGAATCCGAAATACATCCCAAGGCTATGTGCAAGGCTTCGGATATAAGCTGCGGTCTGGTACAGCAGCTGGGTGCTGTTGAGTTAGCTAAGCTTGATCCCTTAACTGTTTTGAAAAAAAACTATTGGCTTAAGTGCAGCTGGTTTTTATACAAAAGCATTTACTATTTGGGTGTGCTGGCCACCAGTCGTCATTACCCCTATGATGAGGCTTTTTCCTTGCACAGAAGTGGTGTGGCCTATCAGATTAATGTTTTGGCCGCTACACAGAACAGTACCGCCACAACCATAGCAACTATTGATCACATACATAAGTTGCAAATCTCCGCTTTGTTATTACGGGAACTAAGCCATGCATTGGAATCGGATGTTATACTTTTGCAAATCATTTCACAGCGTCATTTTCATAATATCTATTGGTGGTATCCGGAGAACATGCCCGTACAGTCTAGCATACTAATCGTGCATGCCTATAGTACCGTTAAAACCTATCCCTCGGGCTATCTCTTCAAGCTGAAAAATCCTTTGGTCTACCATATGAATGTTACTGAGTATGGTGATAATGAAGAGTTTCAGAAATGGATGCTTAACAATACTATTAACGATGAACAGATGCACTACTACAAGCTGCAGATCCAACCAAAATCCTTGCTGGCCGTGCACATACAGCGTTGCACTGGTCCACTAAGCATACTACTAACGCTGCATCGTAGACCCACCGCGGAACAGATGGAAGAGAGCGGCTGTTTCATACCGGCTCATACCCATTGCAAGCGTATTTGGCTTATAAGTTTTTGCAAGCATGCAACCACTGCCTATGTGGGCATAAGATCTGCAGCCTCGCGTGACAGGCATCTTGTAAAGCGTTCTAGCAAGGCGCAGAAAAGTAGTGTCACCTACTCGCTCTTGCTAGAGATTTTCTTGTGCAGCTCGTGGATAAACAGAACGCTTAATCCCGGTTGGAGTGGTGATTATTGTAAAACCGAATTTGAGCACAGCTATGGTAAGGCTGTGAAATGCACTTGCAGTATACTGGGTCCTTTATCCTCACGCATATATCCCACCACAGCCACACCCATAGTGGTGCGCATTATTACTCCAGTGCTAGCCATCAATTGGTTTATGGTGTTGCTGTTTTTGATATTATTTCTCTTGCTGTTTTTTCTGCTGCTCTACAACTTTAAACTCGTCACAGCCAACGAAACGGACTCTATGATCAATTGCAAGAATATATTGCAGGCACAAGAGCAAAATAACAACAGAGACGAAAACAATGACGTCATATTGACCATCAATACAGGTGGACAGGTGTTTGCCGGCACCACCTCCAATATAACGTTCTACTTCAAGGCGCTGGCTCAACAACAGGTATCCTATCACATATATCAGGATATGAGTAATCCACGTCTAGTGCGTAATTCCGCATGTCAGATGTTACTTTCGCCGCATATCATAAAGCTACCTACGCGTTTGGCCATTCAAATAGAACGCAAAGGACGTTATCCGAGATGGTTTTGTCGCTCTGTTCACATTGCCGATACGCAGTCTAGCATGGAACAGTTTTTTGCCGTAGATCGCTGGTTAGAGAACGGCATCACACCTTTTATGCATGCACCATATGTTTCATCCAACAAAAATGTAAATTCTACGCTTGGTTGGTGGCAACGTTTTTGCCTAAGCTTGGAGCATCATTTTACCAATTGGTTTATGTGGCAACCGCTGTTAGGACCCTGGCTAACTGCTGTCAGCGCCATGACGCGCTACCAACGCAGTTGCGTCTGGATTTGTAAGCTGGCTGTAACACTGTGTATTATCTGTTTATATATAGGACGCACCTCAAAGGCTTCCATACAGACTGAGAGTGAAAGCACTGATGCTGAGAAGTCACTGTCTGTACTTGAGGTGCTCTATCTGGGTGTCGTGACCCATTTGGCTTGCACTTTAGTGCATTTATTTTTTGAATATATTATTATAGGTCTCATCATTAAGCGAACTTCAAGTTATAACTAAAATATGTTTTAATTTGGCATTACTTTTGTAGAAAACTTTGTACATGCCACAACACTTGGCAAAATAAAAGGGGCGTAATTGAAAATTTTGCAGTTTTCAACACAGCTGCCAATGCAGACCTTGACCTTGACCCCATGCTGAATAGCATTTTTCTATTGCGAATTGTATTTAAAATTAATTAGCACTTTAGCCAAAAAGAAAATTCACAAAAGCTGAATGCAAAAACATAAGGATATAAAAAGTAATAGAAAACAATTTAAGCAGCACAGACTTTGAAATACACTTTGCGTAACTTTTTCAAAAAAAATCCTAAATGACGTCGACAAATTTGGATATCTTTTAAATGCAGTTTAAGTTGAATTCCTATATACTGATTATGTAGTCAAAATATTAATTTATTACTTGCCAAGATCTCTCCTGAAACGAACTATTCAAGCTACAATAATTCGAGAAGATCTTTTTTTCTGATCTGCTTACTTGCTTTTACAGTCTTTTTAAAATTCGTTTGATAAAAGATTTTCTATTTATTCCTAAAATCGTCGAATAACACACGTCTACAAATACCGGGGTCATGTCAGTTGTTTGAAAGCTAAGGGTCATTTCCGAAGTAATTTCGCGTCAAGATTTTGTGATATTTGAGGTTATTTACCCGAAAAACGGTGTTTTTTTAAATAAATTCAACTAAAAGCTCTAGAAGTTTCCAAGAGCTTGGAAAGGCATGTCTATCTCGACTGAACCCTATATGGGTGTTTCAAAAATCTCTTTTAACCTAATTACAACCAAATATATATTTTTTAACGTAAAAAAATCTTTTCAGACATAGCTTGAAAAATTTTAACAAAACCTCTTCGCCGACAACTTTTCAAAGAGAAGCTTCAAAAAAAGTCGTCTTAAAGCTCTACATACAAAGCACATGAATGTGTTTATTTCGAATCAACTCTTCATGGGTAAAGGGTATAACAATAAATCATTATAATCTGAACATATAGGGTGCGCCATCTGTTGGTTTGTTTGTTTATTGCATTTTATGCGTATACTTTCCAACAAAATTGGGAAAAGGCATATACCAAACGCAATATTGCAAGCGTATTAATGCAGATCCACATCCAAAGTCCGACGCAAAGTGGTCCTAGTAAGGTTGTCGCCTCGATGTTCCCGGCGACTCGTCGACATTGGCCTGAATCATGTTTCTTTTTTTTTTTCACAGAACGACTATTTTCATAGTACGCCTGTACAACTTTTATCGTACGCGTTGTCAAGTTTTGAACTTGATATATGTCGAAGAACATTCACTTTGAACGGGTATGCTTCGGATTATGAAAATTTAACAACCAAGCAAGTCTAGTTATATATTTGTAATTCGAAAACGGATCGTTCGACTTTATTGGATGATGTAAGTTTCAAAAAGTATTATAGAAGATAAAAAAATTAGCTCGAGAATCGAATCTCCGCCAAAATTCTTCCAACACAGCTACCAAATTTTGTTACGTGATGGTTTTGTGCTTCTTCACTCTAACCAACCCGTTTAGTAACTCGTTTCTAAAAATACATGCGCTTAGGATTTAAAAATTATTTTTTTTATTTTAGGCAAAACGAATTTTATGCTTAAAATTACTAAAACAATTGTAAATGTCAAATATCACGAAGTATATAGCCTGAAAAAAGTAAGCTGGCTAATGTTTGGGCAGGTCCATAAGCTTAAAAGTTTGCTAAAAACAACTAAATCTCTAATCTTTAACGAATATTATGTCTATGATTAGTTCTGCACAAATATTTAACAATTAGGTAATCGCAATATCTGGCTCAAAGCAGACTGTCTCCAAAAATCTGTTTCATATGACTTTAATGCATTGACTTTTTCATCACATTTGACTTCAGTTAGCTAATGTAAACCTTCTGGTCATGCGCTCAATATAGTGTATTAAAAGGGCTCCCTAAAGAGCCAAGAGCACAACTAGTTCGCTAATTGGCAGCGTAAATTGGCAATGGTCGTCAACAAAGTGTACAGTGAATGAATGGTAGCCGGGTGGCGGGCTAATGCAAGCTAATGCACAAACGCTGTTAAAAAGCACCTCACCGAACCAAACCAAACCCCAGGGATACTCAACCCTTAGCTGCAAAAAGGATTGCTAGCCAAAACTCACCTGATGGTGTCATTGGTGTATTGCATTTGAGCTCAGCGCTGCCGGTGCTGCTGGCAGAGTTTCCGGAGCTGCCGCTGCTGCTGTTTGACTTGGTCGAGGAACCGCGTTCATTGCCGCTGCTGCTGTTTGTGGTCGATGAGGAGACGGGTGAGCCAATATTGTTGTTATTGTTGCTGCTGTTGGTGTTGTTGTTGTTGCCATTGCCATTCACTGTGCTTGTTTCGTTGACATGGTTGTTGTGTGCATCCAAGCAGCGTCCGGTTCTGGAGGAACCACGCACACCGTTGCCATTGCACAGCTGTGGCAAATCCAGGCGTGAACCGGACAGACGCACATCGCGTCGCAGCTTCTCATTGTCCAGCTGTATCTGCACGTAAAAATAAAGTACAAGTTTTTTAAAACCCAAATAAATTATTCAAATTAAAAAAATGTTGCCTACTTTTTTGCGTGCACGTAAAATGCACCTCTTATGTTGGAGCCGGTTGCATATAAAATGCTTGCATACTTTTAGGCAGCAGTGTTTAATTTTATACTTAACCATAATAGTATTATATTTAAATTTTTTTTTTTTTTTATTTATTATGTGTGTTTAATGCGCAAACTTAAGAATATCTTTAACATTTTATTAATTTTTTTACAGCCTACTACGACATGTACAATGATTGCTTAACAGCTGTCAAAATACTCAAAAATATGACATGATTGCTTGAAAAGTGAATCCTTCAAAAATCTCATCGAAATGATTGCTATGAAGTCAATCGAATCTGGCTTTTAGATATTATCATATTGTTAAAGACACCAGCCACCTAAGCTGAATTCTTGTTCTATATTTAAGACTATTGCAGTTTACATAAAAAAAAAAATAATAAAAGTTACGATAACTAATCGAATCATCGATAGCTGAATACCAAAGAGTTTGATTCTCTCTTTAACTTAATATAGTCTAGCATGAACATGTTCTCGATGCTCACATAAACATTTTTAAGCAAATAATTTATATCTTTATATATTTTATTTTAAAACATTCGATAATAAAATTACATAGAAAAAAAGTATCGATACTTTTAAGGTGTTGTAAAACCTTGTAGACTTTGGCCAAGTATATCAGCTGAACAACATTTATCCATTAGTTAAATTAATTTGAGGCCTAGTACTTTCTTTTAAAAGCAAAAAATTTTAATTTTTTTTGTAATAGTTTTTGTTAGAGTTGGGATCTGGAAAGAAAGTTCAATTCGATACCAACTTTTCAATTGATTTATTTTTTATTCTAACAGGCAACTGACTCTATATAGTCAGTACACGAAAAAATTTTCTACTGATAAACTAACGATATTGTCACATTTATTACCAATCTACTTATTAAGCCTCACCATTTTGGATATAAAAGCATAAAAAACCCGCTAACTCCATAAATTTCTTAAAATCTTACTTTTATTCATTAATATGCAATTAAACCACACAGGCTAGCAATCTCTGCCAAATTACTTTTGAAAATGCTGCACTGAATCGCTTACTCCGAATCAGACTAATAGAACCACTTACTAATCTCAAATCTGTTTATCAACTTACCGGCATTTCACATCGATCCAACATTTTGGTGTTGTTTGTCGCTTCACGAACTTATGCAAATTGCAATTGTTACTTTTTGTTGTTCCTTCACTTGGGCTTCAAGCAAAGAGGCTCCGAAAATAATATTATAGATAACTTGCCGCCGGGTAATACGACATCGACGCACACATTTGCATTTGTATTTATGCGCTGAGCAACTGCAAAGAAACAATACATAAGAAATTTATAAGTATTTATAGGTAAAAAAAAAAAACACACACACAAAAAAGTTATTCAGTAAATGCCAACAAATGTTAGCTTTAAACCCTTGAGTTTAACCCTTGACAGCAATCGGAAGTAGCTGACGGCGGTAACTAACCACAACAACAAAAAAAAATAAAAAAGACCAAAAAACACAATGGGCATGCAACAATAAATTAAAACGATAAACAGCATAAACTATGTATATCGAATAAATAGAAGAATGCCTCGAGTAACTATTTCAACACGCCCCATAAATGCACAAGCAGCGCCCCTGCAACTAAGTCCGTATGTCATAACATAACTAACTCAAAAACCATAAGACCCCCCAAAAATTTGAAGGCTCGTCAACTGCAGTTAGTAGTTTTCATTGTCAAGGCGTTGGGTGGAGCCGGCAACCAATGGGCTATATACTGTCGGCAAATCATCAAAAGACCCGAAACTTTATTAATATCATATACAAGCCATATATATCTTGGGGACTGTTGAAAGCAAAGCATTTGGTTATTCGTTGTAGATAGTTTCCATAGTACGTATACGACCGGTTGGGTGACAGGCATAAAAACTTCCAAACCAAAGTCATGGCCAATTATTAGCTCTTTGTGTGCCATTTTCTTGGCCCTTTGGGGGTTGCTTTGGTGGGCAATAGACGGCCTTAGCTTTTACTCAACATGCATAATAATGTTAACCCTTTTTGTGGCCGTTGGAACGAGTGTAGCGCTTACTTAAAGTCACTTTGGAATGGATTTATGTTTTTATGTCCTTTTTTTACAAACACTGAAAAAAATAACTATATAACTACTCATTTATGAAAAAGAAAGTAAAAAAGTAAAGAAAGTACATTTTAGAATTAGTTACCGCATTTAAAAATTTTTGTATAATAATAATAAGCTACCTAAAAATTAAGCCCCTATGCTCCTCAAAGAGATAAAAGAACTAACAACACAACCTAAAAATATTCTAGTATATAAAAAATACTGAATAAAAAGTTTTGGCAATAAATTCGTAAAAATACTAAATAAGTAATATGATACCATATACAATAATAACAAAATTAAACATTTTAAAAATGTACAAAATATAAAAAAAAAAACCGTTCAAATATACTAAATTGCGACTAAACAAAAATACCAAATAAATAGTATAAATAATAATACCAAACAAAAATTTAGGAAATAATATGGGTAATCACTCTTATTTTTGGCTAAACAAAGTAATATTTTTAAAATTATTTATCGCATTAACTGCTAAAAGAAATTCGAAATAAAAAATATACAATAAAAATTTTAAATAATAGATTCGTAAAAAATACTAAATAGGTCGTATGAATATCAGCCATAATAATAGCATAGTTAAACATTTTAAAAATGTTTTAAATAAAAAATTCCGTATAAAATATGCCATATTGCAAATAAAAATACCAAAAAAAAGTGTACGAATAAAAATACCAAATAAATGTAAGAAAAGAATTTAGGTATTCACTCTTTCTATTAACTCAAAAAATCTTTTTTTTTAAATATTCACAGCATATGAAAACATTTACAAAATACCAAAATACTACCAAAAATGATCTAAAAAAAATACCGTATCAAATGTACTAAACTTTGAATAAAAATACTAAAAACAATTGTATGAATAAAAATACCAAATAAAAGTAAGAAAAGAATTTGGGTATTCACTCTATCTATTGGCTCAAAAAAGTAATTTTTTTAATTATTCGCAGTATTTTAAAACACTTGCAAAATACCAAAATACTGCCAAAAAAAATTCGAATTAAAAAATATACATATATAATAAATTCGTACAAAATAATTAATAAGTAGTAATAATGGCATAATTAACATTTAAAAATACCAAAGTACTGCATAAAAAATACAAAAATAAAAGGAGCGTATACAAATTTTGAATAAAAATACTAAAAAGAGTCACTAGTATAAATAAAAAAAAAATAGCAAACAAGATGTAAGGGAATAGTTTGGGTATTCACTCTTGCAATTGACTCAAATCCTCAACTTAACAGCAACCGTATAAACAAAAAGTATAAATAAAAATTTGTTAAAAGAAAAAAAAAAATTGAGAAATATAAATAAGAAATAAATAATGAAACTTCGGAGTGTTCCGTGAGCACTTCAGGAACGAACTGCTTTGCGTTTATTTTATTTTTCTAGAATCAAGTTTTTCAAACAGAAATCGCTCCTTATAAATTTCTTTATACTTGATCAATCAAAAATCCATTTCTGGCTTGTAAATTTCTTGCAGTGTATTGCTTATTAAAAACCTAATAGGCAAGTCGAAGCTTACCCAGGAACCACAGCTACATATTCCCGATTATGAGTGCCTGTCATAGTAGTTGAACTTTTTCCAGCCTTTTTTTGATGTCTTCAAAATTTATTGCCTTTTAAAACTTTTCTGTCATAAAATCATAATTTACAGCATTCGTTTGGCATTTTGGGCAACAAAATATACAATCAGTTCGTTAGTTAGTCAGTCAGTCGTGTCAGTTGTTATGGGGTCTGTATAGTGGGCGGACATCCTTTATTTTTATTATTATTACTTCTTGTTTCATAGCATTGCTTCATTTTAACACATACAAATGCTGTTTTTATACACTATTACTTAAGTGGATGTATTTGGTTTGGGCAAAAAATGTTGTATATAACAGCTAATAGGAAATATGTAAGATCCCACAAAGTATGTAACATAATTATCAGGGTGACAAGAAAAGTTCATCTAACTGTTAGTGTGACCAGTTTTTTTTAAACTAAAAATACCTAGCAGTAGTGCTGAAGAAAACATCGATGATCGAAGTTTAAAATCTTTGTACATCGATGTTGGCCAACAGAGAAGTTTCTCCAGCACTTCTTCCTCATCAAATGGGTGTTTAGTAGTGCTGGAGAAACATCTCTGTTGGCCGACATCGATATATAGAGATTTTAAGCTTCGATCATCGATGTTTTATCCAGCACTACCTAGCAGCATGCATTTTATCGCAGTTGGGAAAGACAAAATATAATTTGGGGTACTCCTATAAAAATTTTCAAGATACAAGCTTCAAATACGACGACGATCTTTTTTTTACGCTTTGCATATTGCGGTGGTATATTTTTATAATATACACTAAAGTAAATTTTCGACTGAGAACTTCAAGACTAGTATTGAAAATTGAAATTGTAGTAAATTTTTAAGTCGGTTGAGAGCTTCGCGTTTTATATGGAAAAAACGACCTTAAAAACTAGATTATACCTTAGCAACTATTCTAAAAGCTACCTATTTAAAAATCTTTGAAAATTTTAACTTTTTGGGTTGGTTTATTAAACAAATATTAGGAGCCAAAAACCCGATTTTTAGAAAGGGTATTTATTCGTATTTTTTTGATTGATAATTTGGGGATATATACGGAAAAATATTAAAAGCCTTTGTTTTTCTAGAAACTGTAACAGTTGATTTTTCAACTATACTTTTATGTTGGTATAAATTTGTAAGTTGTTTAAATAAAATATGAAGGAAACAGAAAAATTCGGTTGGCAACTTTTGGTTTTTGTATAGAGAAATACCCCAACCTTTGTTTTCTAGAAATTGTACTGAGAACTAGCTATTCGTAAATCTATAGTTAACAAAATCGGTATTTAGACAAAGACATCAAAATTCAAACTTTTTAGTTATATGACAACACAGTCGAAATTTTAAAGTTTTCGTAAAAATTTTAGTATTTTTTCAATAGAAACGTTGAGTTATATTTAGACAATTACAATGCTAAAGCTCTTTGTGTTGATGGACCCATTTGTGAGTTTGAGAAATTGTTTGCTATGTTGGTATATATTTTAGTATTTTTTGGATTAAGCACTTCGCGGTTTATTTGGCAAAATAGTCAGCCCTTTGTTTTTCTATAAAGTGCTATAGTCAAAGAAATCGGTATGTAGATACAATTAGAAAAATTCGTATTTTTTAGGTATACCACTACCCCACAACGTAATTTTTTATTTCAGGTTTTGGTATGAATTTTAGTATTTTTTGATTGCGAACTTCACGGTTTATAAGGAAAAATAGTCAACCTTTTGTTTTTATATAAAGTGCACTTAGAACTACCTTTTAATAAATATGTGAAATGTTTCTGCTATAGTCAAAGAAATCGATATGTAGATACAAATATAAAAATTTATACTCTTTGGGTATACCACTATCAGTACTTTGCAATATGTTGGTATTTATTTTAGTATTTGTTTGAGCACTACGGGACTTTTATATGGAAAAATAGTCAACCCTTTGTTTTCCTAAAAACTGTACTAGGAACTGTCTATTTGTTATACTGAAAAATTTTATGCTATGGTTAAGGAGATTGGCATGTAGATATAGATGAAAAAAAAAGCTACATTTTTTACTGCTATATCCAGAAGGCAGAAATTAGGTAGGTAGTGCATATTATAGTCAGGATGTGCCAACTATAACTAGACCACTCTTTTTATTCGCTTTTGGAACCTCATTTTATATTGTCTGGAAGCTTCACTTTTAGCTGTGCTTTTCTTTAGCCTTCTTTTTCGTAGATAAAGTTTACAGTTGACTTTTAACTTTTTTTTTTTTTTTTTGAATCTTTTGTTGCTGTCTTTGTCAGTCACAGTTAGACTGTCATTAAATGCACTTTTATTTTGAGTTGTCGTTTTTTTTTAGGTTTTCTGGTTTTTCGCAATATCTGTAGAAAGCAAAAAAGAAATGAAGGGGCAAAAAAAAAAGAAAGAAGCAGTAGAAACAATAATAAAAAAATGAAAAGCAGTGCAAAAGACCAAAAGGCACAGGTCCACAAGTCGTTGCCTTCATCATCCACAGCGTAGGTTGCCTCTTTATAAGAAATTTGATAAGCGAAAGTTTTTTGAACCTCAAGTCTTAAGCTTCAAACAAGGCCTCTAAAATAAATGTTCCAAAAATAACCCACAATATTGAGTTATTTATAAGGCAGCAGCAGCTGCTGATGGTCATATATTAATTGCTCCATAAATTGCTAGCCCATTTATATGATAAATCAATATATGTTTATATGTATGTAGCTATATATACAAGCTCATAGATACAATTGCCTGGGCGGCAACACGGTTTCACCTCCAGCCACAATTGTAATTCATCTAACAATTACACGCCTTAAAAAAATATATATAACAGAAATCAATATTGCGTCAATTCATTCTGCGACTTTGAATTTGAATTTGAAATTTTGCATTGATTTCAATTGCCAACTGACAAATGTATCTTTTGCCGATCTTTGGCTTGTCTCCCATGTCATTGTTATTTTTTTTGTTGTGGAATTTTTTTGTCATATTATTTTTGACACCCACCAGGTGCTACTAAAAGCGATTTCTGCAATTTGTGTTCAATGACATTGGAATTGAAATGTTTGTTTCAATGTTGGTCTACAATGTTTTTGGAGTACTAAGCCATGAGTTTGTTTTTATTTTTATTTTCAATTTTGTAGCATGTTTCATTGAGACGCTACTACGAAGATGTGTTGGTTTTGGCATTGAATTTTGAATCTTACATTGAATTATCTAGTCAATTGAATTTGAATGTTATCCATAAGACAAAAACTGCGCATTAAAAACAGCTTGTGAATTAATATATGTATATGATTTCCTTTATCTGCTGTTGAAGCATGGGGCGTAGTGCTGGAGAAAACATCGATGATCGAAGTTTAAAATATCTATATATCGATGTTGGCCAACCGAGATGTTTCTCCAGTACTACTAAACACCCATTTGATGAGTGCAGAAGTGCTGGAGAAACATCTCTGTTGGCCAACATCGATATATAGATATTTTAAATTTCGATCATCGATGGTTTCTCCAGCACTAATGGGGCGTCAAAATTAATAAAAGTCAATAATTTTGCATTTTAAAAAGACTCAAAGATTGCCATGGCTTTAACTAGAAAGGGTGAATTGGAAATATTTCAGTTTTGAAGTAGCTGCACGAGTCAAGTAACTCAAATTTTTCGGTAGGCCAGGCCTAATATATTTTTAATAGCTTTCAAAAAACACCATTTAATTAGCAAATATCTAAGCCTTACAGTTGCAGTTGTTTCGTAGCCTTTCGATTTTTGTTAGTAAAATTAATAAATGAAAATAAATAAATAATAAAATAAATAATCAAAAAAAACGACAATATTATAAAATTACGCCAAGTGCGTGGCAAACTATTCTGTTATATAAAATATTATCTTTAATTTAATACTTTTAAACTATATGCATACATAAATATTTATTGTTATTGTAAACACAAATATGCAACAAATAGCTAGCGCCATCTAGCGACAACAATTTGTTTGCGCCATCTAGTGGAGACGTTAATGCGAACTTGACGCTGGCGACTATCACAAATACCCTTTTTTTAATTAAAAAATAAAAATATACCACAAAAAGCTAGCGCCATCTAGCGACAACCATTTGATGCGCATTATAGTGGACACGTTAATGAGAAGAGTTATTCGACGCTGGCGACTATCACAAATACCTTTTTTTATTGTCAAACACAAATATCTAACAAATAGCTGGCGACATCTAGCGACGACAATATAATAGCGCCATTTAGCGGACGCGTCAAAAAAAAAGAATTACTTGACGCTGGCGACTTAGACCAAATACCTTTTTTTTTTAAAAGAAGGATAACAAGCCTTAAGATATACTTAGGGTTTTTATAATTTTGTAGGTTTTTATTGTAAAGGGTGTCTTTTTATGAGCGTACGCAATTAGAATGCTGACAACTTATTTTTATACCCTGTACCTATAGGTACAAAGGGTATACTAGATTTGTGCAATTTATGTAACGGACAGAAAGAAGCGTGACAGACCCCAAGTCCTTTATACCAAAATGCTTATCATAACCTCGGGTAGCGATTGAGCCATGTCCGTCTGTTCGTCCGTCCGTCCGTGTGTATGAACACCTAGATCTCGGAGTCTATAAGAGCTAGAGATACAAAACTTTACTAGCTGATGCGCATATTTCCTAAGAAGATGAAGTTTGTTGAATCATGTCAATATCTTTCCCCGTTCTCCCGCAGTAGATTTTCGCGGTTTTTAGCCCCACCGTTTAATATTTTTATTTGAAAGTTAACAGAGCGATGCGTAGTGCGTTGTGGTGACATGCATCTGTGTCAAAAATAAACAAAATCGGACAAATAGAACAAAAATTATAGCCAAAAATTTACAAATTTCATCTCCCCTTGCCCATAAACTGCGTCAATATTTGACTCTACGTAATTATGGTAACAAGTGTCCTAGAATTACAATTGGTAAGCTGAATCATGTGACTCTAATGAACAAATCCACATCAAAATTTTATCGATGCGGACCCCCCACCCTCCGCATATCAACTTGAAACTCTCCCTATATAAATTTCGATTCTCATAAGAATCGGTAAAAATTTACGGAACTTATAGATATAAATATGGTTTTGCACCAAAAAAAAAAAGATTTTCCAATTGGAAAGTTCTTAGAAGGAATATGCTGGAATAACATTTTTTTCGAGAAAAAAAGTACAGGGTATTACACTGTCGGGCACCGCCTCGACTGTATTACATTTTTTAATTTTAAAGCTATTTATTGGCATATGATTCAGATATCAATGAATCATGTTCTTATGATTAGAGAATAATGATCTCGAGTAGTAAGCTGTGGTACCTTAAGGGGCACCTTGAAGGTAAAACACAGACTTCCTCCCGCCTTTACCAAAAAAAAAGTAGTTTCTTGCTATCGGTATCGGAAATAGTAATTTAAAGTCTTGCATACTTTTTTACTACAAGTAAGTGTCCTAGATATTTTGACGTATACAATATAATGAACTCCCTGAACAGCATATGCTTCAAAAGCTCACAAATAGTTCCCACTTTATATGCATTCAGTGTATGCAAATGCTTCAATAAATCAAAAATCATTCAGCAGCTGTTCAAGTTTACACACAAAAATTGCAAAGTTAAGAATAAATTAAAATTCTTTAATTCATTTTTGACATTTTATCAGCGGCGACCATGTGCAACATCCGCTGTCTGCCAATGTTGCCAAAAGTTAAAAGCACTCAACACTTGTCAACGCCAACAACGAAAAAAAAAGGTCAATTCAAAAAACAAATGGCAACACTCCCCAAAAAAAAAAACAAAGTTTGTTTTACTACCATTTTGACATTTTCAGCTGAAGGTTTTGTATTTATTTTTTTTATTCTTGGCACATGTAAAATGCTAAAAACACAAAATAAAGAGTATTTAAATATTTTTGCGCAGTTCAGCGTAAATTGAATAGATGCACTGCGTTCCAGTACCAAATTGATGCCAAAGTGTCAAAAGTCAGCAACAAAATGTCACGTTTTGTTGTTTTATTGTTTTGTTTGGAAAATGGAAAACGAAGATAGAGTGCAAAAAATATATATAGCTATATATTAACTGGCACATAAACAAATTGACAGCTCCATGCAGATGACTTGAAATCTGAAAGACATTCTTCAAATTGGATGCACAATTTTTCTTCATTAAGCTTTTTTTGCGGTTGATGAAAAAGATTTTCTTGCAACTGTCAAAATAATTCGTCATAAATTGACAAATTATGTATTTAAATTTTTGTTGGCATTTTTATGGCTTTTTCTTGCCTTTTGACATTAAAAGTGCATTTATATTTATTATTTATATAGCATTTTATTTGTTAATTTAAGAAAAAGTGAAATATATTTTTGAGCGACTCAATTACTTTTGGCTGCCCAATTTAGTGTTGTTTTTGTTGTTGTTGCCGCCTTTCGCTGAGTTTTTTAGTGTATAAAATTAAAATTAATGGCTTTACTTTTTTTTTTAAGTTTTAATGTTGGTGTCGGTCAAAAGTTGTAAGCAGATATTTATCAAGTTTTTTTTGGAATTATGTAATGCAATTTTTTAGTATAATGTTTAAAAAAACACTAAAATAAAAACAATAGTTTTTATAAATTAATGTGCCAACTTTTGTTACAAAAATGTAAAGTACTTTTTTTAATTTTAGTTTTAAATATGCTACTAAAACATTTTTGGTGAAAACCAACTTTTACGATTTTCACAACAAAGCAATGTTTTAAAATTGATTTATTTTATGTTTTCTAGGAGTAGTGTGTGTATAAGCGACTATTTAAAATATTAATTTGTTGAGCTTGAAAGTAATATTAAAAAAGACAAATGATCCAATGCGAATCAATAAAATTAAAACTTTTCAAAATTTCTACAAAAAAATGTATATATATAATATTTTAAATTTAATTCGCTTGCTTTTCGAAACTTGCATATTCAAAACAATTCGAACTTCGCTTTTGGTATTATTACATTTGAAAACATTTGCCAAAAGAACGAAATACTTCTTTTTGGAGCATGAACTAGTTCCACATAAGAACAACATTTTTGCAAAATATCTTTTTGGCTTAAAAAAATCTAGTGGCTATCGAAGTTTCTTTTTGAACATTAAACTAGAGAAGGCAATTATACTACTACAATTTTGGATTTGAACTAGTTTGAAATCAGAGAATATTTTTGTAAAGTTATATTTCTTCAAATTACCATTTTCGGCCAAGAACAAAGATAGCATATTAAGCTGTTTCCGAAAAATTGCTTTATTTGAATCTTGGGTACCGGGTGCTATTTTGGAACTTTAAGCCAGAAATTGAAGCGAAACTCTTATATTTTGAATTTTACCTAGAGCTATATTTTTTTTTTAAATAAAAAAAGTAAAATACTTTGGACTTTAAAAGAATATTCAAATGAAATAAAACCGTTGAAGAGAGTAGAAAAGCAAAAGTTTGGAAAGTTTTTGGGCCATTTTTCTTATATTTGTAGTTTGAACTAGTACCAAACTAGAGCAATATTTTTTCAAAAAATGTTGGTTTCAAAAAAAACTTTTTGGGCCAAAATATTCTTTTATTTGTAGTTTGAACTAGTTCCAAACTAGAGCAATATTAAATCACTCGATTTAGTCTTAAAAATGTTTTTTTTTTTTGTTTAATGTTCTCGCATTTCGCTTTAATTTGCAATTTGAACTAGTTCCGAACCAGATCAATATTCTAAAAAAATATTTTAAAATATAATTTTTCGACCAAAATAATAAAGAAAAAATCAATTGAATTGTAAATGCTTTTTTTTAAATTAGTGTAGTCGACAAATAACTTTCATTCGATCATAGCTATAATTCCATTATTTTGGAATATTAACCAAGAGACCGAAACAAATTACTCTTCTTTTCGAATTCTGAACTTGTTCTGAACTAGCGTACCATTTTTACAAGGAATGTCTTTGGCTTTAAAATAAAATATTGCGGCCAAAATAAAACAGAATATATTATTGTAAAGGGTCATCAATCTTGAGGTTTTTTTTCAATAGAGCTATTTTTTGATAAATCACGCATGAATGGCGTCATTGCCATTTTATCGTGGAAGGACTTACTTAGGCATGGACGTACAACGCATGGACGAGCTACGGTGCAGTTGCGGCCAACATTTGAAAGGGATTATCTTTAAAAAGTGAATGGCAAGAATAATTCTTTCTTTTGATAATAAAGATTTTACGTTTCATTTGAAATTTTTGAGTTTTTTTGCATTTAAAAAAAAAACCTCAAGATTGATGACCCTTTATGTATGTAAAGCTCATACTCAAAGCCAAAGACTTTCCTTGCAAAAATAATACTCTGTTGACTTTTTGGGGTAATTTTTGAGGTCTAAACAGAAATGAAATTTGATTGCCTATATGTAGCCTAAGCGTGGAATATCGAAAATTTGTGAAATGAACAAAGAACAGAAACATGGAACCCGACCGCTATTAGAGAATATTAGAGACCTTGTAAGTCCACTAACCAGTGTTGAGTAATGGACGTGTTATATACTCTGCAAATTAAATTAAAGAGGAGAATTTTTGCAAAGTGCTGTTAAATCTAAATCTGATATAAATATTACACTAGCATAGGAAGCTTCTTTTTAAATTGAGTAAAACTATTATTTTTGCGTATCTTCGCTTCCAGACATTTTCAGTGCTCTGCAAGTTTTAAAAATTCAATACGATGATTTTTGTTGAAATTTTCGAGAGACAGATTTTGGTAGATACTGTAAATGGAATTTTGCCAAAACTGTGCGCAAGGCAATTTCGGAGCTGTTAAATCCGAATTTGATTTAAATGCTATAGAAGAATAGGTAGCTTCTAAGTTCAGTTCTTGGTATTTGAATGGTTTATTTCTCTACAAAATTAAATTTCGGCGAAACGGTTGCCAGACGATTTCTTTGCTATTCAATTCGAATCAGATATTAGATTTAGAAATATGACAACCATGGTTTTATAATATAATTGGAATAAGCATGATTTAGTAAGTTTGGTAGATTAAGAAACTTAAAAGTCAATCAAGATTTCACTTATTTATACGATTTCAGCTTCTTCTATATTGTATATACCAGATACATAATGTGCTTGTACATATTATGCCACAGTCGGCCTAACAACCAATATAAGTGTATTCCCCAAGTCTACTTGTTACACTTACAAAATGTTTGCCGACTGCTTTTCATCTCTTTTGCTTGCCCCTCAAGTGCTTTTCAAAAGTCAATCAAATCATCAGAAATAAACAAACCTTACTTACATTTCATTTCATTTAAATAATTCATATTGTATGTACATTGTATCGTACTTACAACACATGCCCCTTGTACACTGTCCATAATGAGCCACAAAGACATCACGTCTGAGGTTTATTTGAATTTTTTTATTTTTTTTATTGGCAATTCATGCATGAAATTGAAATAAATAAAAATGTATGCTCAAAAAAAAATATAATATCCATTGTGCTTACCAGACAATATGGCAATTTCATTGATTTCTTTGCTTTTAACCCACAAATGCCAAATACAACAATTTTTTGTATTTCTTTTGACACTTTCGAGTTTACCAAAATTGTGGGGCCTTTGATCTTTGGCTCAATGAGCATTAGCAGACTTGGAGGCGCGTTTGATTTAGGGGCAAAATGTTTTGGCTTGCTTTTAAGTATATTCAAATGATGGTAATAGAATTGCAAAAAAATATTGTATACAATAGTACAATGGACTTATTTTTGATGGCTTGAAATCAATGAAATGTGTTTCTGCGTGATGTTGTGTCAGACTAATCGGAGTTGTGTCAGAAATCGCTTTCAAGCGAATTTCAAACTAACAGCAAGCGGTCGACTTCTTGAACTAAGCAACTGTTTGGATGCTATAGAAATGTTTCTGAGAGCTTTGAGAATCTAACAAGAATTTTCTCGAACTATGTATTCTTTAAAAGGAATTCGGAATGAGCTATCGCAAAATCGCAGATTTCTGGAAGAAAGTATAGCAAAATAACTAAGATTTTTTACGAATTTCCATCTAGGAACTTTTTCTTCTTCTTTGGCGCGACGAACCGGATGACAGCTGTGGCCTGTAATCTAGGAACTAGATCTTAAAATTATTTCACGATTTTTTGGAACTTCAACCAACATGACGTCGAAGCACTAGAAATGTATTTAAGATCATTGGAACTTTATAGATTTCAATATTTTACAAAAAACTTGGCTTTCAGAATAATTAATCATATTTTTGGTCTTAATTTGAAAATTTTTGATCATGACATCATAATTTTTAGACTCTTCTTAATTCTGATAATTGTTTTTTAATTCGAGAATTTTATGTTATTTAAAAAATATGTTTTTTTTTATTAAATTGTTTTAAAGTCAAGAATGCAAGAATATTAGTTGAAAATTTCGTATTTTTTTTTATTTTGTACAGTCACAACTTAATAAAGTTGCTTTAAATACAAAAAAAAAAACACAATCTAGCTGTGGCAGTCATTAATTAGCGCGAATTTTCACAGACTTCTTTAAATAGTACATTTCTTCTAAGAAAAACTAGGTTAAATTAACTCAGTGGCAGCTCCCAAAATGTATTCCATTTAAGTCCATGCTATGTTAGCCAAATTAATAATGACCCTAGCTATAAATTCTACATTAGCTACACAATGCTGTCACATTTTGGTAATATATGGCTTAAATAATACCTAGTATATATGTAAGTATTTTGGCCTATGCATGTTAGCAGCAAATTTTTTAAAGCTTATCGCAAGTTGCGCAAATTTGATTCATCACATTTTGATAAGGGGCTTTTTTTTGGCAAATAATACTTGGAATAAGAGCACAACACCTACGACAATATTATATGCTGTACATATGTATACAAATAAGGTATATAGCAGCTTATGGGCTATGTTAAAGCTATGCCTAGAGCTTGTTTTACACGAAATTTTTAGTTAATTGTATGAGCTAGCTCATGGAACCAGCAAAATAAGTTTTTACACAGAAATAGAGCAAAAACGAGTGCACCGATTTTAGTTGGCAGATGCCGACTATAATATACCCTATACTCTGTACCAATTAGGTGCTCCATTTTTTTATTCGCAATTCTGAGCTAATTTTGACGAGACTCAAAATAGATAGCGACTGGCAATTATTATTTTATCGTAAAATAGGGGTTCTGCCACGTGCTTATTTCGTAGGCCAACTTTCGCTTCAACTTTTAATCCATATTTATTAAAATTAGGAAAAATTTCATACGAATGGATTAATAACGACCAGACCGTAAATTTGACAAAAATATGTTCCAAGTATAATCAATAGATAATTCAATTATCTACACTTTGGCAATAATCAAAATCAGTTTAGTACAACCAGAGATATTTGCTTTTAAGTAGACACACTTTTTTATTAGTTTCGAAAAGTGTTTTTTTCGAAATATTTCGAAATCCGTTCCATGAAAAATGTTTGGAATTCATTTTCGGATTAAGCGTGCCATTTTGTTAAACATGTTGAGGATACCAAAATTTTTTAAAATTTGTAAACTAGTGTTATCGAAAATCCCTACGAAAATCTCTACGAAAATCTCTACTTCATGTACATTTTCCGCTCTCTAGTTCTTATTGTTTGATCGAGAATCAGTCAGTCTTTCATTCAAGTCAAAGTATTTAATAAAAAAAGATTTCCGATCGTGGTTCCGAGGTTGGAATGACTTAATTAGCCAAAAATAAAAGAGAAGGCGGACCTAAGAATTGTTTTGTGTTTTTCGGCGATCAGCTTAGGTCCGCCAATTTAAATTCTAACCGAATCTGTGTCTAACTTTAAACAGAAAATTTTGACCCTTATATGGTATATACTACTATAAGTATATCTTATTCCCGTCGTTGCAGTGTGGAATTTCAAGCTCAAGCCCCTTTATCCCGCCCCTATATTCTGTAATCATTTCATGCTTCTAGATTTTACTAACTTCAAGATATACGAATTTGTTACATCTAATTAGTTTTTATTCCTTTCGAACTGCCCAATAAAGAACTTTTTAAAAACAAATTTTTCATATTAATTTTTTTGGATCTCCTTATAACTATATTTGTCTAACCAATTTACTATTTAAAAAACCAACATTCTGCTTCCGTGCAAATTCGTCATAACCAAGATCCACTGTATATACTTTTTTGCGTCTCGTTTTCTTCTAAATTATTAACTTATCCTTCAGCTACAGTGTATCAAAGCTTGTCACAATGCACAATATAATGCAAAATTTCGCTTAGGTAAAACCTCGCGTGGCTTAAACGCCAAAAGTAAATGGCTAAAATGGCAAAAAAAAATGCACAAAAACTTGCTGCCAACAACATGCTATAAATATTATAGCTATACTATATATATAGTATAGTCTTTTATACACCAGCTATTTAATTTTACACGGACATGAAACATAAATGAAACTCGTTCAATGCTTGCATAAAGTTTTTTATTATTATTTCTATTACCTATATAGAGCACAACCAAAAAAAATACCAAGCTACATAAATTCATTTGGTTTAACCAAACAAATGGTACGAATGGTACAGCAAACAACTACATAAGTGGTAAATAACCCCTACAAATGACCTCATAAACTATTGACCTACTAACCCCAACCCTAACTAATGACCTCAAGCATAAAAAATTGTCAAATAATCACAAATAAATATCAACAATAAGTACGGAGCGTGGACCGGAAATAGGTAACATTTTGCATGAGGGCGCACCCAGGGGCGGCAACAGTTGGATCAGGGCAAGCAAGCAACCAAACAACAACAACAACTATAACTAGCCAAAGTCCAGCGGACTAGTTGAGCAGCAAAAGTGTTAAGCCGTGTGCTGAAAGTATTGTGTGCTCGGAATTTTATAAATGACGAGGCGTTAGGTTAGTACAACTTTTCTATGAGCTATATATAAATATATATCAATAAAAAAAAATCTTACTGAATTTACTTACATCTAAAAACGTGTTGGTAAATACTTTGCTTCAAATTGAAATCACTTTTTCTTGTAAAAAAATATATATGCACATGGGAATAATAAAAGCCATTAAAAAAATTGTGATTTGTGAGTAAATAAAACCAAAAATAAAAAACTAAAAATTTCTATATCTAACATTTAAAAGCCAGTACTTCGACTTTATAGACAAGTTGTTAGAACCGTTTGTGTATCATAAAGCAGCGAAAAAACAAAGGGTCTAGCTGGATAAGGTGCTGAAAACTGCTCCCAGCGATTTTTGAAAACTAATGATGCAGTTCGATGCATAATGTAAAAAAAAAATGTATTGCAAAATTTCAGTTTTTAAACTTTTTTTTTATTTCTTGATATTATGTTTGAATACAAGATATCGCTGCTAGTCGGAGCATAGTGCAGAAAGCCCTTAGCTTGTTTAACTAGCACTTAAATTAGGCGCCTTAATAACATCAAGCTTCTCTAGGGCACATATACGCTGCTAAGCCTTTAAAAATTCAAATCAAACCCTTCTAAATGCTTAACGCCTACATTAAGCCTGCCCTAATCCTTATGTAGCTCATGAGACTTGTCGCCATAAAGTCGCTTAATTCATGTAAATAAACAGCAGAGAAAGCAACAGTTGTCAAATAAAAAGCAATTGCTACATAGGCGTGCGCCTGACATATAAACCTTAATAACGAAACGATAAAAATAAGTGTAAAACACATACAAAGCTACATTGGCACACACACACACACACGCAAGCAAAACAAGCACAGCAATAATAACAAAAACACACCCTTAACTAAATTTAGCTGGCCCGGCGCACATTGCGTATGTGTAATATTATAATAAGCCAAAGAGCTGCTGCTGTTGCTGCCTGCTGGTCAATGCACTGCTTCTAGCTACAATGGCTGCCCTCCCGCTGAGCTACCAAGCTGTGAATAATTTCAAATGCCTATATATTGCTGGGGGTGTGTGTGTGTGTGTGTATGTATGCATGTATAATGTTTGCCGTTAGAAATGAGAGATATGTACTGTACGAGCATATAAAAAAATAGCAAACAAAAACAATTTGTCTGACTTCCGTTCTAAAAACACTTTTGACAGACTTCAAACGTCACTAGGGTGAATGCACAAAGACAAAGCCACTCTCGCTGCGCGCTCACTCTCTCTTGCTCTCTTTTTGTCAACCCAACTCTAATGCATTTGGGCTGGCTTACAAAACAAGTGCAGCAGGTTAACGGTCTAATAGCGATTTTTTTTTCTTTTCGTTCTTGGTCAATGGCTTTTACTATTACTACTCCCGTGAGTTTATATACTCTTTACTAATATAGTTAAAGTGTATATGTGGATTCTGCTGAAGTATATATATAACTGGAGGAAGCAGAGATTTCTAAGTAAACCTATAGAGCATAAGTATTCTTGATAAGCCGAGTCCGTCTGCTGAGACCATAGAGCGGGGACCACACTTTATGGCTCAATGCATTGGGTTTCTAATCTACAAAATCTCTCTTCTTGCTTTACCATTTTGCGATTTTAATAAGAAGCGCCAAATTCGTTATGTGCAGATTTGCCATTCTGCCGAGATCTTCGAAGAAACATTTTTCCAGAAATTAGCTGCATTTCCTAAGAAGTGCAGGGCGTGACTGCCCTAGACTGTTTTGAATAATTTGCATCTGCTCCTCAGCTTGGCAGCTACGACACAAGTCGTGAAGGGGAAAATATTTTTACGAGCATAACCCATTGGAAGCTGCTTTTAAGTCTACAATTGCTTAAGTCTTACATACTAAAGTTCCCCCTCCTTGAGGATGCCATATTTTTATGCTATTAATGGTTACAGAGTATTCATGGGTTTACAAAAGTCGGTCATGTCCGACTTACTGCATTTATGACTTTTTATTGATGTCATGTTTGTTATAGTTTTGTGCTTGTTTTGCATGTTGCATGTTGCTTGCCCAATGTGCTACAACTCCAAAGGCACATGATGCTTTATTGGCCATACAACTGGTGAAACACAATAACAACAAACAGGCAACAACAAACAACTACAACAACAACTGCCACAACAACAGCAAGTGTTGCAAGTTGAACTACAACTATGAAAATTAGTGGAATTGAACGCTTTAGAAAAAGTGGCAGCAACAACAGCAGCAGCTCCCCCCTTTTCCGGCAGCATTGTCGCTTTTGTTGTCGGAAAATGACAATTAGTTTTGTGCCCCAACCGACGGACTGACAAACTGGATGACTTACTCACTCACTCTCTCTCTCACTCTCTCTCTGTCACACACTCATTTGACAGTCGAGTGCATTTTGTTTGCTATCGATATACAGTGTATACACAAATATAGATATTCGTGTTTTTTGTTGTTAGCTTTTATCGCTTTTTGCGGAAGTCTTTAAAAGTGATTGAGTAAAACGAGTCGTTGCTGTTGTTATAGCTGGTACTTTAAACAATGTATGCATGTGATACAGTGGAACCTAGACTAACGCGTTTTAATATGACAGAACTTAGCATTATTAATATTTTCACAACTTTATTTCCAATATTTTGGGATGCCGCTAATAATACTTATGATAATTTCAGAAAAGTTGTTTTTTGTTGCTGCATCGCTACTATTTCAACAGAAAATTTGACTCTTTAAATTAACTTGTACTTTTTTTGTTCAGTTACAAGCATTTTGAATGGATCAATGTATTTGAAAGTTTATTTTTTTTTTAAATTTGATTGTGATTGTGTAGGTTAGGGCGGCAGAAGGGACTGACGTCCCAGCTCATATAGACCAAGCATAGGCCCGTTGTAATAACGCAAACACGTAGTAAGTAGATACAATTTTTTAAAAATTTTTTTAAACATGTTGAGTATAAGAAAATCTAAAATAAATTTTATAAATTTTTTTTCTACCTACTTTGTCGGGCAGAAATGCAAAAATGCCCAACTTATAGCAAACAAATTTTGAATTTGTGTCCGTTCTGTGAAAATTAGAGCACTTTTGCCCAAAACTGTGTTGTAAAAAGCGTCAATGTCAAACATTGTGTACACATAGGTACTTATATTGTTTTTATTATTAGTTAGTATTTTGAATGGCGGCCTCGATAGCCTAGTTATGCACTAAACAACACCAAGTTGTTAGTTCAGCCAACGTTAAGCCAGCCAATTTCCAATTATTCCTAAATTTCCAGCTTTTCTATATCGAAAATATCCATTATCGGTATATAAGGACTACCCCCCCCTCCTAGTATTAAGTAGAGTTAAACAGCTGTTTGTAAACGATCGCCAAAAGTATATAAATCCAGCTTTTTTGAAAATATTTATGTATATTAGATTAAGTATATAATACAAAATTTAATATAACAGAAAGAGTGTGCGGAACAAGGCCATCGACTCGTGTAAGTGGTATCTATTAAGTGGCAGAATAGTAATTAATTAATTAATTGTTTTGACAAGTATTCAAAACTTTATCTTTTATACATTTAAATCAGTGGTGAGCAGTCTCTCAATTTACATAACTCGTGAAGCTATTGCATCAAAATCTGCCACAGCGCAGTCCGCTTATGCACGATACAATCTCGCTCTCGTTTTTGCTTGATTGCGGTTCTTTCTCTCTCGTACGCTTTTGCTTACTGCGCTGCTTACTCACACAAAGATATGTTTGTTTGTACGAGTTTTGCCCACCACTGATTTAAATGGTAAATAAAGCAAGCCACATGACACTCATATTGATAGTCTGGCACTTTTGCATTTCTGCATCGTTGTTAGGGTTGCTCATGTCGTCAGTCGAGCATTTTGGCATTTCTGCCAGACAAAGTAAGCATCACAATTAAATTGTTTGAGTTTATGTTTTGGCTTGCCCATCGTTGGGTACTCAGGGTAACAATAGTACAGAGTATGGAAAATGCAATTTTCAGTCCTGCCTTCACAAAGGAATACAACTTCAAAGTGGAGTCCACAGTAAGGGTAGTGAGCTCTTGTGCACGGAAAGCAGCGCTTGGAGTCTACAATGACAAATGGGTACAATTTTATAGCCACCTCATATTTGGGGTAGTTACTTCCAGTGAAAAGTGAAGACTTGGCTACGAATAGCGTCTCTCTAAGGAACACGCTACCTTCTTTAAAAAAGTTTGGTATTATAGCAGTTACTATGACTTTTAAGCTTGACTAACCCAGGTAACATTTATCAATGTTTTACTGTAGCTTCACACTATTTGCATCTGCTGTCTTTTAGCTATCCATCTAAGCAACTATCTATCAGTCTGCATCTGTGCTCGAGCACTGGAAATTTGGTTAATGGGTAAAATTGCCTGCGATTGTTCGGAGTAGGAAGCAAATGAAACTATTACGGGCGCATCAAAAGATTGCCAGCGGCTTATTTGCTTAGACAAAATCAACAGCTTAGACAGGAGTGGGTAGGGAAATGGCCTTCCATTGAGTGTAGAGAGTGTGACTATGATTGACTTGAATGGTTTCGGGTTAAAAAACAAAACGTAAAGTTATGCTTGGCTTAACTCTTGAGGGTCGGGCGTGTTAAATGCTTTGTGAGATTAAGATTTTAGTTAAGACATGCGTACAAAGTACTTTCACAAATGCCTCTATTTTTGTGTATATAGCATAAGTCTTACATAATTATTCAATCAAGAACTATTTAAGCGCTTTAGCAACAACCTTGATATTCATTAAGCTACAAAAGAGTAACTCAAGTTCAATCACAAGACCCAAAAACTAAACTCAACTAAGCAGAATATCAACTAATAAAAATGTCACACTTTCCGTCAAAAATACTTGTGAAGTAAAACATGCCGTTGACAGCTGTCGAGCCCCAAAGCAAAACCAAAACCAAAACCAAAAATCCCAAAAACCGACTATAACACATGAGTTGCGCAGAAAATCACATATAAGTTATTGGTTGGTTTAGAGGGGGTACAGGGAGTAGTGCTGCGGGGTGACAGACAATTTACAATGAACCATGAAGCACTGTGCTGCACACATAACCAGTGTGCACAAACGAGATAGTCTGAGTGTCTGTCTGTCTGTCTGTCTCTGCTCAGATTACAGCAGACGACAATTGCCTCAACTTTGGCGTTAATGAACATGAGCACACTTTATGCCATGATCATAATGTTGTTGTTGTTATTATTATTATGATTGTTGTTATTGTTACCCCTGCTATAAAGCGGGCAACCGTAATAAATTGATGGGCCTGAGACTGACTTGGAGACAGCCAGGGGGACAGACAAAGTAAAAGATGGAATTAATATAGCGCACAAAAAGCATTTTAACACACAGTAAAGTAATATGAAAATAATTGAAGCAATTATCAACACTGCGACTCACACACTGACTCGGCAACAAATTGACAAACTGACAGACTGACTGAGTGTCTGCTTGACATGTTTGTCAATAACAAGAAGACGCACGATCAATGCAATTAGCAACATAATAGTTTCTTGAAAAGATGCGACCACATTAGAGATCGAGAGCGATAAAGAAAGTGCTTTTAAAGGCATACACTGTGCGAAATGTGAGCACTAATTGGATGGAAAAAAGTTGCGAAAAGAGTATGAAGAGAGAATGCGTTAAAAAAGAGTAGAAGCAAAATGTGATAGAAAATCTATGAAATAGTCGAAAAAAACAATTTTATTTTGCTCACAAATGAATAAGTTGGTTATAAAGATGTGGTCACACTGGAAAAAATATTAGCAATGATATGTTAACAAATTTAAGTGCGAATTTTTTGAATGTAGGAGAGTTGATGTTAAAGCTTCTGAAGACTTATACTAACCAAAGTATGTAAACACTGCAAGAAAAACTTTTTACAACAGAGCGAAATTAAAGTTAAAAAGGTTTAAAGGCAAAATAATGGCATAATGTTAAAAATTTATAAAATATACGAAAATTAAACTGTATCTATAAAGGAATATAATAGTATTAGTGCATGACGAATCTGTCCACACTACGAAAATTATGTAGCCAACGCCTTCACAAGTCCTTAAATAAGAAAATGCGTATTATGCAAACAAACTTCAAATATTTAAACGTAAGATCCTGCGAAAATCTTTGGAGGAATACAAGAAAACGGAATATGGCGACAAAGATAAAACCATGAGTTATATAGTCTATACGGTCACCCCGACATAATAACATTCCTTTAAACAGACCGTTTACGATGGGCTGGCCACCTAATTAGAGCAAACGATAGCTATCCTCCAAAACGAATAATACTTGGACAGTGTGTAGGTAACCGAAGAAGAGGTCGTCCAAAGTTGAGATGGTTGGATGGGGTCAATCAAGATGCTGAGGATTTGGCACTGAGATGTTGGAGAACACAAGCCCGAGATCGCGACAAATGGAGGCGAAAACTACAACAGGCAAAGACCCGACCAGAGTTGTCTCGCCAATGATGATGATGATGATGTATTCAGAAGATCTTTGGTTTGCCAATTTTTTGGTGTCATTTCATTTAGATATATAAAGATGAGCTAAAAAAGATTTTAATAAGACTAGAAGCAATATATGTATATATTAAAGCTATGAAGTATCCTTAAAATCGAATTAAATTTCCTTATGAATAAGTATGTTCGCAAGATCTGGTCACACCAAGAATTATTTGTGCGCATTATACATATTAAATTATGAAACATTCCAAAAATTGTAATGTCTGAAAATGAAATATTGAGGTTAGAACTTCTAAAGATAGGGGTATATTGGACAAAATTTATCCACTGTAAACTGCGCGAAAAACTTATTATGCCCCCAAATAGAAAAGTAAGAGTTTAAAAAGAGTAGAACCAAAATGCTTGTATACTAGAGAGAAATCCATATATCTATTGCTCAACAGAATAGATTGCAATACAAATCTGGTCACACTAGAAAAAATATATTTGAATTTTTCACGAAAATAAAATATTGTCATGAAATAATAATGCAAATAGTTTAAAAGTGCTTCTGAAGATTTGAGAAAACTATGAAAAATCTATATATTTGGATTTGGTTCAATTTTAGGGAAAAATATATCCAATCATTACAATTTAATAACTTATCAGAAAAGGTAACTAATAAAGCCTGAACTCTTTATTTTTTGAAGGTTATAATGGAGTATAATTTCACAATGTTTTTAAGATTCAGAGAATAAAATTGAGAATCGAATTGAATAAAGCTTGAGTTTTACAAAGATCTGACATCACTCACCTAATACAATTATTTGTAAAATATATTTAAATAAAAGTCACAATATTGTGATTCTGTAGATCTGGTCACATTATGCGTATGTACGTATAATTGGGATTTCTTTAAAATTACAAATTTGATCTGACATCACTAACCAAATAATTTGTACAATGAAGCTGGGCACACTAACCAAATAATTTGTGCATTGCAGCTGGGCACACTAACCAAATAATTTGTACAATTAGCTGACTTTTCGAAAGACCACAATATTGAAATGAAAATATATTTAAAGTGCTATTGTAGTACTCGGCAGTCTAAATAAAATCTACTATATATATTATATAAATGGGTTTTTCTTAAAATTAAGAAAGTAAAGTTTCTGCGTCTTGAATTAATAGAGATTTTCTTGGGCAAATAGCGTCTTTCTATAAACTGTAGGTTCCTGTTCTCTTGGAACAGGTTTTAATAGAGATCCCCATGCTCCGCCCAGGGACGACTGATAAAATAGTCGGTCAGGGAAATTATGATTATTAAAGTTTCTGCTTTTTAAAGATCTGCCTTCACTAAAATAAAGCATTTTTATAATGTTGAAGGATTGCCTAACATTAAGTGTCTGATATGTCTAAAAGCTGAAAAGTCTAAATATCTGGTCACACTAGGCAAGGTATGTACACTAGGTCGGCCATATTTGGCAACATCTTACTAATTTCCTTTCAAATGCATTTAGCTCCAATACAATTTTAAGACGATTCGAAAACAGAACTGAACGAGTGCTTACTAAAAATAAAAAATAAATGATTATATAAAAAATTGTTGTAACTAATGCTTTATTTTTTGAATATATATATAAGCTACAGAAAATTACTCATTTGCCTAATACCTTCTTAAATTACTTAAAAAAAAATTATTAAATAAAATAGACGAATAGCTAATTCAAGGCAATCATTTTTTTTTTATTTTCAGTACAGTTAACTTTAATTTTAAAATGCTAATCAATAAAAAATAAAATTTATTAGCCTGCTCGAACAATAGTTTTGCACTATGGGCACTTTGCCAGCTATATAGAGCTGAATATCTGCAATTCCTTTCAAATTCATAATACTCTATCTTAACAATAGCTTATTAACGTATTTTATTTGTTGTCAGTTCGTTAAACCAAGATATTTGGCGATCATCCCAAAATAATAAATTAAGATATGCAATAAACTATTGATATGGAAATCGGTTTGATTTGCAAAATTAACTAAGTTTATTTTATATTTCGCAAACTACTTTATATACTACTGCTTGCCTTTTGCGGTAAACTATTTATGACCATATAAGAAAAAAAAATTAAAAAAAAAAAAATATATACATATACTTGCATTTGTTTGTTTTTAGCTGCTTTTGTTATTTATAATAAAGTGCCAAAGTCAGTGGGTTAGCTAAAGAAATTTACATAAAAGATGAGCTCTAAATTTATCATAACACTTATAGATCCAAAGAGCTGCTGGATGCCAAAAAGACTACGAAGCACACGCTGTGCTCATACAAAAATAAAAATAAATTAGAACAGCAAACATTTAAAAAGACATTATTAAAAAGATTAGAAAAAAAAAAAAAAAAATATAGATTAATGTAGAAATGTTCAAGTCTTCGGGCCATTTGTTAATTATTGCTGTTGAAATAATTCAAGTTATGAGCAAAAGAAAGACACTTGATAATTTCATCAAATGAGCGCACAATATTTCTAATTATAAAATTTAGAACTATTTAAATGCTTCAACAAAACTTGTGGCTCAAATGTCAAGTGCGCATTGACCTAGTTTCTTCTGCTCAAGGCATTTGGCTCAAATTTAACGATTGAGTAAATCGAAAATGGAATTCAAAGTGAAACCAAATCATATTATATTAATTTCCTTTGGCAGAATCTAACAAAAGACGTTGTAAAAATAAGCCAGTACTATAAATACGTTTCAATTTCATTTTTTTCACAAATAATACCGAGTAACTTGTTCTTGTTATAGAGTCAGTCAAACGAAATCGAAAGCAATTTCACTTTACCGCCTAATTGTCAAAAAACTGACAAACAACTGTCAGTCAATCAAAATGTCAATTTGTCTTGTGGTTTTCATTTCTTTAGGCTCTATTCGAGTGAATTGTAACTACTCTTACTATATGACGTCGTAGAAGTGAAACTGACAATCAAGGGCAATATAATATAGTTTACATCTCTGCTTTGTTTACTATGCCCTATATACCATATACAACTTGAATATATACATATGTAAGACGAGCTGTGTAACTAATCGAACACAATCAGCAAAACAAAAACAAAATTTTTGTTATTATGAAAAGATGATGTTGTAGGGCATTCAAATAAATCATCTTAATTAGCGTGATTAATAGAGACTAACTGACAAATAGTTTTTTGAACTTGGGGGCGATTTTGTTTATAAGTAGAATTTTGCGGACTCTGAAATATATAGTTGTAACTATTTATAATAATACTGTAAGCTTTTCGGTTTGACATAAAGTTGATAGCATAGTTACATTTAAATCATAAAGTAGTAAAAGGACAAACTTTGCCGTCATCTCGTTATTTTAATGTCTTAACAAAAAGTATGGGTCTATAAGTGGAGAGCTAATACGGCTGCTTAGCTAAATAGAATAGGGCTTATAAAGAGTTAATAGAACTTATTATCTTAATGTATGCGGGCTGTAAAGATATCTAGAAAATTAAAAAAAAATGTTTCATCTTTAAAAGTTACATTATCTCATCATCATCTGCCATTATTTTTATTTGTTATTTATTTTTTTTATAAACAGCTCCTTTCATCTTTATACACATATGTATATTATTAATAAAATTGTGAGACTTTTTTGCTTGTAAAGGCATCATCTGAAAAATCATTTTTACTCTTTGCAAATTTAGACTAATGGGAATACTAGATAATACCGATATTAAAATTAAAAATTATTGCATTTATCTCATCTCCCATAAGGCCAAATCAGGCGGTTATATTAATGTACGAGTTATGGAATTCAATTTTTCAACGAAATTTTTCATCATCTTTAAAATGTTTGTTTATGCACGAAATATATTGTTTCATCTTTGAATTCCATTATACAGGGTGGCTGATGAAAGGCGCTGCCAAAAAAAATTGAATAACTTTTTTGCTATTTATCAAATCTGTTAAATTTTTTTTTTATTTTAAAGATTTATTTTTAGATTTAATGAAAATGGATAATTGGAACACTGATACAAGAATTTGGATTGTCGTTATGATACAAAGAGAATATAGGCGCACGTTTGGCGACACTCTTCCGACTAGAAGGCATATTTCGATCTAAACGGCCATGTCAATAAACAAAATTGTCGAATATGGAGTGATTCTACCACACAGATACTCCATGAGACGGAATTGTATCCATTTCGTGTCACAATTTTTTTCGAAGAGAACACTGTCACTGCAGACCGACACTTAAAGATGCTGAAAGAGTTTTTTTATCCAAAACTACGCCGAAAGAGAATCGCTTTCAAATCTGTGTGGTTTCAACAAAATGGTGCAACTCCTCACACAGCCAGGCCTGTTATGACAGAATTGCATCGAAAATTCCCCAATAAGTTTATTTCAAGAAACTCCATATTCCGTTGGCCCCCAGGTGAGAGACCATATATTTTTTACATTCTTCTGTCATCTCGAAAAACAGTTTAGTAAGCAGAAGAATGGGCTACTAAGCAATCAGCTAGTTATAATAGTTATCTTAATAAAATAGGGCTAAAAGTGTAGATAACACTGATTTTCTTAATCTGTTAGGTTCTATTCCTTTGTTGCACAAAATATTTTATGTCATCTTTGCAAGTTACTTCATTATAAGGGCCATCATCTTTTTATTTGTTATTTTTACTCTTATGTATTGTATCATCTTTGAAAGATGTTATATGAGCAGCGTTACTGCACTACAGATATGTATGCATATTTGCAAATTATTGCATGTTATTCTGAAAATTAGGCTTCATCTTTGTATTCTTTAGATATATTCCAAATATTTTGTTTCATCTTTGAAGACTGCTATATTATATGGCTTATAACAATATGTTTATTTGAAACCCGCCGAAAATATTTTGGAGCTCCTAGATATATATCTTTCTTTTATAAATAGGTACTATTTATTTCATAAAAATATTTTTATTCGTTTAGAAGTTATGATTTTATGAAATCTTTTTACTTTAATTGAAGAAATACAAATTTTAGTAAAGTTGTTCGGAATATCGCTGTTACACATGTTTTTGGTACAGAGGGTTAGTAGTTTTCCATAAAGAAATCTTTTACAATTTATTTGAAACCTTTCTCGACTCGTCCAAATGACTACGCTAACTGTTCTGTAAGTTACAAGCCTTTTTATTTCTCACCTAAAATATGTTGAGAAATAACTAGTTACCTATATATTTATCACATCAGATATTTGAAGCAGTATCTTGTTAATTTGCTGAACTGTCATTGCTAATCATATCAAATTAGTTACCTTTTAAAAATCAACCGTTTTTCAATAATTGAAAACTTTTGTTAGCCACGTTAAATGATTGCTGAAAAACTCTACAAGTTTTATTTCCCAGCTTAAGTTCAAATGCATCGATTTCGTGCATTAACTAGAAAAAAATAAAAATAAATCCAAAAATCGTGCACTCACAAACATTACAAATTGCTGCCAAACTAAATCCATTCACTGAAAAAGCGCATACCACCTTACTTCCCCTTCTCGTCAGCACACAGTAGTACATAAGTGCTTACATATATACATACTATATATAGTATTTACTACTTTACCGCTGCAACCTTCATGGCCCCGTAAGCAACATCAAGCGTGTCCTCGCAAAAATAAAAGTGAGAAAAAATAAACAAAGAAAAAATGCATTTTCCGAGCATCTAAAAAGCTTCTTCACAAGTGGCAAAAATGGCGAAAAACACAAACACTCACACACACACACACACACTTACACACATGTGTGTGCTTAAAGAGTGTTGGTCTGTATTTTATTACAGTTTTATGCACCTTTTGGCAACACTGAAAGTGCAGCCTTGCAAAATATAAAAAAATAATGCTAAAAAACGCCAAAAGAAATTGACGTACAAATAAAAGTTTATTGGTTATGTTAAAACTCTTTAAAAATAATACGTAAAAGTTTTAGAAAAGTTTGTCAGAAAGAAACCTTTTTGTTGTACAAATAATTTGGTTTATATCCGATTTCAACAATTATATTACTTTCAAAAAAGTCTTTGGAACACTTCCCTAAGTTTTTTTAATTGTATTTAATACAGAGAGCGGATATACGAGTGTGTTCTTTGGGTTTAAGTTAAAGTAAATCAAATCAAAAATCTAAAGCCCCCCGTGGCAAAATCGTATATTTGCTACTGAATTCAATTAATAAATTTTTATTTTATGAGAGTATGTTGGAAGCCTTATGTGCTGGGGTCAAGGCCGTAGAGAAAAATCCGGACCCGGGGGAATCCCCCATCTCTCACCTCACTCTCGACGGACAAAGCTGGGTTTGTTGATAAGAACAAATCATAAACATCGTTGAACACTCTGCCATGAAAAACAATTTTTATGGGTTTTTTTGAGGTTATCTTAGAACACTGACTTCCTTTGGTGTTTAGAGCTCGTTCCAACTCCAAAACATATCATAAAAATAAAATGAGCGCCCGAAAATCTATACGTCTTCATTAAGGTACAAAGAGTAAGTTCGTGGAAGCCAAAAATGTTTCTAGCAAAGAGAAGAGATAACAATATTTGCCAGTGTGTACATATTTATACACTATACCAATAATCTACAAAGGGTATATTTAGTGTGAACAAGCCGAAAATTTATGTAACACATAGAAGGAGAGGTCGGAGACCCCTTGAAGTTACCTAAGGTATGATCAGAGAAGTCTATATACTCATGTCCGTATGAACGCCTAGATCTCAGAGATGGTAAGAGCTAGAGGAACCAAATTTTCAGATTTGATGCCTTATTATTGCAAGGAAGACATGTTTATTTTAATTTCTTTGATTTTGGCTTTATATTATATAGCTCTCAGGAGGCTAATTCAGAGCAGCTTCAAAAAAACCGAATGCACAGTTCGTTTCTTATGCAGATATCATAAACAAATTCGGCAATCGCAAGTTTTTTAGATTTCCCAAGCACTCCAAAAAGGTAAATCAAAGTTTGAAGAATTTACCCGCCGTCATAATTTAAACATAATTGTATACTTACGAATTTTACAATAATTTTATTTTGGTACGGATTAGGTTTGGAAACATACCTGAAAAGACAAAGAAAATATCGAATTAATTAAAAATATTTCGTTTTTTTTTTTTTTTGGGTTGTGTAGTTTCTATCTCTTCAAAGACCAGTACATACTACAGTTACTTAATTTTTTCAAACATTTCTTTACCAAAACTTAGAAGTTTTTAGAAAATAGAAGACTACCATATAGCTTGGACGAACAAGTTAAAGGTGTATACAATAATTTATATTTCTTAATATTTACAGAAGGAGAATTCGGAGATGTTATATGTTTAAGACTCTTCAACACTACTTTCACTTCAATGGAATTTATAAGAAAATCTATAGATTTCAAAATCATTGATAGAGGGTAGTAAATTTTAACGAACTAGCAAAAGATTTGAAAAAAGTAGAAATATCTCTTAATCTGGAATTAAAATACTTAAGCAATTGGTATTACGTTAAAACAGTTGCTGATCTAGGATTTGGTCTAGGGAGGGGGTGTTCTTCACTTCAAAGTGTATATATACCAGAGCTAGCAAATGAATTTCAACCCATTTTTCAATATTTTTTAAGCTTCGTTGCCTTAATCAAATGATGTTTATCTTCGCAAGGAAATCAATAAACAGACTTAAAAATCGTTTTTAAAAAATATTAAAATTAGAGTTCTTCAAGCTTCATCTTTGTAACCAAATCTTCTTCTTTTATTCCTTTAACTCCTGCATAGGGCCTCTTTGTAACCAAATGTTTTTTATATTTACAAGGTAATCTATTCTTTCAAAAGGAAATCTAAAAAAAAAGTCTTCAAAATCGCTTACAAAAATTCTTTAAACGCGAATTCTTCAAGCTTCATCTTTTTAAACCAAATGCTTTTATATTCACAAGATAAACTATTAAATGATTTATGAAACATTCATAGCAAATACTTTTACGCAAAAATTAATTTAAGCCAATCATAGGTTTCCAAAGAGCTCTCCCAATTTTGTCTTCTAATAGTCTTACACAAAGTTTCATCTGCAGTGTATACAAAATTCTTCACCTAACTAAACGATTTTCACATTTTCGCTTTTCGATTTTCCAGCCCATTGTTGTGAAATTTTTGGTAAATATTTGTACGTGACATTAAAAATTATTTTTATTATTATTTGGCAATCTCCAGCAGTCTGTTTTTTTTTTTTTGTTGTTGTGCTGTTATTGCAAAAGCTTTTGCAACCTGTCCCATTTCTATTTTTTTTTTTTTTGAGAATTTCAGGGTCTTTGGTTTGTTTACACGTTTTTTTTTTATAGCCTAATGGTTTTTATAGTTTTTTTTAGCATCATGTGCCCTGTAACATGTTAAAGATTAACCTACTTTATTTCGTTGAATATTTATTGAAACATCATTGGCAGTATTAATCAAAACCTAAGCTAATTGGTTTATAAAAGCCCATAACAAGTCCCTCATTTGGCCCATAATCTAGATTAATGTTTTTTGTAAGACAATTTGACCAAGGCCATTAGAAATCCGTTCACTTGTCTTACTCATTACACTGTTGCTGTAGAAGTTGTTCAAAGTTTGAAGTTATTGGAGTGGTTGTTGTTGTTGTTGATTGGGTTGTTATTTGGCCAGTTGCAAAAATTCGATTTCAATTTCGATTTCTATGCAATATTCACAACTACAGTACGAAAGAAAAAAACAACCAATCATCACATCTTTTTCAATGCAAACTAATAACAACAACTATAAAAATAGATGAAAAAAGAGCGGAGATTACAAATTACCAATCATCATGAAAAACGAATAATAAAAAAAAACTGAAAACTTCGTGAAGCGCAAAGCAATTAGACATGCAATAGTCGAAAGTAATGTCAAAGTTGTAATTAAATCTATTAACTACATATATGCGAAGAATTGCACAAGGTTTTTGAAGAAACATGCATTTTCGCTAAAGATGTTACGAAAAGATATTAATTCCCAGATATCTCTATTTATTTGTTATTAAAAGTCTTAAGAAATCCACAGTTGAAAGATTTTATATTAGATTTTCAGTTTTTTCCGTCAACTACATTCGTTTTAAAGAGATTTATGGCAGTTTGCATACTTAACTTTTTTTAGTGTTTCAAGAAGTAATTGAAGACTACAACTACAATATAGATTGTTAGACTCGTTGTTAAATATTAACCTAAAGTTCAGTACTAAGCACTAAAATTTAATATTTGTAAGTAAAACTTTTAAAGCGCAGTAAAAACTTTGTATAATAGAAACCAATATGAAGTAAACCCATTTTTCGCGAACATCCTCAAGATTAGTCAGAAGAACAGCTCTCTGTTAATTTAAGAATTCTTCGCTGTATATAGTTATATACACTGCTATGTATTCCATAAAGATAACTAAAATATTTCGCAGTTCTTTGACTTGCATAAACTTCAGCCACTTTTGTGTACTTTGAGAAATTCAGGTAACAAATTAATATCATCTTGACTAAAGTACAGTCTTCCTAGTAAATAAAACAATTTGGCTACAATATCTTACTCTAAAAAACTTCTTAATGCTAAATTTACAACATCTTCACAAACAAAAGAAACACAACGACTTTTCTACAAGAAACGTTTTTTTGACCGATTGGTCCTATGGATATAGTCGATTTTGACCAAATTTGGTGCAGTGCTTAGGTACTCTAAAAAACATCTTAATGCCAAATTTGGTTATAATATCTTCACAAACAAACGAAACAACGAATTTTGTGCAAAAAACGTTTTTTTGACCGATAGCAAACCGATTTTGACCAAATTTGGTAAAGTGCCACCTTAATGCCAAATTGGTTATCATATTTTCACAAACCAAAGAAACACAACGAATTTTCTACAAAAAACGTTTTTTTGACCAATCTGCCCCATTGGAGCTATATGATATCGTCAACCGATTTTGATCAAATTTGGTCCTATGGAAGCTATATGTTATAGTATGCGCTTATTGATATAGTATATTATATGTTTTATGAGACAACATGAAATTTAAATAAATGCGAAGAACATAATACGCGCAACGTTGGTGAAATGCTGACCCCATCAACCATGCTTTCGGACTTTGAAAGTGGTAATCTCTTCGTTGGTTAGCTCTTTGCGGTTAAGCGCGTTAAGAACATCTGTGGGCTCCTTTGCCAGCAAGTTTTTGCGCTCTTCAGTTACACGTTGATCCATTTGGGCTTGGATATCAGCAAAGTGCTTGCGCAATGCCAGATCTTCCTGGGCAAGCTCCTCACGTCGACGTGCATTGTCTCTCTTCAAAGCAGCCAAGACATGGTAGCTTTGCTTATTACGTTTATGCAATGACTCATTTAGATCATCGTACTGACGATATTGTCGCTTAAAGAAGCCAGTATCATCAGAGGGTAACATATTGTCAACTGCCTCTTTACGTGCACGGAACAATTGAATCTTTTCACGATGCTCCAGCAGTTCGTCACGCAATTTACGCTGACGATCCCAATGATTAAGTTTATGCTCGAATTCAATTTTTTGCTCCTTTGCAAGTTTCTCGTAGACTCTAAGATTTACAAGCAGTTTCTCACGTTTCTCTTTGGCTTCCTTGATCTCGGTCAGATAGGCACCCAGACGCTGGCTGGTCCTCTCTCGCATATTAATGCAGTTTAAACGATTTTGCAAATTTTGCTGAACGCTATTGTTTTTGAGACTATCCAGCAACATTAACTCACAATCCGCCGGCTTCTGATGCTTCTTTGTCTCCACTTTCTTTTGCTCCTCAAAGAAATCATCTAGCAACTTCTTTAGTTCTTTCTTTTGCTCCAGCTTTTTTGCTTTGACAGCGGCTACATCACGCGCATAGGCTGCCTCATTTAGTGTACGATTGAGTTTACCTTCTTCCACCATCAGCTCTTGGTTGGCTTTGGCACGTTTCCTATCTGCTCTCATTTGTAACTCCACCTCTGCAGCAAATTGTCTTGCTTTTCTAATTGAGTCCACCTTCTGCTGAGTCCGTTCTCTTTCTAGTTGCTTACGCTCTTCGGCAGCTTCAATTCGCTCCGCTTCCTTGATCTCTCTGGATCGATCAACCGTTGTAGTTCTTTGTTCTTTTATTGTAACCGCGGCGCGTGCACGTTCTATTTCCTTCTGTAGACTGCGTATATCCTGATGATCATGCAGCTGTTTAAGTTTGCTCTTTTTAACCAGCTCCGCATTGCGTAATGCTGCCATACCTATGGCTATCTTTTTATCCTTTTCCAAACGCTCTTGATAGGGATGCTGCAGAGCAGTGCGTTCATTAGAAATTTTGTTCACCTCGTATCGTACTTCGTTAGCCACAAAACCGTCAGAGCCATTGTCTCCTTTAACTATGGAACAGTAGTGCTGCGTACTCCCGGGTGGCAAACGCACCATATGATGCAACATGTTTTCCAATGGTTGTTGATCAGGTATGGCGAAGAGCGGTATGCCGGGCTCATCGAAGGCAGCCAACTTGCGACGTTGCACCGCGCGTTCCGACATTTTCAATTTTTTTGTTTTAATAAAATAAAATAAAATAATATTGTTAAATTGTAAGGGTTTTTTTTTTTTTTTGTTCTGTATGCAAATGAAGTGTGTTTCAATCAAAATGGCTATGGTTTCTAGTATGATGGATTACTATAAAGACAAAGCCT
>JAECWU010000200.1:0-38346 GCA_018150985.1 Chymomyza costata | reverse complement strand
ATTCGGTGCAAATCTAAAGCCAATCGAAGAAATGTTTATTTTTCTAAACTTTAACTGCCCATAACTCCTAAACTAGAAGACTTAGAGCGAAAATAAGCTTAATCGGTGATCACTTTTTTCAACTTTGAATTCCCATAGCTTCTTAGCCAAAAGGCCTACAGCGAAGATAAGCCCAGATTCGTGTCAGTCGCGTCGAAATCTTTATTCGGTGCAAATTTAAAGCCAATCGAAGAAATGTTATTTTCTAAACTTTAACTGCCCATAACTCCTAAAAAAAAAGACTTAGAGCGAAAATAAGCTTAATCGGTGATCACTTTTTTCAACTTTGAATTCCCATAGCTTCTTAGCCAAAACGCCTACAGCGAAGATAAGCCCAGATTCGTGTCAGTCGCGTCGAAATCTTTATTCGGTGCAAATCTAAAGCCAATCGAAGAAATGTTATTTTCTAAACTTTAACTGCCCATAACTCCTAAACTAGAAGACTTAGAGCGAAAATAAGCTTAATCGGTGATCACTTTTTTCAACTTTGAATTCCCATAGCTTCTTAGCCAAAAGGCCTACAGCGAAGATAAGCCCAGATTCGTGTCAGTCGCGTCGAAATCTTTATTCGGTGCAAATTTAAAGCCAATCGAAGAAATGTTATTTTCTAAACTTTAACTGCCCATAACTCCTAAACTAGAAGACTTAGAGCGAAAATAAGCTTAATCGGTGATCACTTTTTTTCAACTTTGAATTCCCATAGCTTCTTAGCCAAAAGGCCTACAGCGAAGATAAGCCCAGATTCGTGTCAGTCGCGTCGAAATCTTTATTCGGTGCAAATTTAAAGCCAATCGAAGAAATGTTATTTTCTAAACTTTAACTGCCCATAACTCCTAAACTAGAAGACTTAGAGCGAAAATAAGCTTAATCGGTGATCACTTTTTTTCAACTTTGAATTCCCATAGCTTCTTAGCCAAAAGGCCTACAGCGAAGATAAGCCCAGATTCGTGTCAGTCGCGTCGAAATCTTTATTCGGTGCAAATTTAAAGCCAATCGAAGAAATGTTATTTTCTAAACTTTAACTGCCCATAACTCCTAAACTAGAAGACTTAGAGCGAAAATAAGCTTAATCGGTGATCACTTTTTTTCAACTTTGAATTCCCATAGCTTCTTAGCCAAAAGGCCTACAGCGAAGATAAGCCCAGATTCGTGTCAGTCGCGTCGAAATCTTTATTCGGTGCAAATTTAAAGCCAATCGAAGAAATGTTATTTTCTAAACTTTAACTGCCCATAACTCCTAAACTAGAAGACTTAGAGCGAAAATAAGCTTAATCGGTGATCACTTTTTTCAACTTTGAATTCCCATAGCTTCTTAGCCAAAAGGCCTACAGCGAAGATAAGCCCAGATTCGTGTCAGTCGCGTCGAAATCTTTATTCGGTGCAAATTTAAAGCCAATCGAAGAAATGTTATTTTCTAAACTTTAACTGCCCATAACTCCTAAACTAGAAGACTTAGAGCGAAAATAAGCTTAATCGGTGATCACTTTTTTCAACTTTGAATTCCCATAGCTTCTTAGCCAAAAGGCCTACAGCGAAGATAAGCCCAGATTCGTGTCAGTCGCGTCGAAATCTTTATTCGGTGCAAATTTAAAGCCAATCGAAGAAATGTTATTTTCTAAACTTTAACTGCCCATAACTCCTAAACTAGAAGACTTAGAGCGAAAATAAGCTTAATCGGTGATCACTTTTTTTCAACTTTGAATTCCCATAGCTTCTTAGCCAAAACGCCTACAGCGAAGATAAGCCCAGATTCGTGTCAGTCGCGTCGAAATCTTTATTCGGTGCAAATTTAAAGCCAATCGAAGAAATGTTATTTTCTAAACTTTAACTGCCCATAACTCCTAAACTAGAAGACTTAGAGCGAAAATAAGCTTAATCGGTGATCACTTTTTTCAACTTTGAATTCCCATATCCTTTCTTAGCCAAAAGGCCACACGCGAAGATAAGCCCAGATTCGTGTCAGTCGCGTCGAAACTCTTTATTCGGTGCAAATTTAAAGCCAATCGAAGAAATGTTATTTTCTAAACTTTAACTGCCCATAACTCCTAAACTAGAAGACTTAGAGCGAAAATAAGCTTAATCGGTGATCACTTTTTTTCAACTTTGAATTCCCATAGCTTCTTAGCCAAAAGGCCTACAGCGAAGATAAGCCCAGATTCGTGTCAGTCGCGTCGAAATCTTTATTCGGTGCAAATTTAAAGCCAATCGAAGAAATGTTATTTTCTAAACTTTAACTGCCCATAACTCCTAAACTAGAAGACTTAGAGCGAAAATAAGCTTAATCGGTGATCACTTTTTTTCAACTTTGAATTCCCATAGCTTCTTAGCCAAAAGGCCTACAGCGAAGATAAGCCCAGATTCGTGTCAGTCGCGTCGAAATCTTTATTCGGTGCAAATTTAAAGCCAATCGAAGAAATGTTATTTTCTAAACTTTAACTGCCCATAACTCCTAAACTAGAAGACTTAGAGCGAAAATAAGCTTAATCGGTGATCACTTTTTTCAACTTTGAATTCCCATAGCTTCTTAGCCAAAAGGCCTACAGCGAAGATAAGCCCAGATTCGTGTCAGTCGCGTCGAAATCTTTATTCGGTGCAAATTTAAAGCCAATCGAAGAAATGTTATTTTCTAAACTTTAACTGCCCATAACTCCTAAACTAGAAGACTTAGAGCGAAAATAAGCTTAATCGGTGATCACTTTTTTTCAACTTTGAATTCCCATAGCTTCTTAGCCAAAACGCCTACAGCGAAGATAAGCCCAGATTCGTGTCACTCGCGTCGAAATCTTTATTCGGTGCAAATCTAAAGCCAATCGAAGAAATGTTTATTTTCTAAACTTTAACTGCCCATAACTCCTAAACTAGAAGACTTAGAGCGAAAATAAGCTTAATCGGTGATCACTTTTTGTCAACTTTGAAATCCCATAGCTTCTTAGCCAAAAGGCCTACAGCGAAGATAAGCCCAGATTCGTGTCAGTCGCGTCGAAATCTTTATTCGGTGCAAATTTAAAGCCAATCGAAGAAATGTTATTTTCTAAACTTTAACTGCCCATAACTCCTAAACTAGAAGACTTAGAGCGAAAATAAGCTTAATCGGTGATCACTTTTTTCAACTTTGAATTCCCATAGCTTCTTAGCCAAAAGGCCTACAGCGAAGATAAGCCCAGATCCGTGTCAGTCGCGTCGAAATCTTTATTCGGTGCAAATTTAAAGCCAATCGAAGAAATGTTATTTTCTAAACTTTAACTGCCCATAACTCCTAAACTAGAAGACTTAGAGCGAAAATAAGCTTAATCGGTGATCACTTTTTTCAACTTTGAATTCCCATAGCTTCTTAGCCAAAACGCCTACAGCGAAGATAAGCCCAGATTCGTGTCAGTCGCGTCGAAATCTTTATTCGGTGCAAATTTAAAGCCAATCGAAGAAATGTTATTTTCTAAACTTTAACTGCCCATAACTCCTAAACTAGAAGACTTAGAGCGAAAATAAGCTTAATCGGTGATCACTTTTTTTCAACTTTGAATTCCCATAGCTTCTTAGCCAAAAGGCCTACAGCGAAGATAAGCCCAGATTCGTGTCAGTCGCGTCGAAATCTTTATTCGGTGCAAATTTAAAGCCAATCGAAGAAATGTTATTTTCTAAACTTTAACTGCCCATAACTCCGAAACTAGAAGACTTAGAGCGAAAATAAGCTTAATCGGTGATCACTTTTTTTCAACTTTGAATTCCCATAGCTTCTTAGCCAAAAGGCCTACAGCGAAGATAAGCCCAGATTCGTGTCAGTCGCGTCGAAATCTTTATTCGGTGCAAATTTAAAGCCAATCGAAGAAATGTTATTTTCTAAACTTTAACTGCCCATAACTCCTAAACTAGAAGACTTAGAGCGAAAATAAGCTTAATCGGTGATCACTTTTTTTCAACTTTGAATTCCCATAGCTTCTTAGCCAAAACGCCTACAGCGAAGATAAGCCCAGATTCGTGTCAGTCGCGTCGAAATCTTTATTCGGTGCAAATTTAAAGCCAATCGAAGAAATGTTATTTTCTAAACTTTAACTGCCCATAACTCCTAAACTAGAAGACTTAGAGCGAAAATAAGCTTAATCGGTGATCACTTTTTTTCAACTTTGAATTCCCATAGCTTCTTAGCCAAAAGGCCTACAGCGAAGATAAGCCCAGATCCGTGTCAGTCGCGTCGAAATCTTTATTCGGTGCAAATTTAAAGCCAATCGAAGAAATGTTATTTTCTAAACTTTAACTGCCCATAACTCCTAAACTAGAAGACTTAGAGCGAAAATAAGCTTAATCGGTGATCACTTTTTTTCAACTTTGAATTCCCATAGCTTCTTAGCCAAAACGCCTACAGCGAAGATAAGCCCAGATTCGTGTCAGTCGCGTCGAAATCTTTATTCGGTGCAAATTTAAAGCCAATCGAAGAAATGTTATTTTCTAAACTTTAACTGCCCATAACTCCTAAACTAGAAGACTTAGAGCGAAAATAAGCTTAATCGGTGATCACTTTTTGTCAACTTTGAAATCCCATAGCTTCTTAGCCAAAAGGCCTACAGCGAAGATAAGCCCAGATTCGTGTCAGTCGCGTCGAAATCTTTATTCGGTGCAAATTTAAAGCCAATCGAAGAAATGTTATTTTCTAAACTTTAACTGCCCATAACTCCTAAACTAGAAGACTTAGAGCGAAAATAAGCTTAATCGGTGATCACTTTTTTTCAACTTTGAATTCCCATAGCTTCTTAGCCAAAAGGCCTACAGCGAAGATAAGCCCAGATTCGTGTCAGTCGCGTCGAAATCTTTATTCGGTGCAAATTTAAAGCCAATCGAAGAAATGTTATTTTCTAAACTTTAACTGCCCATAACTCCTAAACTAGAAGACTTAGAGCGAAAATAAGCTTAATCGGTGATCACTTTTTTCAACTTTGAATTCCCATAGCTTCTTAGCCAAAACGCCTACAGCGAAGATAAGCCCAGATTCGTGTCAGTCGCGTCGAAATCTTTATTCGGTGCAAATTTAAAGCCAATCGAAGAAATGTTATTTTCTAAACTTTAACTGCCCATAACTCCTAAACTAGAAGACTTAGAGCGAAAATAAGCTTAATCGGTGATCACTTTTTTCAACTTTGAATTCCCATAGCTTCTTAGCCAAAAGGCCTACAGCGAAGATAAGCCCAGATTCGTGTCAGTCGCGTCGAAATCTTTATTCGGTGCAAATTTAAAGCCAATCGAAGAAATGTTATTTTCTAAACTTTAACTGCCCATAACTCCTAAACTAGAAGACTTAGAGCGAAAATAAGCTTAATCGGTGATCACTTTTTTCAACTTTGAATTCCCATAGCTTCTAAGCCAAAAGCCTACAGCGAAGATAAGCCCAGATTCGTGTCAGTCGCGTCGAAATCTTTATTCGGTGCAAATTTAAAGCCAATCGAAGAAATGTTATTTTCTAAACTTTAACTGCCCATAACTCCTAAACTAGAAGACTTAGAGCGAAAATAAGCTTAATCGGTGATCACTTTTTTTCAACTTTGAATTCCCATAGCTTCTTAGCCAAAACACCTACAGCGAAGATAAGCCCAGATTCGTGTCACTCGCGTCGAAATCTTTATTCGGTGCAAATCTAAAGCCAATCGAAGAAATGTTTATTTTCTAAACTTTAACTGCCCATAACTTCTAAACTATAAGACTTAGAGCGAAAATAAGCTTATTCGGTGATTACTTTTTTCAACTTTGAATTCCCATAGCTTCTTAGCCAAAACGCCTACAGCGAAGATAAGCCCAGATTCGTGTCACTCGCGTCGAAATCTTTATTCGGTGCAAATTTAAAGCCAATCGAAGAAATGTTATTTTCTAAACTTTAACTGCCCATAACTCCTAAACTAGAAGACTTAGAGCGAAAATAAGCTTAATCGGTGATCACTTTTTTTCAACTTTGAATTCCCATAGCTTCTTAGCCAAAAGGCCTACAGCGAAGATAAGCCCAGATTCGTGTCAGTCGCGTCGAAATCTTTATTCGGTGCAAATTTAAAGCCAATCGAAGAAATGTTATTTTCTAAACTTTAACTGCCCATAACTCCTAAACTAGAAGACTTAGAGCGAAAATAAGCTTAATCGGTGATCACTTTTTTTCAACTTTGAATTCCCATAGCTTCTTAGCCAAAAGGCCACAGCGAAGATAAGCCCAGATCCGTGTCAGTCGCGTCGAAATCTTTATTCGGTGCAAATTTAAAGCCAATCGAAGAAATGTTATTTTCTAAACTTTAACTGCCCATAACTCCTAAACTAGAAGACTTAGAGCGAAAATAAGCTTAATCGGTGATCACTTTTTTTCAACTTTGAATTCCCATAGCTTCTTAGCCAAAACGCCTACAGCGAAGATAAGCCCAGATTCGTGTCAGTCGCGTCGAAATCTTTATTCGGTGCAAATTTAAAGCCAATCGAAGAAATGTTATTTTCTAAACTTTAACTGCCCATAACTCCTAAACTAGAAGACTTAGAGCGAAAATAAGCTTAATCGGTGATCACTTTTTTCAACTTTGAATTCCCATAGCTTCTTAGCCAAAAGGCCTACAGCGAAGATAAGCCCAGATCCGTGTCAGTCGCGTCGAAATCTTTATTCGGTGCAAATTTAAAGCCAATCGAAGAAATGTTATTTTCTAAACTTTAACTGCCCATAACTCCTAAACTAGAAGACTTAGAGCGAAAATAAGCTTAATCGGTGATCACTTTTTTTCAACTTTGAATTCCCATAGCTTCTTAGCCAAAAGGCCTACAGCGAAGATAAGCCCAGATTCGTGTCAGTCGCGTCGAAATCTTTATTCGGTGCAAATTTAAAGCCAATCGAAGAAATGTTATTTTCTAAACTTTAACTGCCCATAACTCCTAAACTAGAAGACTTAGAGCGAAAATAAGCTTAATCGGTGATCACTTTTTTTCAACTTTGAATTCCCATAGCTTCTTAGCCAAAAGGCCTACAGCGAAGATAAGCCCAGATTCGTGTCAGTCGCGTCGAAATCTTTATTCGGTGCAAATTTAAAGCCAATCGAAGAAATGTTATTTTCTAAACTTTAACTGCCCATAACTCCTAAACTAGAAGACTTAGAGCGAAAATAAGCTTAATCGGTGATCACTTTTTTTCAACTTTGAATTCCCATAGCTTCTTAGCCAAAAGGCCTACAGCGAAGATAAGCCCAGATTCGTGTCAGTCGCGTCGAAATCTTTATTCGGTGCAAATTTAAAGCCAATCGAAGAAATGTTATTTTCTAAACTTTAACTGCCCATAACTCCTAAACTAGAAGACTTAGAGCGAAAATAAGCAGGTATTAATCGGTGATCACTTTTTTTCAACTTTGAATTCCCATAGCTTCTTAGCCAAAACGCCTACAGCGAAGATAAGCCCAGATTCGTGTCAGTCGCGTCGAAATCTTTATTCGGTGCAAATCTAAAGCCAATCGAAGAAATGTTATTTTCTAAACTTTAACTGCCCATAACTCCTAAACTAGAAGACTTAGAGCGAAAATAAGCTTAATCGGTGATCACTTTTTTCAACTTTGAATTCCCATAGCTTCTTAGCCAAAACGCCTACAGGAAGATAAGCCCAGATTCGATTCGTGTCAGTCGCGTCGAAATCTTTATTCGGTGCAAATTTAAAGCCAATCGAAGAAATGTTATTTTCTAAACTTTAACTGCCCATAACTCCTAAACTAGAAGACTTAGAGCGAAAATAAGCTTAATCGGTGATCACTTTTTTCCAACTTTGAATTCCCATAGCTTCTTAGCCAAAAGGCCTACAGCGAAGATAAGCCCAGATCCGTGTCAGTCGCGTCGAAATCTTTATTCGGTGCAAATTATAAAGCCAATCGAAGAAATGTTATTTTCTAAACTTTAACTGCCCATAACTCCTAAACTAGAAGACTTAGAGCGAAAATAAGCTTAATCGGTGATCACTTTTTTTCAACTTTGAATTCCCATAGCTTCTTAGCCAAAAGGCCTACAGCGAAGATAAGCCCAGATCCGTGTCAGTCGCGTCGAAATCTTTATTCGGTGCAAATTTAAAGCCAATCGAAGAAATGTTATTTTCTAAACTTTAACTGCCCATAACTCCTAAACTAGAAGACTTAGAGCGAAAATAAGCTTAATCGGTGATCACTTTTTTTCAACTTTGAATTCCCATAGCTTCTTAGCCAAAAGGCCTACAGCGAAGATAAGCCCAGATTCGTGTCAGTCGCGTCGAAATCTTTATTCGGTGCAAATTTAAAGCCAATCGAAGAAATGTTATTTTCTAAACTTTAACTGCCCATAACTCCTAAACTAGAAGACTTAGAGCGAAAATAAGCTTAATCGGTGATCACTTTTTTTCAACTTTGAATTCCCATAGCTTCTTAGCCAAAACGCCTACAGCGAAGATAAGCCCAGATTCGTGTCAGTCGCGTCGAAATCTTTATTCGGTGCAAATTTAAAGCCAATCGAAGAAATGTTATTTTCTAAACTTTAACTGCCCATAACTCCTAAACTAGAAGACTTAGAGCGAAAATAAGCTTAATCGGTGATCACTTTTTGTCAACTTTGAATTCCCATAGCTTCTTAGCCAAAAGGCCTACAGCGAAGATAAGCCCAGATTCGTGTCAGTCGCGTCGAAATCTTTATTCGGTGCAAATTTAAAGCCAATCGATGAAATGTTATTTTCTAAACTTAACTGCCCATAACTCCTAATTTAGAAGACTTAGAGTGAAAATAAGCTTAATCGGTGATCACTTTTTTTCAACTTTGAAGTCCCATAGCTTCTTAGCCAAAAGGCCTACAGCGAAGGTAAGCCCAGATCCGTGTCAGTCGCGTCGAAATCTTTATTCGGTGCAAATTTAAAGCCAATCGAAGATATGTTATTTTCTAAACTTTAACTGCCCATAACTCCTAAACTAGAAGACTTAGAGCGAAAATAAGCTAAATCGGTGATCACTTTGAATTCCCATAGCTTCTTAGCCAAAACGCCTACAGCGAAGATAAGCCCAGATTCGTGTCAGTCGCGTCGAAATCTTTATTCGGTGCAAATATAAAGCCAATCGAAGAAATGTTATTTTCTAAACTTTAACTGCCCATAACTCCTAAACTAGAAGACTTAGAGCGAAAATAAGCTTAATCGGTGATCACTTTTTGTCAACTTTGAAATCCCATAGCTTCTTAGCCAAAAGGCCTACAGCGAAGATAAGCCCAGATTCGTGTCAGTCGCGTCGAAATCTTTATTCGGTGCAAATTTAAAGCCAATCGAAGAAATGTTATTTTCTAAACTTTAACTGCCCATAACTCCTAAACTAGAAGACTTAGAGCGAAAATAAGCTTAATCGGTGATCACTTTTTTTCAACTTTGAATTCCCATAGCTTCTTAGCCAAAAGGCCTACAGCGAAGATAAGCCCAGATTCGTGTCAGTCGCGTCGAAATCTTTATTCGGTGCAAATTTAAAGCCAATCGAAGAAATGTTATTTTCTAAACTTTAACTGCCCATAACTCCTAAACTAGAAGACTTAGAGCGAAAATAAGCTTAATCGGTGATCACTTTTTTTCAACTTTGAATTCCCATAGCTTCTTAGCCAAAACGCCTACAGCGAAGATAAGCCCAGATTCGTGTCACTCGCGTCGAAATCTTTATTCGGTGCAAATCTAAAGCCAATCGAAGAAATGTTATTTTCTAAACTTTAACTGCCCATAACTCCTAAACTAGAAGACTTAGAGCGAAAATAAGCTTAATCGGTGATCACTTTTTTTTCAACTTTGAATTCCCATAGCTTCTTAGCCAAAACGCCTATAGCGAAGATAAGCCCAGATTCGTGTCAGTCGCGTCGAAATCTTTATTCGGTGCAAATTTAAAGCCAATCGAAGAAATGTTATTTTCTAAACTTTAACTGCCCATAACTCCGAAACTAGAAGACTTAGAGCGAAAATAAGCTTAATCGGTGATCACTTTTTTCAACTTTGAATTCCCATAGCTTCTTAGCCAAAAGGCCTACAGCGAAGATAAGCCCAGATCCGTGTCAGTCGCGTCGAAATCTTTATTCGGTGCAAATTTAAAGCCAATCGAAGAAATGTTATTTTCTAAACTTTAACTGCCCATAACTCCTAAACTAGAAGACTTAGAGCGAAAATAAGCTTATCGGTATCTTTTTTTTTTTTTCTTTTTTTTTTTTTTTTCAAAATCTTTATTGTCAAAAAAGCCAATCGAAGAAATATTTTCTAAACTTTAACTGCCCATAACTCCTAAACTAGAAGACTTAGAGCGAAAATAAGCTTAATCGGTGATCACTTTTTTTCAACTTTGAATTCCCATAGCTTCTTAGCCAAAAGGCCTACAGCGAAGATAAGCCCAGATTCGTGTCAGTCGCGTCGAAATCTTTATTCGGTGCAAATTTAAAGCCAATCGAAGAAATGTTATTTTCTAAACTTTAACTGCCCATAACTCCTAAACTAGAAGACTTAGAGCGAAAATAAGCTTAATCGGTGATCACTTTTTTCAACTTTGAATTCCCATAGCTTCTTAGCCAAAAGGCCTACAGCGAAGATAAGCCCAGATTCGTGTCAGTCGCGTCGAAATCTTTATTCGGTGCAAATTTAAAGCCAATCGAAGAAATGTTATTTTCTAAACTTTAACTGCCCATAACTCCTAAACTAGAAGACTTAGAGCGAAAATAAGCTTAATCGGTGATCACTTTTTTTCAACTTTGAATTCCCATAGCTTCTTAGCCAAAAGGCCTACAGCGAAGATAAGCCCAGATTCGTGTCAGTCGCGTCGAAATCTTTATTCGGTGCAAATTTAAAGCCAATCGAAGAAATGTTATTTTCTAAACTTTAACTGCCCATAACTCCTAAACTAGAAGACTTAGAGCGAAAATAAGCTTAATCGGTGATCACTTTTTTTCAACTTTGAATTCCCATAGCTTCTTAGCCAAAAGGCCTACAGCGAAGATAAGCCCAGATTCGTGTCAGTCGCGTCGAAATCTTTATTCGGTGCAAATTTAAAGCCAATCGAAGAAATGTTATTTTCTAAACTTTAACTGCCCATAACTCCTAAACTAGAAGACTTAGAGCGAAAATAAGCTTAATCGGTGATCACTTTTTTTCAACTTTGAATTCCCATAGCTTCTTAGCCAAGAAGCCTACAGCGAAGATAAGCCCAGATTCGTGTCAGTCGCGTCGAAATCTTTATTCGGTGCAAATTTAAAGCCAATCGAAGAAATGTTATTTTCTAAACTTTAACTGCCCATAACTCCTAAACTAGAAGACTTAGAGCGAAAATAAGCTTAATCGGTGATCACTTTTTTTCAACTTTGAATTCCCATAGCTTCTTAGCCAAAAGGCCTACAGCGAAGATAAGCCCAGATTCGTGTCAGTCGCGTCGAAATCTTTATTCGGTGCAAATTTAAAGCCAATCGAAGAAATGTTATTTTCTAAACTTTAACTGCCCATAACTCCTAAACTAGAAGACTTAGAGCGAAAATAAGCTTAATCGGTGATCACTTTTTTTCAACTTTGAATTCCCATAGCTTCTTAGCCAAAAGGCCTACAGCGAAGATAAGCCCAGATTCGTGTCAGTCGCGTCGAAATCTTTATTCGGTGCAAATTTAAAGCCAATCGAAGAAATGTTATTTTCTAAACTTTAACTGCCCATAACTCCTAAACTAGAAGACTTAGAGCGAAAATAAGCTTAATCGGTGATCACTTTTTTTCAACTTTGAATTCCCATAGCTTCTTAGCCAAAAGGCCTACAGCGAAGATAAGCCCAGATTCGTGTCAGTCGCGTCGAAATCTTTATTCGGTGCAAATTTAAAGCCAATCGAAGAAATGTTATTTTCTAAACTTTAACTGCCCATAACTCCTAAACTAGAAGACTTAGAGCGAAAATAAGCTTAATCGGTGATCACTTTTTTTCAACTTTGAATTCCCATAGCTTCTTAGCCAAAAGGCCTACAGCGAAGATAAGCCCAGATTCGTGTTACTCGCGTCGAAATCTTTATTCGGTGCAAATTTAAAGCCAATCGAAGAAATGTTATTTTCTAAACTTTAACTGCCCATAACTCCTAAACTAGAAGACTTAGAGCGAAAATAAGCTTAATCGGTGATCACTTTTTTTCAACTTTGAATTCCCATAGCTTCTTAGCCAAAAGGCCTACAGCGAAGATAAGCCCAGATTCGTGTCAGTCGCGTCGAAATCTTTATTCGGTGCAAATTTAAAGCCAATCGAAGAAATGTTATTTTCTAAACTTTAACTGCCCATAACTCCTAAACGAGAAGACTTAGAGCGAAAATAAGCTTAATCGGTGATCACTTTTTTTCAACTTTGAATTCCCATAGCTTCTTAGCCAAAAGGCCTACAGCGAAGATAAGCCCAGATCCGTGTCAGTCGCGTCGAAATCTTTATTCGGTGCAAATTTAAAGCCAATCGAAGAAATGTTATTTTCTAAACTTTAACTGCCCATAACTCCTTAACTAGAAGACTTAGAGCGAAAATAAGCTTAATCGGTGATCACTTTTTTTCAACTTTGAATTCCCATAGCTTCTTAGCCAAGAAGCCTACAGCGAAGATAAGCCCAGATTCGTGTCAGTCGCGTCGAAATCTTTATTCGGTGCAAATTTAAAGCCAATCGAAGAAATGTTATTTTCTAAACTTTAACTGCCCATAACTCCTAAACTAGAAGACTTAGAGCGAAAATAAGCTTAATCGGTGATCACTTTTTTTCAACTTTGAATTCCCATAGCTTCTTAGCCAAAAGGCCTACAGCGAAGATAAGCCCAGATTCGTGTCAGTCGCGTCGAAATCTTTATTCGGTGCAAATTTAAAGCCAATCGAAGAAATGTTATTTTCTAAACTTTAACTGCCCATAACTCCTAAACTAGAAGACTTAGAGCGAAAATAAGCTTAATCAGTGATCACTTTTTTTCAACTTTGAATTCCCATAGCTTCTTAGCCAAAAGGCCTACAGCGAAGATAAGTCCAGATCCGTGTCAGTCGCGTCGAAATCTTTATTCGGTGCAAATTTAAAGCCAATCGAAGAAATGTTATTTTCTAAACTTTAACTGCCCATAACTCCTAAACTAGAAGACTTAGAGCGAAAATAAGCTTAATCGGTGATCACTTTTTTTCAACTTTGAATTCCCATAGCTTCTTAGCCAAAAGGCCTACAGCGAAGATAAGCCCAGATTCGTGTCAGTCGCGTCGAAATCTTTATTCGGTGCAAATTTAAAGCCAATCGAAGAAATGTTATTTTCTAAACTTTAACTGCCCATAACTCCTAAACTAGAAGACTTAGAGCGAAAATAAGCTTAATCGGTGATCACTTTTTTTCAACTTTGAATTCCCATAGCTTCTTAGCCAAAAGGCCTACAGCGAAGATAAGCCCAGATTCGTGTCAGTCGCGTCGAAATCTTTATTCGGTGCAAATTTAAAGCCAATCGAAGAAATGTTATTTTCTAAACTTTAACTGCCCATAACTCCTAAACTAGAAGACTTAGAGCGAAAATAAGCTTAATCGGTGATCACTTTTTTCAACTTTGAATTCCCATAGCTTCTTAGCCAAAAGGCCTACAGCGAAGATAAGCCCAGATTCGTGTCAGTCGCGTCGAAATCTTTATTCGGTGCAAATTTAAAGCCAATCGAAGAAATGTTATTTTCTAAACTTTAACTGCCCATAACTCCTAAACTAGAAGACTTAGAGCGAAAATAAGCTTAATCGGTGATCACTTTTTTTCAACTTTGAATTCCCATAGCTTCTTAGCCAAAAGGCCTACAGCGAAGATAAGCCCAGATTCGTGTCAGTCGCGTCGAAATCTTTATTCGGTGCAAATTTAAAGCCAATCGAAGAAATGTTATTTTCTAAACTTTAACTGCCCATAACTCCTAAACTAGAAGACTTAGAGCGAAAATAAGCTTAATCGGTGATCACTTTTTTTCAACTTTGAATTCCCATAGCTTCTTAGCCAAAAGGCCTACAGCGAAGATAAGCCCAGATCCGTGTCAGTCGCGTCGAAATCTTTATTCGGTGCAAATTTAAAGCCAATCGAAGAAATGTTATTTTCTAAACTTTAACTGCCCATAACTCCTAAACTAGAAGACTTAGAGCGAAAATAAGCTTAATCGGTGATCACTTTTTTCAACTTTGAATTCCCATAGCTTCTTAGCCAAAAGGCCTACAGCGAAGATAAGCCCAGATCCGTGTCAGTCGCGTCGAAATCTTTATTCGGTGCAAATTTAAAGCCAATCGAAGAAATGTTATTTTCTAAACTTTAACTGCCCATAACTCCTAAACTAGAAGACTTAGAGCGAAAATAAGCTTAATCGGTGATCACTTTTTTTCAACTTTGAATTCCCATAGCTTCTTAGCCAAAAGGCCTACAGCGAAGATAAGCCCAGATTCGTGTCAGTCGCGTCGAAATCTTTATTCGGTGCAAATTTAAAGCCAATCGAAGAAATGTTATTTTCTAAACTTTAACTGCCCATAACTCCTAAACTAGAAGACTTAGAGCGAAAATAAGCTTAATCGGTGATCACTTTTTTTCAACTTTGAATTCCCATAGCTTCTTAGCCAAAAGGCCTACAGCGAAGATAAGCCCAGATTCGTGTCAGTCGCGTCGAAATCTTTATTCGGTGCAAATTTAAAGCCAATCGAAGAAATGTTATTTTCTAAACTTTAACTGCCCATAACTCCTAAACTAGAAGACTTAGAGCGAAAATAAGCTTAATCGGTGATCACTTTTTTTCAACTTTGAATTCCCATAGCTTCTTAGCCAAAAGGCCTACAGCGAAGATAAGCCCAGATTCGTGTCAGTCGCGTCGAAATCTTTATTCGGTGCAAATTTAAAGCCAATCGAAGAAATGTTATTTTCTAAACTTTAACTGCCCATAACTCCTAAACTAGAAGACTTAGAGCGAAAATAAGCTTAATCGGTGATCACTTTTTTTCAACTTTGAATTCCCATAGCTTCTTAGCCAAAACGCCTACAGCGAAGATAAGCCCAGATTCGTGTCAGTCGCGTCGAAATCTTTATTCGGTGCAAATTTAAAGCCAATCGAAGAAATGTTATTTTCTAAACTTTAACTGCCCATAACTCCTAAACTAGAAGACTTAGAGCGAAAATAAGCTTAATCGGTGATCACTTTTTTTCAACTTTGAATTCCCATAGCTTCTTAGCCAAAAGGCCTACAGCGAAGATAAGCCCAGATCCGTGTCAGTCGCGTCGAAATCTTTATTCGGTGCAAATTTAAAGCCAATCGAAGAAATGTTATTTTCTAAACTTTAACTGCCCATAACTCCTAAACTAGAAGACTTAGAGCGAAAATAAGCTTAATCGGTGATCACTTTTTTTCAACTTTGAATTCCCATAGCTTCTTAGCCAAAAGGCCTACAGCGAAGATAAGCCCAGATTCGTGTCAGTCGCGTCGAAATCTTTATTCGGTGCAAATTTAAAGCCAATCGAAGAAATGTTATTTTCTAAACTTTAACTGCCCATAACTCCTAAACTAGAAGACTTAGAGCGAAAATAAGCTTAATCGGTGATCACTTTTTTTCAACTTTGAATTCCCATAGCTTCTTAGCCAAAAGGCCTACAGCGAAGATAAGCCCAGATTCGTGTCAGTCGCGTCGAAATCTTTATTCGGTGCAAATTTAAAGCCAATCGAAGAAATGTTATTTTCTAAACTTTAACTGCCCATAACTCCTAAACGAGAAGACTTAGAGCGAAAATAAGCTTAATCGGTGATCACTTTTTTTCAACTTTGAATTCCCATAGCTTCTTAGCCAAAAGGCCTACAGCGAAGATAAGCCCAGATCCGTGTCAGTCGCGTCGAAATCTTTATTCGGTGCAAATTTAAAGCCAATCGAAGAAATGTTATTTTCTAAACTTTAACTGCCCATAACTCCTAAACTAGAAGACTTAGAGCGAAAATAAGCTTAATCGGTGATCACTTTTTTTCAACTTTGAATTCCCATAGCTTCTTAGCCAAGAAGCCTACAGCGAAGATAAGCCCAGATTCGTGTCAGTCGCGTCGAAATCTTTATTCGGTGCAAATTTAAAGCCAATCGAAGAAATGTTATTTTCTAAACTTTAACTGCCCATAACTCCTAAACTAGAAGACTTAGAGCGAAAATAAGCTTAATCGGTGATCACTTTTTTCAACTTTGAATTCCCATAGCTTCTTAGCCAAAAGGCCTACAGCGAAGATAAGCCCAGATTCGTGTCAGTCGCGTCGAAATCTTTATTCGGTGCAAATTTAAAGCCAATCGAAGAAATGTTATTTTCTAAACTTTAACTGCCCATAACTCCTAAACTAGAAGACTTAGAGCGAAAATAAGCTTAATCGGTGATCACTTTTTTTCAACTTTGAATTCCCATAGCTTCTTAGCCAAAAGGCCTACAGCGAAGATAAGCCCAGATTCGTGTCAGTCGCGTCGAAATCTTTATTCGGTGCAAATTTAAAGCCAATCGAAGAAATGTTATTTTCTAAACTTTAACTGCCCATAACTCCTAAACTAGAAGACTTAGAGCGAAAATAAGCTTAATCGGTGATCACTTTTTTTCAACTTTGAATTCCCATAGCTTCTTAGCCAAAAGGCCTACAGCGAAGATAAGCCCAGATTCGTGTCAGTCGCGTCGAAATCTTTATTCGGTGCAAATTTAAAGCCAATCGAAGAAATGTTATTTTCTAAACTTTAACTGCCCATAACTCCTAAACTAGAAGACTTAGAGCGAAAATAAGCTTAATCGGTGATCACTTTTTTTCAACTTTGAATTCCCATAGCTTCTTAGCCAAAAGGCCTACAGCGAAGATAAGCCCAGATTCGTGTCAGTCGCGTCGAAATCTTTATTCGGTGCAAATTTAAAGCCAATCGAAGAAATGTTATTTTCTAAACTTTAACTGCCCATAACTCCTAAACTAGAAGACTTAGAGCGAAAATAAGCTTAATCGGTGATCACTTTTTTTCAACTTTGAATTCCCATAGCTTCTTAGCCAAAAGGCCTACAGCGAAGATAAGCCCAGATCCGTGTCAGTCGCGTCGAAATCTTTATTCGGTGCAAATTTAAAGCCAATCGAAGAAATGTTATTTTCTAAACTTTAACTGCCCATAACTCCTAAACTAGAAGACTTAGAGCGAAAATAAGCTTAATCGGTGATCACTTTTTTCAACTTTGAATTCCCATAGCTTCTTAGCCAAAAGGCCTACAGCGAAGATAAGCCCAGATTCGTGTCAGTCGCGTCGAAATCTTTATTCGGTGCAAATTTAAAGCCAATCGAAGAAATGTTATTTTCTAAACTTTAACTGCCCATAACTCCTAAACTAGAAGACTTAGAGCGAAAATAAGCTTAATCGGTGATCACTTTTTTTCAACTTTGAATTCCCATAGCTTCTTAGCCAAAAGGCCTACAGCGAAGATAAGCCCAGATTCGTGTCAGTCGCGTCGAAATCTTTATTCGGTGCAAATTTAAAGCCAATCGAAGAAATGTTATTTTCTAAACTTTAACTGCCCATAACTCCTAAACTAGAAGACTTAGAGCGAAAATAAGCTTAATCGGTGATCACTTTTTTTCAACTTTGAATTCCCATAGCTTCTTAGCCAAAAGGCCTACAGCGAAGATAAGCCCAGATCCGTGTCAGTCGCGTCGAAATCTTTATTCGGTGCAAATTTAAAGCCAATCGAAGAAATGTTATTTTCTAAACTTTAACTGCCCATAACTCCTAAACTAGAAGACTTAGAGCGAAAATAAGCTTAATCGGTGATCACTTTTTTTCAACTTTGAATTCCCATAGCTTCTTAGCCAAAAGGCCTACAGCGAAGATAAGCCCAGATTCGTGTCAGTCGCGTCGAAATCTTTATTCGGTGCAAATTTAAAGCCAATCGAAGAAATGTTATTTTCTAAACTTTAACTGCCCATAACTCCTAAACTAGAAGACTTAGAGCGAAAATAAGCTTAATCGGTGATCACTTTTTTTCAACTTTGAATTCCCATAGCTTCTTAGCCAAAAGGCCTACAGCGAAGATAAGCCCAGATCCGTGTCAGTCGCGTCGAAATCTTTATTCGGTGCAAATTTAAAGCCAATCGAAGAAATGTTATTTTCTAAACTTTAACTGCCCATAACTCCTAAACTAGAAGACTTAGAGCGAAAATAAGCTTAATCGGTGATCACTTTTTTTCAACTTTGAATTCCCATAGCTTCTTAGCCAAAAGGCCTACAGCGAAGATAAGCCCAGATTCGTGTCAGTCGCGTCGAAATCTTTATTCGGTGCAAATTTAAAGCCAATCGAAGAAATGTTATTTTCTAAACTTTAACTGCCCATAACTCCTAAACTAGAAGACTTAGAGCGAAAATAAGCTTAATCGGTGATCACTTTTTTTCAACTTTGAATTCCCATAGCTTCTTAGCCAAAAGGCCTACAGCGAAGATAAGCCCAGATCCGTGTCAGTCGCGTCGAAATCTTTATTCGGTGCAAATTTAAAGCCAATCGAAGAAATGTTATTTTCTAAACTTTAACTGCCCATAACTCCTAAACTAGAAGACTTAGAGCGAAAATAAGCTTAATCGGTGATCACTTTTTTCAACTTTGAATTCCCATAGCTTCTTAGCCAAAAAGGCCTACAGCGAAGATAAGCCCAGATCCGTGTCAGTCGCGTCGAAATCTTTATTCGGTGCAAATTTAAAGCCAATCGAAGAAATGTTATTTTCTAAACTTTAACTGCCCATAACTCCTAAACTAGAAGACTTAGAGCGAAAATAAGCTTAATCGGTGATCACTTTTTTTCAACTTTGAATTCCCATAGCTTCTTAGCCAAAAGCGCCTACAGCGAAGATAAGCCCAGATTCGTGTCAGTCGCGTCGAAATCTTTATTCGGTGCAAATTTAAAGCCAATCGAAGAAATGTTATTTTCTAAACTTTAACTGCCCATAACTCCTAAACTAGAAGACTTAGAGCGAAAATAAGCTTAATCGGTGATCACTTTTTTCAACTTTGAATTCCCATAGCTTCTTAGCCAAAACGCCTACGCGAAGATAAGCCCAGATTCGTGTCAGTCGCGTCGAAATCTTTATTCGGTGCAAATTTAAAGCCAATCGAAGAAATGTTATTTTCTAAACTTTAACTGCCCATAACTCCTAAACTAGAAGACTTAGAGCGAAAATAAGCTTAATCGGTGATCACTTTTTTTCAACTTTGAATTCCCATAGCTTCTTAGCCAAAAGGCCTACAGCGAAGATAAGCCCAGATTCGTGTCAGTCGCGTCGAAATCTTTATTCGGTGCAAATTTAAAGCCAATCGAAGAAATGTTATTTTCTAAACTTTAACTGCCCATAACTCCTAAACTAGAAGACTTAGAGCGAAAATAAGCTTAATCGGTGATCACTTTTTTTCAACTTTGAATTCCCATAGCTTCTTAGCCAAAAGGCCTACAGCGAAGATAAGCCCAGATTCGTGTCAGTCGCGTCGAAATCTTTATTCGGTGCAAATTTAAAGCCAATCGAAGAAATGTTATTTTCTAAACTTTAACTGCCCATAACTCCTAAACTAGAAGACTTAGAGCGAAAATAAGCTTAATCGGTGATCACTTTTTTGCAACTTTGAATTCCCATAGCTTCTTAGCCAAAACGCCTACAGCGAAGATAAGCCCAGATCCGTGTCAGTCGCGTCGAAATCTTTGTTCGGTGCAAATTTAAAAGCCAATCGAAGAAATGTTATTTTCTAAACTTTAACTGCCTCACCCCTAAACTAGAAGACTTAGAGCGAAAATAAGCAATTAATCGGTGATCACTTTTTTCAACTTTGAATTCCCTTAGCTTCTTAGCCAAAGGCCTACAGCGAAGATAAGCCCAGATCCGTGTCAGTCGCGTCGAAATCTTTATTCGGTGCAAATTTAAAGCCAATCGAAGAAATGTTATTTTCTAAACTTTAACTGCCCATAACTCCTAAACTAGAAGACTTAGAGCAAAAATAAGCTTAATCGGTGATCACTTTTTTTCAACTTTGAATTCCCATAGCTTCTTAGCCAAAAGGCCTACAGCGAAGATAAGCCCAGATCCGTGTCAGTCGCGTCGAAATCTTTATTCGGTGCAAATTTAAAGCCAATCGAAGAAATGTTATTTTCTAAACTTTAACTGCCCATAACTCCTAAACTAGAAGACTTAGAGCGAAAATAAGCTTAATCGGTGATCACTTTTTTTCAACTTTGAATTCCCATAGCTTCTTAGCCAAAAGGCCTACAGCGAAGATAAGCCCAGATTCGTGTCAGTCGCGTCGAAATCTTTATTCGGTGCAAATTTAAAGCCAATCGAAGAAATGTTATTTTCTAAACTTTAACTGCCCATAACTCCTAAACTAGAAGACTTAGAGCGAAAATAAGCTTAATCGGTGATCACTTTTTCAACTTTGAATTCCCATAGCTTCTTAGCCAAAAGCCTACAGCGAAGATAAGCCCAGATTCGTGTCAGTCGCGTCGAAATCTTTATTCGGTGCAAATTTAAAGCCAATCGAAGAAATGTTATTTTCTAAACTTTAACTGCCCATAACTCCTAAACTAGAAGACTTAGAGCGAAAATAAGCTTAATCGGTGATCACTTTTTTCAACTTTGAATTCCCATAGCTTCTTAGCCAAAACGCCTACAGCGAAGATAAGCCCAGATTCGTGTCAGTCGCGTCGAAATCTTTATTCGGTGCAAATTTAAAGCCAATCGAAGAAATGTTATTTTCTAAGCTTTAACTGCCCATAACTCCTAAACTAGAAGACTTAGAGCGAAAATAAGCTTAATCGGTGATCACTTTTTTTCAACTTTGAATTCCCATAGCTTCTAAGCCAAAAGGCCTACAGCGAAGATAAGCCCAGATTCGTGTCAGTCGCGTCGAAATCTTTATTCGGTGCAAATTTAAAGCCAATCGAAGAAATGTTATTTTCTAAACTTTAACTGCCCATAACTCCTAAACTAGAAGACTTAGAGCGAAAATAAGCTTAATCGGTGATCACTTTTTTCAACTTTGAATTCCCATAGCTTCTTAGCCAAAAGGCCTACAGCGAAGATAAGCCCAGATTCGTGTCAGTCGCGTCGAAATCTTTATTCGGTGCAAATTTAAAGCCAATCGAAGAAATGTTATTTTCTAAACTTTAACTGCCCATAACTCCTAAACTAGAAGACTTAGAGCGAAAATAAGCTTAATCGGTGATCTTTTTTTCAACTTTGAACCATAGCTTCTTAGCCAAAAGGCCTACAGCGAAGATAAGCCCAGATTCGTGTCAGTCGCGTCGAAATCTTTATTCGGTGCAAATTTAAAGCCAATCGAAGAAATGTTATTTTCTAAACTTTAACTGCCCATAACTCCTAAACTAGAAGACTTAGAGCGAAAATAAGCTTAATCGGTGATCACTTTTTTCAACTTTGAATTCCCATAGCTTCTTAGCCAAAAGGCCTAAGCGAAGAAACCAGATTCGTGTCAGTCGCGTCGAAATCTTTATTCGGTGCAAATTTAAAGCCAATCGAAGAAATGTTATTTTCTAAACTTTAACTGCCCATAACTCCTAAACTAGAAGACTTAGAGCGAAAATAAGCATAATCGGTGATCACTTTTTTCAACTTTGAATTCCCATAGCTTCTTAGCCAAAACGCCTACAGCGAAGATAAGCCCAGATTCGTGTCAGTCGCGTCGAAATCTTTATTCGGTGCAAATTTAAAGCCAATCGAAGAAATGTTATTTTCTAAACTTTAACTGCCCATAACTCCTAAACTAGAAGACTTAGAGCGAAAATAAGCTTAATCGGTGATCACTTTTTTCAACTTTGAATTCCCATAGCTTCTTAGCCAAAAGGCCTACAGCGAAGATAAGCCCAGATTCGTGTCAGTCGCGTCGAAATCTTTATTCGGTGCAAATTTAAAGCCAATCGAAGAAATGTTATTTTCTAAACTTTAACTGCCCATAACTCCTAAACTAGAAGACTTAGAGCGAAAATAAGCTTAATCGGTGATCACTTTTTTCAACTTTGAATTCCCATAGCTTCTTAGCCAAAAGGCCTACAGCGAAGATAAGCCCAGATCCGTGTCAGTCGCGTCGAAATCTTTATTCGGTGCAAATTTAAAGCCAATCGAAGAAATGTTATTTTCTAAACTTTAACTGCCCATAACTCCTAAACTAGAAGACTTAGAGCGAAAATAAGCTTAATCGGTGATCACTTTTTTCAACTTTGAATTCCCATAGCTTCTTAGCCAAAACGCCTACAGCGAAGATAAGCCCAGATTCGTGTCAGTCGCGTCGAAATCTTTATTCGGTGCAAATTTAAAGCCAATCGAAGAAATGTTATTTTCTAAACTTTAACTGCCCATAACTCCTAAACTAGAAGACTTAGAGCGAAAATAAGCTTAATCGGTGATCACTTTTTTTCAACTTTGAATTCCCATAGCTTCTTAGCCAAAGGCCTACAGCGAAGATAAGCCCAGATTCGTGTCAGTCGCGTCGAAATCTTTATTCGGTGCAAATTTAAAGCCAATCGAAGAAATGTTATTTTCTAAACTTTAACTGCCCATAACTCCTAAACTAGAAGACTTAGAGCGAAAATAAGCTTAATCGGTGATCACTTTTTTTCAACTTTGAATTCCCATAGCTTCTTAGCCAAAACGCCTACAGCGAAGATAGGCCCAGATTCGTGTCAGTCGCGTCGAAATCTTTATTCGGTGCAAATTTAAAGCCAATCGAAGAAATGTTATTTTCTAAACTTTAACTGCCCATAACTCCTAAACTAGAAGACTTAGAGCGAAAATAAGCTTAATCGGTGATCACTTTTTTTCAACTTTGAATTCCCATAGCTTCTTAGCCAAGAAGCCTACAGCGAAGATAAGCCCAGATTCGTGTCAGTCGCGTCGAAATCTTTATTCGGTGCAAATTTAAAGCCAATCGAAGAAATGTTATTTTCTAAACTTTAACTGCCCATAACTCCTAAACTAGAAGACTTAGAGCGAAAATAAGCTTAATCGGTGATCACTTTTTTCAACTTTGAATTCCCATAGCTTCTTAGCCAAAAGGCCTACAGCGAAGATAAGCCCAGATCCGTGTCAGTCGCGTCGAAATCTTTATTCGGTGCAAATTTAAAGCCAATCGAAGAAATGTTATTTTCTAAACTTTAACTGCCCATAACTCCTAAACTAGAAGACTTAGAGCGAAAATAAGCTTAATCGGTGATCACTTTTTTTCAACTTTGAATTCCCATAGCTTCTTAGCCAAAAGGCCTACAGCGAAGATAAGCCCAGATTCGTGTCAGTCGCGTCGAAATCTTTATTCGGTGCAAATTTAAAGCCAATCGAAGAAATGTTATTTTCTAAACTTTAACTGCCCATAACTCCTAAACTAGAAGACTTAGAGCGAAAATAAGCTTAATCGGTGATCACTTTTTTTCAACTTTGAATTCCCATAGCTTCTTAGCCAAAAGGCCTACAGCGAAGATAAGCCCAGATTCCGTGTCAGTCGCGTCGAAATCTTTATTCGGTGCAAATTTAAAGCCAATCGAAGAAATGTTATTTTCTAAACTTTAACTGCCCATAACTCCTAAACTAGAAGACTTAGAGCGAAAATAAGCTTAATCGGTGATCACTTTTTTTCAACTTTGAATTCCCATAGCTTCTTAGCCAAAACGCCTACAGCGAAGATAAGCCCAGATTCGTGTCAGTCGCGTCGAAATCTTTATTCGGTGCAAATTTAAAGCCAATCGAAGAAATGTTATTTTCTAAACTTTAACTGCCCATAACTCCTAAACTAGAAGACTTAGAGCGAAAATAAGCTTAATCGGTGATCACTTTTTTCAACTTTGAATTCCCATAGCTTCTTAGCCAAAAGGCCTACAGCGAAGATAAGCCCAGATCCGTGTCAGTCGCGTCGAAATCTTTATTCGGTGCAAATTTAAAGCCAATCGAAGAAATGTTATTTTCTAAACTTTAACTGCCCATAACTCCTAAACTAGAAGACTTAGAGCGAAAATAAGCTTAATCGGTGATCACTTTTTTCAACTTTGAATTCCCATAGCTTCTTAGCCAAAAGGCCTACAGCGAAGATAAGCCCAGATCCGTGTCAGTCGCGTCGAAATCTTTATTCGGTGCAAATTTAAAGCCAATCGAAGAAATGTTATTTTCTAAACTTTAACTGCCCATAACTCCTAAACTAGAAGACTTAGAGCGAAAATAAGCTTAATCGGTGATCACTTTTTGCAACTTTGAATTCCCATAGCTTCTTAGCCAAAAGGCCTACAGCGAAGATAAGCCCAGATTCGTGTCAGTCGCGTCGAAATCTTTATTCGGTGCAAATTTAAAGCCAATCGAAGAAATGTTATTTTCTAAACTTTAACTGCCCATAACTCCTAAACTAGAAGACTTAGAGCGAAAATAAGCTTAATCGGTGATCACTTTTTTTCAACTTTGAATTCCCATAGCTTCTTAGCCAAAAGGCCTACAGCGAAGATAAGCCCAGATTCGTGTCAGTCGCGTCGAAATCTTTATTCGGTGCAAATTTAAAGCCAATCGAAGAAATGTTATTTTCTAAACTTTAACTGCCCATAACTCCTAAACTAGAAGACTTAGAGCGAAAATAAGCTTAATCGGTGATCACTTTTTTTCAACTTTGAATTCCCATAGAAAAAACAAAAACCCCGAATTTTATTCTTCCAAACTTTAAAGCCACATCGAAGAAATGTTATTTTCAAACTTTAACTCCCATAACTCCTAAACTAGAAGACTTAGAGCGAAAATAAGCTTAATCGGTGATCACTTTTTTCAACTTTGAATTCCCATAGCTCTCCAAAAAGATAAGCCCAGATTCGTGTCAGTCGCGTCGAAATCTTTATTCGGTGCAAATTTAAAGCCAATCGAAGAAATGTTATTTTCTAAACTTTAACTGCCCATAACTCCTAAACTAGAAGACTTAGAGCGAAAATAAGCTTAATCGGTGATCACTTTTTTTCAACTTTGAATTCCCATAGCTTCTTAGCCAAAAGGCCTACAGCGAAGATAAGCCCAGATTCGTGTCAGTCGCGTCGAAATCTTTATTCGGTGCAAATTTAAAGCCAATCGAAGAAATGTTATTTTCTAAACTTTAACTGCCCATAACTCCTAAACTAGAAGACTTAGAGCGAAAATAAGCTTAATCGGTGATCACTTTTTTTCAACTTTGAATTCCCATAGCTTCTTAGCCAAAACGCCTACAGCGAAGATAAGCCCAGATTCGTGTCAGTCGCGTCGAAATCTTTATTCGGTGCAAATTTAAAGCCAATCGAAGAAATGTTATTTTCTAAACTTTAACTGCCCATAACTCCTAAACTAGAAGACTTAGAGCGAAAATAAGCTTAATCGGTGATCACTTTTTTTCAACTTTGAATTCCCATAGCTTCTTAGCCAAAACGCCTACAGCGAAGATAAGCCCAGATTCGTGTCAGTCGCGTCGAAATCTTTATTCGGTGAAAATTTAAAGCCAATCGAAGAAATGTTATTTTCTAAACTTTAACTGCCCATAACTCCGAAACTAGAAGACTTAGAGCGAAAATAAGCTTAATCGGTGATCACTTTTTTCAACTTTGAATTCCCATAGCTTCTTAGCCAAAACACCTACAGCGAAGATAAGCCCAGATTCGTGTCACTCGCGTCGAAATCTTTATTCGGTGCAAATTTAAAGCCAATCGAAGAAATATTATTTTCTAAACTTTAACTGCCCATAACTCCTAAACTAGAAGACTTAGAGCGAAAATAAGCTTAATCGGTGATCACTTTTTTTAAACTTTGAATTCCCATAGCTTCTTATCCAAAACGCCTATAGCGAAGATAAGCCCAGATTCGTGTCAGTCGCGTCGAAATCTTTATTCGGTGAAAATTTAAAGCCAATCGAAGAAATGTTATTTTCTAAACTTTAACTGCCCATAACTCCTAAACTAGAAGACTTAGAGCGAAAATAAGCTTAATCGGTGATCACTTTTTTTCAACTTTGAATTCCCATAGCTTCTTAGCCAAAAGGCCACAGCGAAGATAAGCCCAGATCCGTGTCAGTCGCGTCGAAATCTTTATTCGGTGCAAATTTAAAGCCAATCGAAGAAATGTTATTTTCTAAACTTTAACTGCCCATAACTCCTAAACTAGAAGACTTAGAGCGAAAATAAGCTTAATCGGTGATCACTTTTTTTCAACTCCCATAGCTTCTTAGCCAAAACGTGTCAGTCGCGTCGAAATCTTTATTCGGTGCAAATTTAAAGCCAATCGAAGAAATATTATTTTCTAAACTTAAACTGCCCATAACTCCTAAACTAGAAGACTTAGAGCGAAAATAAGCATAATCGGTGATCACTTTTTGTCAACTTTGAAGATAAGCTTCTTAGAAAACCCCCAACGAAGATAAGCCCAATTCGTGTCAGTCGCGTCGAAATCTTTATTCGGTGCAAATTTAAAGCCAATCGAAGAAATGTTATTTTCTAAACTTTAACTGCCCATAACTCCTAAACTAGAAGACTTAGAGCGAAAATAAGCATAATCGGTGATCACTTTTTTTCAACTTTGAATTCCCATAGCTTCTTATCCAAAACGCCTATAGCGAAGATAAGCCCAGATTCGTGTCAGTCGCGTCGAAATCTTTATTCGGTGAAAATTTAAAGCCAATCGAAGAAATGTTATTTTCTAAACTTTAACTGCCCATAACTCCTAAACTAGAAGACTTAGAGCGAAAATAAGCTTAATCGGTGATCACTTTTTTTCAACTTTGAATTCCCATAGCTTCTTAGCCAAAAGGCCTACAGCGAAGATAAGCCCAGATCCGTGTCAGTCGCGTCGAAATCTTTATTCGGTGCAAATTTAAAGCCAATCGAAGAAATGTTATTTTCTTAACCTTAATTGCCCATAACTCCTAAGCTAGAAGACTTAGAGCGAAAATAAGCTTAATCGGTGATCACTTTTTTCAACTTTGAATTCCCATAGCTTCTAAGCCAAACCCAGATTCGTGTCAGTCGCGTCGAAATCTTTATTCGGTGCAAATTTAAAGCCAATCGAAGAAATGTTATTTTCTAAACTTTAACTGCCCATAACTCCTAAAGTAGAAGACTTAGCGCGAAAATAAGCTTAATCGGTGATCACTTTTTTTCAACTTTGAATTCCCATAGCTTCTTAGCCAAAACACCTACAGCGAAGATAAGCCCAGATTCGTGTCAGTCGCGTCGAAATCTTTATTCGGTGCAAATTTAAAGCCAATCGAAGAAATGTTATTTTCTAAACTTTAACTGCCCATAACTCCTAAACTAGAAGACTTAGAGCGAAAATAAGCTTAATCGGTGATCACTTTTTTCAACTTTGAATTCCCATAGCTTCTTAGCCAAAACGCCTACAGCGAAGATAAGCCCAGATTCGTGTCAGTCGCGTCGAAATCTTTATTCGGTGCAAATTTAAAGCCAATCGAAGAAATGTTATTTTCTAAACTTTAACTGCCCATAACTCCTAAACTAGAAGACTTAGAGCGAAAATAAGCTTAATCGGTGATCACTTTTTGTCAACTTTGAAATCCCATAGCTTCTTAGCCAAAAGGCCTACAGCGAAGATAAGCCCAGATTCGTGTCAGTCGCGTCGAAATCTTTATTCGGTGCAAATTTAAAGCCAATCGAAGAAATGTTATTTTCTAAACTTTAACTGCCCATAACTCCTAAACTAGAAGACTTAGAGCGAAAATAAGCTTAATCGGTGATCACTTTTTTCAACTTTGAATTCCCATAGCTTCTTAGCCAAAAGGCCTACAGCGAAGATAAGCCCAGATTCGTGTCAGTCGCGTCGAAATCTTTATTCGGTGCAAATTTAAAGCCAATCGAAGAAATGTTATTTTCTAAACTTTAACTGCCCATAACTCCTAAACTAGAAGACTTAGAGCGAAAATAAGCTTAATCGGTGATCACTTTTTTCAACTTTGAATTCCCATAGCTTCTTAGCCAAAACCACAGAAGATAAGCCCAGATTCGTGTCAGTCGCGTCGAAATCTTTATTCGGTGCAAATTTAAAGCCAATCGAAGAAATGTTATTTTCTAAACTTTAACTGCCCATAACTCCTAAACTAGAAGACTTAGAGCGAAAATAAGCTTAATCGGTGATCACTTTTTTTCAACTTTGAATTCCCATAGCTTCTTAGCCAAAACGCCTACAGCGAAGATAAGCCCAGATTCGTGTCAGTCGCGTCGAAATCTTTATTCGGTGCAAATTTAAAGCCAATCGAAGAAATGTTTATTTTCTAAACTTTAACTGCCCATAACTCCTAAACTAGAAGACTTAGAGCGAAAATAAGCTTAATCGGTGATCACTTTTTTCAACTTTGAATTCCCATAGCTTCTTAGCCAAAACGCCTACAGCGAAGATAAGCCCAGATTCGTGTCAGTCGCGTCGAAATCTTTATTCGGTGCAAATTTAAAGCCAATCGAAGAAATGTTATTTTCTAAACTTTAACTGCCCATAACTCCTAAACTAGAAGACTTAGAGCGAAAATAAGCTTAATCGGTGATCACTTTTTTTCAACTTTGAATTCCCATAGCTTCTTAGCCAAAAGGCCTACAGCGAAGATAAGCCCAGATTCGTGTCAGTCGCGTCGAAATCTTTATTCGGTGCAAATTTAAAGCCAATCGAAGAAATGTTATTTTCTAAACTTTAACTGCCCATAACTCCTAAACTAGAAGACTTAGAGCGAAAATAAGCTTAATCGGTGATCACTTTTTTCAACTTTGAATTCCCATAGCTTCTTAGCCAAAAGGCCTACAGCGAAGATAAGCCCAGATCCGTGTCAGTCGCGTCGAAATCTTTATTCGGTGCAAATTTAAAGCCAATCGAAGAAATGTTATTTTCTAAACTTTAACTGCCCATAACTCCTAAACTAGAAGACTTAGAGCGAAAATAAGCTTAATCGGTGATCACTTTTTTCAACTTTGAATTCCCATAGCTTCTTAGCCAAAAGGCCTACAGCGAAGATAAGCCCAGATTCGTGTCAGTCGCGTCGAAATCTTTATTCGGTGCAAATTTAAAGCCAATCGAAGAAATGTTATTTTCTAAACTTTAACTGCCCATAACTCCTAAACTAGAAGACTTAGAGCGAAAATAAGCTTAATCGGTGATCACTTTTTTCAACTTTGAATTCCCATAGCTTCTTAGCCAAAACGCCTACAGCGAAGATAAGCCCAGATTCGTGTCAGTCGCGTCGAAATCTTTATTCGGTGCAAATTTAAAGCCAATCGAAGAAATGTTATTTTCTAAACTTTAACTGCCCATAACTCCTAAACTAGAAGACTTAGAGCGAAAATAAGCTTAATCGGTGATCACTTTTTTTCAACTTTGAATTCCCATAGCTTCTTAGCCAAAAGGCCTACAGCGAAGATAAGCCCAGATTCGTGTCAGTCGCGTCGAAATCTTTATTCGGTGCAAATTTAAAGCCAATCGAAGAAATGTTATTTTCTAAACTTTAACTGCCCATAACTCCTAAACTAGAAGACTTAGAGCGAAAATAAGCTTAATCGGTGATCACTTTTTTTCAACTTTGAATTCCCATAGCTTCTTAGCCAAAAGGCCTACAGCGAAGATAAGCCCAGATTCGTGTCAGTCGCGTCGAAATCTTTATTCGGTGCAAATTTAAAGCCAATCGAAGAAATGTTATTTTCTAAACTTTAACTGCCCATAACTCCTAAACTAGAAGACTTAGAGCGAAAATAAGCTTAATCGGTGATCACTTTTTTCAACTTTGAATTCCCATAGCTTCTTAGCCAAAACGGCCTACAGCGAAGATAAGCCCAGATTCGTGTCAGTCGCGTCGAAATCTTTATTCGGTGCAAATTTAAAGCCAATCGAAGAAATGTTATTTTCTAAACTTTAACTGCCCATAACTCCTAAACTAGAAGACTTAGAGCGAAAATAAGCTTAATCGGTGATCACTTTTTTTCAACTTTGAATTCCCATAGCTTCTTAGCCAAAAGGCCTACAGCGAAGATAAGCCCAGATTCGTGTCAGTCGCGTCGAAATCTTTATTCGGTGCAAATTTAAAGCCAATCGAAGAAATGTTATTTTCTAAACTTTAACTGCCCATAACTCCTAAACTAGAAGACTTAGAGCGAAAATAAGCTTAATCGGTGATCACTTTGAATTCCCATAGCTTCTTAGCCAAAACGCCTACAGCGAAGATAAGCCCAGATTCGTGTCAGTCGCGTCGAAATCTTTATTCGGTGCAAATTTAAAGCCAATCGAAGAAATGTTATTTTCTAAACTTTAACTGCCCATAACTCCTAAACTAGAAGACTTAGAGCAAAAGTAAGCTTAATCGGTGATCACTTTTTTTAAACTTTGAAATCCCATAGCTTCTTAGCCAAAAGGCCTACAGCGAAGATAAGCCCAGATTCGTGTCAGTCGCGTCGAAATCTTTATTCGGTGCAAATTTAAAGCCAATCGAAGAAATGTTATTTTCTAAACTTTAACTGCCCATAACTCCTAAACTAGAAGACTTAGAGCGAAAATAAGCTTAATCGGTGATCACTTTTTTTCAACTTTGAATTCCCATAGCTTCTTAGCCAAAAGGCCTACAGCGAAGATAAGCCCAGATTCGTGTCAGTCGCGTCGAAATCTTTATTCGGTGCAAATTTAAAGCCAATCGAAGAAATGTTATTTTCTAAACTTTAACTGCCCATAACTCCTAAACTAGAAGACTTAGAGCGAAAATAAGCTTAATCGGTGATCACTTTTTTTCAACTTTGAATTCCCATAGCTTCTTAGCCAAAACGCCTACAGCGAAGATAAGCCCAGATTCGTGTCAGTCGCGTCGAAATCTTTATTCGGTGCAAATTTAAAGCCAATCGAAGAAATATTATTTTCTAAACTTTAACTGCCCATAACTCCTAAACTAGAAGACTTAGAGCGAAAATAAGCTTAATCGGTGATCACTTTGAATTCCCATAGCTTCTTAGCCAAAACGCCTACAGCGAAGATAAGCCCAGATTCGTGTCAGTCGCGTCGAAATCTTTATTCGGTGCAAATTTAAAGCCAATCGAAGAAATGTTATTTTCTAAACTTTAACTGCCCATAACTCCTAAACTAGAAGACTTAGAGCGAAAATAAGCTTAATCGGTGATCACTTTTTTTCAACTTTGAATTCCCATAGCTTCTTAGCCAAAACGCCTACAGCGAAGATAAGCCCAGATTCGTGTTACTCGCGTCGAAATCTTTATTCGGTGCAAATTTAAAGCCAATCGAAGAAATGTTATTTTCTAAACTTTAACTGCCCATAACTCCTAAACTAGAAGACTTAGAGCGAAAATAAGCTTAATCGGTGATCACTTTTTTTCAACTTTGAATTCCCATAGCTTCTTAGCCAAAAGGCCTACAGCGAAGATAAGCCCAGATTCGTGTCAGTCGCGTCGAAATCTTTATTCGGTGCAAATTTAAAGCCAATCGAAGAAATGTTATTTTCTAAACTTTAACTGCCCATAACTCCTAAACTAGAAGACTTAGAGCGAAAATAAGCTTAATCGGTGATCACTTTGAATTCCCATAGCTTCTTAGCCAAAACGCCTACAGCGAAGATAAGCCCAGATTCGTGTCAGTCGCGTCGAAATCTTTATTCGGTGCAAATATAAAGCCAATCGAAGAAATGTTATTTTCTAAACTTTAACTGCCCATAACTCCTAAACTAGAAGACTTAGAGCGAAAATAAGCTTAATCGGTGATCACTTTTTTTCAACTTTGAATTCCCATAGCTTCTTAGCCAAAACGCCTACAGCGAAGATAAGCCCAGATTCGTGTTACTCGCGTCGAAATCTTTATTCGGTGCAAATTTAAAGCCAATCGAAGAAATGTTATTTTCTAAACTTTAACTGCCCATAACTCCTAAACTAGAAGACTTAGAGCGAAAATAAGCTTAATCGGTGATCACTTTTTTTCAACTTTGAATTCCCATAGCTTCTTAGCCAAAACGCCTACAGCGAAGATAAGCCCAGATTCGTGTCAGTCGCGTCGAAATCTTTATTCGGTGCAAATTTAAAGCCAATCGAAGAAATGTTATTTTCTAAACTTTAACTGCCCATAACTCCTAAACTAGAAGACTTAGAGCGAAAATAAGCTTAATCGGTGATCACTTTTTTTCAACTTTGAATTCCCATAGCTTCTTAGCCAAAAGGCCTACAGCGAAGATAAGCCCAGATCCGTGTCAGTCGCGTCGAAATCTTTATTCGGTGCAAATTTAAAGCCAATCGAAGAAATGTTATTTTCTAAACTTTAACTGCCCATAACTCCTAAACTAGAAGACTTAGAGCGAAAATAAGCTTAATCGGTGATCACTTTTTTCAACTTTGAATTCCCATAGCTTCTTAGCCAAAAGGCCTACAGCGAAGATAAGCCCAGATTCGTGTCAGTCGCGTCGAAATCTTTATTCGGTGCAAATTTAAAGCCAATCGAAGAAATGTTATTTTCTAAACTTTAACTGCCCATAACTCCTAAACTAGAAGACTTAGAGCGAAAATAAGCTTAATCGGTGATCACTTTTTTTCAACTTTGAATTCCCATAGCTTCTTAGCCAAAAGGCCTACAGCGAAGATAAGCCCAGATTCGTGTCAGTCGCGTCGAAATCTTTATTCGGTGCAAATATAAAGCCAATAGAAGAAATGTTATTTTCTAAACTTTAACTGCCCATAACTCCTAAACTAGAAGACTTAGAGCGAAAATAAGCTTAATCGGTGATCATTTTTTTTCAACTTTGAATTCCCATAGCTTCTTAGCCAAAAGGCCTACAGCGAAGATAAGCCCAGATTCGTGTCAGTCGCGTCGAAATCTTTATTCGGTGCAAATTTAAAGCCAATCGAAGAAATGTTATTTTCTAAACTTTAACTGCCCATAACTCCTAAACTAGAAGACTTAGAGCGAAAATAAGCTTAATCGGTGATCACTTTTTTTCAACTTTGAATTCCCATAGCTTCTTAGCCAAAAGGCCTACAGCGAAGATAAGCCCAGATTCGTGTCAGTCGCGTCGAAATCTTTATTCGGTGCAAATCTAAAGCCAATCGAAGAAATGTTATTTTCTAAACTTTAACTGCCCATAACTCCTAAACTAGAAGACTTAGAGCGAAAATAAGCTTAATCGGTGATCACTTTTTTTCAACTTTGAATTCCCATAGCTTCTTAGCCAAAACGCCTACAGCGAAGATAAGCCCAGATTCGTGTCAGTCGCGTCGAAATTATTATTCAGTGCAAATCTAAAGCCAATCGAAGAAATGTTATTTTCTAAACTTTAACTGCCCATAACTCCTAAACTAGAAGACTTAGAGCGAAAATAAGCTTAATCGGTGATCACTTTTTTTCAACTTTGAATTCCCATAGCTTCTAGCCAAAAGACCTACAATAAGAAACCCAGATCCGTGTCAGTCGCGTCGAAATCTTTATTCGGTGCAAATTTAAAGCCAATCGAAGAAATGTTATATTCTAAAATTTAACTGCCCATAACTCCTAAACTAGAAGAATTAGAGCGAAAATAAGCTTAATCGGTGATTACTTTTTTCAACTTTGAATTCCCATAGCTTCTTAGCCAAAACGCCTACAGCGAAGATAAGCCCAGATTCGTGTCAGTCGCGTAGAAACCTTTATTCGGTGCAAATTTAAAGCCAATCGAAGAAATGTTATTTTCTAAACTTTAACTGCCCATAACTCCTAAACTAGAAGACTTAGAGCGAAATGTTTAATCGGTGATCACTTTTTTTCAACTTTGAATTCCCATAGCTTAGCCAAAACGCCTACAGCGAAGATAAGCCCAGATTCGTGTCAGTCGCGTCGAAATCTTTATTCGGTGCAAATCAAAGCCAATCGAAGAAATGTTATTTTTCTAAACTTTAACTGCCCATAACTCCTAAACTAGAAGACTTAGAGCGAAAAGAAGCTTAATCGGTGATCACTTTTTTCAACTTTGAATTCCCATAGCTTAAAGCCAAAAGGCCTACAGCGAAGATAAGCCCAGATCCGTGTCAGTCGCGTCGAAATCTTTATTCGGTGCAAATTTAAAGCCAATCGAAGAAATGTTATTTTCTTAACTTTAATCTGCCCATAACTCCTAAGCTAGAAGACTTAGAGCGAAAATAAGCTTAATCGGTGATCACTTTTTTTCAACTTTGAATTCCCATAGCTTCTTAGCCAAAAGGCCACAGCGAAGATAAGCCCAGATCCGTGTCAGTCGCGTCGAAATCTTTATTCGGTGCAAATTTAAAGCCAATCGAAGAAATGTTATTTTCTAAACTTTAACTGCCCATAACTCCTAAACTAGAAGACTTAGAGCGAAAATAAGCTTAATCGGTGATCACTTTTTTCAACTTTGAATTCCAACAGCTTCTAAGCCAAAAAGCTTACAGCGGAAGATAAGCCCAGATTCGTGTCAGTCGCGTCGAAATCTTTATTCGGTGCAAATTTAAAGCCAATCGAAGAAATGTTATTTTCTAAACTTTAACTGCCCATAACTCCCTAAACTAGAAGACTTAGGAGCGAAAATAAGCTTAATCGGTGATCACTTTTTTCAACTTTGAATTCCATAGCTTTAGCCAAAAAGCCTACAGCGAAGATAAGCCCAGATTCGTGTCAGTCGCGTCGAAATCTTTATTCGGTGCAAATCTACAGCCAATCGAAGAAATGTTATTTTCTTAACTTTAACTGCCCATAACTCCTAAGCTAGAAGACTTAGAGCGAAAATAAGCTTAATCGGTGATCACTTTTTTCAACTTTGAATTCCCATAGCTTCTAAGCCAAACCCAGATTCGTGTCAGTCGCGTCGAAATCTTTATTCGGTGCAAATTTAAAGCCAATCGAAGAAATGTTATATTCTAAACTTTAACTGCCCATAACTCCTAAACTAGAAGACTTAGAGCGAAAATAAGCTTAATCGGTGATCACTTTTTTCAACTTTGAATTCCCATAGCTTCTTAGCCAAAACGCCTACAGCGAAGATAAGCCCAGATTCGTGTCAGTCGCGTCGAAATCTTTATTCGGTGCAAATCAAAAGCCAATCGAAGAAATGTTATTTTCTAAACTTTTACTGCCCATAACTCCTAAACGAGAAGACTTAGAGCGAAAATAAGCTTAATCGGTGATCACTTTTTTTCAACTTTGAATTCTATAGCTTCTTAGCCAAAACACCTACAGCGAAGATAAGCCCAGATTCGTGTCACTCGCGTCGAAATCTTTATTCGGTGCAAATTTAAAGCCAATCGAAGAAATGTTTATTTTCTAAACTTTAACTGCCCATAACTCCTAAACTAGAAGACTTAGAGCGAAAATAAGCTTAATCGGTGATCACTTTTTTCTCAACTTTGAATTCCCATAGCTTCTTAGCCAAAGGGCCTACAGCGAAGATAAGCAGATTCGTGTCAGTCGCGTCGAAATCTGTATTCTGTGCAAATTTAAAGCCAATCGAAGAAATGTTATTTTCTAAACTTTAACTGCCCATAACTCCTAAACGAGAAGACTTATAGCGAAAATAAGCTTAATCGGTGATCACTTTTTTCCAACTTTGAATTCCCATAGCTTCTAAGCCAAAACGCCTACATCGAAGATAAGCCCAGATCCGTGTCAGTCGCGTCGAAATCTTTATTCGGTGCAAATGTAAAGCCAATCGAAGAAATGTTATTTTCTAAACTTTAACTGCCCATAACTCCTAAGCGAGAAGACTTAGAGCGAAAATAAGCTTAATCGGTGATCACTTTTTTCAACTTTGAATTCCATAGCTTCTAAGCCAAAAAGGCCTACAGCAAAGATAAGCCCAGATTCGTTTCAGTCGCGTCGAAATCTTTATTCGGTGCAAATTTAAAGCCAATCGAAGAGATGTTATTTTCTAAACTTTAACTGCTCATAACTCCTAAACTAGAAGACTTAGAGCGAAAAAAAGCTTAATCGGTGATCACTTTTTTTCAACTTTGAATTCCCATAGCTTCTTAGCCAAAACGCCTACAGCGAAGATAAGCCCAGATTCGTGTCATCGCGTCGAAATCTTTATTCGGTGCAAATTTAAAGCCAATCGAAGAAATGTTATTTTCTAAACTTTAACTGCCCATAACTCCTAAACTAGAAGACTTAGAGCGAAAATAAGTTTAATCGGTGATCACTTTTTTCAACTTTGAATTCCCATAGCTTCTTAGCCAAAAGGCCACAGCGAAGATAAGCCCAGATTCGTGTCACTCGCGTCGAAATCTTTATTCGGTGTAAATTTAAAGCCAATCGAAGAAATGTTATTTTCTAAACTTTAACTGCCCATAACTCCTAAACTAGAAGAATTAGGAGCGAAAATAAGCTTAATCGGTGATCACTTTTTTTCAACTTTGAATTCCCATAGCTTCAGCTAAAACGCCTACAGCGAAGATAAGCCCAGATTCGTGTCAGTCGCGTCGAAATCTTTATTCGGTGCAAATTTGCAGCCAGTTGAAGAAATGTTATTTTCGAAACTTTAACTGCCCATAACTCCTAAACTAGAAGAATTAGAGCGAAAATGTTTAATCGGTGATTACTTTTCAACTTTGAATTTACAAGTTCTAGCCAAAACGCCACAGCGAAGATAAGCCCAGATTCGTGTCAGTCGCGTCGAAATCTTTATTCGGTGCAAATCTAAGGCCAATCGAAGAAATGTTATTTTCGAAACTTTAACTGCCTATAACTCCTAAACTAGAAGACTTAGAGCGAAAATAAGCTTAATCAAGAGCACTTTTTTCAACTTGAATTCCGATAGCTTTTTAGCCAAAAGGTTTACAGCGAAGATAAGCCCAGATTCAAGCCAGTCGCGTTTGAAATCTATCTCGGGTGCAAATTTAAAGCCAACAAGAAATGTTATTTGGAAACTTTAACTTCCCAGGACTTTAAACTAGAAGACTTAGAGCGAAAATAAGCTTATTCGGTGACTAAATTTTTTCAACTTAATCAATAGCTTCTTAGCCAAAACGCCTACAGCGAAGATAAGCCCAGATTCGTGTCAGTCGCGTCGAAATCTTTATTTGGTGCAAATTTAAGTCAATCAATAGAAATGTTATTTTCTAAACTTTAACTGCCCATAACTTGGAAACTAGAAGACTTAATGGGAAAATAAGTTTAATCGGTGATCACTTTTTTTCAACTTTGAATTCCCATAGCTTCTAGCCAAAAGGCCTACGAAGATAAGCCCAGATCTGTATCACGTCGAAATCTTTATTCGTGCAAATTTAAAGCCAATCGAAGAAATGTTATATTCTAAACTTTAACTGCCCATAACTCCTAAACTAGAAGAATTAGAGCGAAAATAAGCTTAATCGGTGATCACTTTTTCAACTTTGAATTCTATAGCTTTAGCGCCATGAGTCACTGTAGAAAGGGAAGAGTGGGCTTCCAGATTCGTGTCAGTCGCGTCGAAATCTTTATTCGGGCAAATCTAAAGCCAATCGAAGAAATGTTATTTTCTAAACTTTAACTGCCCATAACTCCTAAACTAGAAGACTTAGAGCGAATGTAGGCCAATCATGATCACTTTTTCAACTTTGAATTCTTATATTCTTTAGCCACGCCGACAGCGAAGATAAGCCCAGATCCGTGTCAGTCATGTCGAATTTTGTTCAGAAAAAATTTAAAGCCAATCGAAGAAATGTTATTTTCTAAACTTGAACTGCCCATAACTCCTAAACTAGAAGACTTAGAGCGAAAATAAGCTTAATCGGTGATCACTCTTTGTCAACTTTGAAATCCCATAGCTTCTTAGTCAAAAGGCCTACAGCGAAGATAAGCCCAGATTCGTGTCAGTCGCGTGTCGCACCTTATTCGGTGCAACGTCGGGGCCAATCGAAGAAATGTTATTTTCTAAACTTTAACTGCCCACAACTCTGAAACTAGAAGATTTAGAGCGGAAAATAAGCTTAATCGGTGATCACTTTTTTTCAACTTTTGAATTTCGATAGCTTCTTAGCCAAAAGGCCTAATATGAAGATTAGCCCAGATTCGTGTCACTTGCGTCGAAATCTTTATTCGTGAAAAATTTAAAGCCAATCGAAGAAATGTTTACTTTCTAAACTTTAACTGCCTATAACTCCTAAAACTAGAAGACAGAGCGAAAATAAGCTTAATCGGTGATCACTTTTTCAACTTTGAATTCCCATAGCTTGGAGCCAAAAGGCCACAGCGAAGATAAGCCCAGATTCTGTGTCAGTCGCGTCGAAATCTTTATTCGGTGCAAATTTAAAGCCAATCGAAGAAAATGTTATTTTCTTAACTTTAACTGCCCATAACTCCTAAACTAGAAGACTTAGAAAGATAGTACAAGCTTAATCGGTGGATCACTTT
>JAECWU010000020.1:277500-292150 GCA_018150985.1 Chymomyza costata | reverse complement strand
CACTCTACTCCATTTTTTTGTTGTTTTTTTGTATTTTTTTTTGGAAAATCTCTCCGTTTGTTGCCTGCCACAACAAGCTGTCTCAGTGCGCAAAACAACAACAATAACAAATAACATTTGTGGCATGTGCTTTGGGTTGTTGTTGCTGCCGCTGCTGTGCTGTAATTTTTGCCTGTGTCGTGTACCCCAACAGATACACAGACACTCACATGCTCAGTGTGTAAGCGTGTTTGTGCATGTTCGCGCATTTTTTGATTAATTTTTGTTGTTTTTGTAGCACCCCTCACTGCCTGCGTTGCCCAACGTGCTGTGTCTTCTCACGGCAGCGTTGTTGACTGTCGCCTCACGCAACATCGAAAAATAAAAGTAAAAAACAAAAAAATGTCGGGAAAAACTTTGGCTGAAAACTCTTTTTCATATAAAAGTTTTGCATAGTTTTGCATATTTCTCTTACAAAATCAGTAAAGCAGCAAAAATATATAAATTATGCATGCAACGACAAAGCAACATACCAAAAGTTAAAAATAAAAAAAATAAAAATTAAGAAAAGGAAACCCTAAAAAAAATGGGCTTAAAAACTGTGTAGAAAGTTGAGGCTGCAGTTTTGAGTAGCTTGGGCAAGTAGTACCTACTCGGTTTTTTTTTTTTTGCTGCTTTTTGAGCGGCTTAAGTATATGATATATGTACACAGAGAGAAAAACTTGTCTCTGCCAGAAGAGCTTCTAAGATGTCAAAAATAAATAGTGCACAAAAAACTTGAAGAGCGTAAAATGCCTTTGTTCTCACTGCTTTCAGTAAAACATACACGATTTTTTCTCGCTGTGTATACATATTTAAGCATGCTTACCCTTGGTCTGGTTTCGTAGTCTAGCGGATTGGCCACATATATGACACCGGTTGTATTCTGCACGGCAAATGCATTGCCTATGTTACCGCCTGTGATCTGGTATCGAATATTCGTCGCTGCAAAGAGAGTACAAAAAAATATATTCATTTAAAGCAAGTTGAATATTTAATTGGCTTAAGCTCAACTTCGGTGAGCAGTACAAACAAATGCATAAAAAAGTCACTTTGTCAGGCCATTAGCTGTTGACATAACACTCGATAAAGCCTAGAGCTCTTTGACTTGACGTAAGACTTACATGCGTATACGTAATGTCTTTGGTAAAGTGACTCTGTGTGTGTGTATGTGCGTTCAAGCTTGTGTTTGTTTACATCTCCTTTGTGCTGTAAAAGGAATTTTAATTCATTTTGTTCACACACACACACACAAACACTGACGTAGCTAAACACAGTCTGTAGACGCCATTTTAATTTAACAATTTCATTAAAACTTAAAAGTTTTGATATAGTACAAACAAATTGATTTCGCATTTTACTCAAATAACAAATTGTTATTTGAAAATTTACAAATTCCTTAACACCTTTACAAGACATAGAAAACAAAGATCAAAAAGCCTCTGAGCTGCATGCCACAAAACGGTTCGGACGCTACCGAATTGAAGACATCGCTTGAAGCGATTTTTAATCAATTGGCGTTGGTCGATTGTGGTATACACTGTAAAAAATAAAAAATATTTCTGCATGGAATGCAATGGAATTTTAAGTTTTTGCGTCCAATTTTAAGTTCTAATAATTTATTAACAATTGAAATCTTAAGACTTATTTGATATCAAATGGCAAAAAAATATTGCTAGGCCGAAACTTATCTAAGTCAAAATGGCAATAAAGAAAAGGGCAATAATTATTCGTTATATTTTGGATTTATTTTTTTTATTTTTCGCTAAGAAAAGGGCAGTAGATATTGACTTAATTCAAGCGAGGCTCTGCAGCATAATTTGATAATATTTGGAGTATCTAACTCTTATGGTCCTCGACACCTTAGTATACAAAAAAGAAGATATAAATTGAAAAAAAAACGAAAATTTTTAAAAATAATTTTGGATATAAATAGGGTGATTTTTTAGGGAGAATTTTTAAAATATTTTTTAAATCATGAGCAAAAGCTTAAAAGGCTCAGCAACGCCCTTCCCATAACAGGGTTAAAAGGAGTGACTTTTTGCCACCCCCAAGCGGACGAGACACCCGGCTAGTGGATCTGTAAGTTGGGACCCAAGATGTCCTATCAACTGGAAAAGTAGTAGCAACTCAGCTTCCTGTCCAAGCCTACAGCAAAATGAAACTATCGATCAACAATATATATTTTATTAAATTAGTTAAACTCTTAAAAATGCTTGAATTCAAAAAAAAAGACAACTTTTTCCAAAAATGCAAAATATTTTATGTTCGTTTGGGTTTCAAGATTTATGATGGAAACTACTTCCTGACATATGGGTACCATTTAAGGCAATATAGGGGAAAAAATTATACTTTCTTTAATAAAAGACGCCATATCTGGAGACAAATACAAAAAATTGTATTATTAAAATTACAGACGCAACAATCTGCAAGATTTTGGTCAGACAAAACGTACGTTTCCGAATTTACCACGGAATGAAGTACTTTTTATAGAACAATAAATTTTAAAGTTAATTTTGACTATTATATAGCACACACAGCACCTGACAGCTGTTAGTACCCACAATAAAAAAAACGCTTCATAAAAAAACACCCTTTATGGCATTTTTATAGCACTGTTGAAGCTATCAACACCCTGTTGCATACAACTACACAAAGCAGATACACCCTTTCCCTTTACAGGCATCAACTGGCATAAGCACAAAGTTCAAAGCAAAGGTTCAACAATAATTAAGTTCATTAACAAAATTTTCCCAGTGACAAAAAAGCACAAACAACAACAAAAACAACAACAACCGGAAGCTAAGAGCTGAGTCAAAGTAGCACGAACGCTTAAAAAGCAACTCACTCAGCGCCCTACGTACAACAGGGCGTATAATTTACTTATTAAATGATTAAACGGCTCACAAAGTGTTGCCGGAAAAGTTCCTAACCATCCAACGCTACGGGAATGACGCCGCCAACTAACTGTGATGACATGTCAGCACGTATCATATGTGCCAGGAAAGAGAGAGAGCGAGGGGGGTGTAAGGATGTGTTTGTGTTGGTGTTGTGTGCATTTATGCGGAAATGTCAAAGACAAACATTACGTAAATTAACGCCGGATAGCAGCTCGCTTAATATGCCAAATGGCAGTCAAGATTTGCAAAAAATAAAAAGTTAAGAGCTTCGAAAATTTGAGCAGGAAAATAAGCTTGAAATTCATGCGCTGTTTTAAAGGAAGTTTCAAGGAGTGTCTTAACTTTGTGGAAGTGCATGTAACCAGCTTAAGTGGGCGTGCTTGAAGGCTTTGATTTAATTTATGCAGCTAAAGACTTTGTGACAGATGATAAGTTTGTCAATGTTATTAGTTTGTTAGGAATCGAGTGTTTTGCAGATTGACTAAAGACTTCCATGAAAATGCCAGAAAACTTAGAACTATGAAAGTTCTTGCAGTGTATTTAATTAACTTTCTAAAACAACTATTAGACTAAAAAATTCCTATTGACAGTTTAGGCTAATAAATTCCAACAAAGTTCAAGTTCATTTTAAAGGAAACATTTTTCAAAGAATTACAAATGGCGGTGTAGGGTACTCCACAGCCGTCTTTTTATCAGACCTAATGCTCTTAAGCGTCCCTTTTTTTCTAAAGAGACATTAACGCCGTCGTTTTTGGGTGCAGATATGTTACTTTCTGCTCAATTAAAAACAATATATTTAAGACTTTTAAGGCTAAATGTGTTGTAAATGTTTTGACGGCACATAAAACACACACTCATGCACACACACCCATAAACATTCAAACATATACTACGATGTAGTCTTAGCGAGCACATGAAGCACATAATTTTGCTTTCTAATGCCATACAAATTACATAGACAACAACAACAGCAACAACAAATTGAATTTGTCTGAGATAGTAGCCTACACTAGGATACTCTGCAAAAAATTATAATTAGAAAAAATTCCCAAATTTTCAATCGGTTCCTGAGATATATAGGATTGCCAAGAGATGAATACTTTATCGTTTTTATTTTAAGGCCCATACGAAGAATGAAAAATTTCGCACGGAATGACAAAACTTCATATAAAAAAAAAATCCCAAGTCGGATATCCCAAATGGGATTTTTTTTTATATGGAGTTTTGTCATTCCAAAATGGGATATCCCAAATGGGATTATTTTTATATGAAGTTTTGTCATTCCCAAATGGGTCATTCCGTGCGAAATTTTTCATTCTGCGTATAGGCCTTTTAGACTTTAATTTTAAATTCGAAAGAAACTTGCATTTTGGTATATGGGGATACAAAAATTCATAATATATATATTTTTTTAATTCTTTAAAATATTTTTTGCGATAATAATTGGTTTGTCCTATGTGAGAAACCATAATAACTGACCATTTTAGCATCCTCTGCAAAATGCGTGTCATGAGTTGCTTTCCTCTCATAGTATTGCTTTATTAATTTAATATATTTTTATTTATAATTAAAGAACGATGGTAAAAGTTTGGGACATCAAATTATTGTCACTAAATTTTGATAAAACAAAACCTAGTTTGAGATTAATTTCAATCAATATGTACGTATACGTTATTTCGGTATATCAATAATTCAGCTGCAAATGCTTTAATTCTCTGTCACGCCTAATTGGCGTCTGTTACATATATTGCATAAATCTAAAATAGTCTTGACCCTTTATAAAGAGTATTAGCAAGCGGAACTGGCAACTGAAACGGAGAGAAAGACTGCATTGATGCCCTTGCCGCCATTGCCGCCATTGCTGCTGCTGCTGTTAAGTAGTCGCAAATCTTGGGCGCTGCTGGCACTGCCAGGCTTATAATTTACGATGTCATGACGCCATTTTTAAATCACTGATAATGATAATAAATTAATATACACACACATACACACTCACACACCCACATCGACTAGGCAAAGTTCATATTCATGCCGGAAGCTAGCTACAAAAATGGATGCCTTTTCACACATGGGACCCACACTTGGCAGGACATGTTCGTTTTGTTGTTGTTGCTGTTGTTGCTGCCTTTGCAATTTCTGCTGTTATTTAGCATGAAAAGTCAGTTTAAAAGCAAAAGCAAAATAAAAATGAAAAATAAAAAATGTTTTGCCTTTTGTTGTTTGTTGTTAAGCATTAGGTGTAGAGCTAATGCTGTGTTTTTTTTTTTTGTTTTGTGTTTTTTTATTTATTTTGTTTTTGGCTCTTTGTGCGCTTCTTCTTCTTTTTATTTTATGGTGTTGGAAAGTTTCGAATCATGCTTGTTCTATTGTCTGCTTCTTGTGTTGCCGTTAAAATGCTTTGTGTGTTAGATATTAGATCATAAAAGTGTCATAAAGCAAAGCTTTTCCGTAACACTGTCAGAAAATTAAAAGAAAAATGATAACAAGGTTAGCAGCATGATAAAGGGTAAAATAAATAAAGTAAGCTAAATAAACTAAACAATTTTGGGAGAAAATATCTTAAAAGAACTTATGCGCATAATTAAGCTTGAATTGAAGTTTGCAGATAAATATTTTGGATGAAAATGCTTCGTAAAAAGAAATGCGATTGCTGGCGACTTTTTATCCTTCCGTTGATAATAAGGTAGCATAGAAACAGTTTTGAAGGTATTTTTTTTGTATTTTTTACTTTAAAAGGAAGCAGTTTTATTTTCTTTTTTATTCAATGGTTAAATTTAAATATACATATTTAACCAACAAAAATATCTTGAGCTTATATTTTGTCTGATGTTCATCAAGGTAATAGTACCAATAATATCTTTGAAATATTATAGCCTACTTTCAAGCGTTTAAAATTAAATTTGAGATAAGAAAATAATCGTTGCGCATTTTTACAAGCGTTCAAGCGATTTTTCTCATTTTTGGAATTCTTTTTACTTAAATATAATTTAAAAACAAAATTATTGAAATTCTGAACTGTACTTTGAAAATAAGTGTTTATTATACAATAAAAATAATTGAAATTCCTTCAAATCAATAAGCATAACAAGAACACCATCTAAGTCTGTATTATAATAAATAAATAATTAAACAATTACCTAAAATTAAACTTAAAAAAAATATATAAAACAATAAAAAAAAATAAATAAATAAAAAATTAACTAAAAAATTCAAGTTCTTTCTTTGTATATGTATTAATGTTTCTATTAAGTCATTAATTATCTTTTGTTTTTCAATAGCTTATAATTTGATTAAGCTGCCTTCTCTAGGTAGTAGCAAACAAATTTCTTATTATTGTTTAATATTCTTTGTTAAAAAAAAGTAAAAACGGCATTAAATTAAATCTTGCAAAATATATTGCATACTTTTCAGGGTTTCTGCGCATATGGTCTTCTGATGACGCATATGGTCTGGTGACCCGTCTAAGATATCTCAATTTCAAAATAAGAAAACTGGAAATTATAAAATTATTTTTTTTTTTAAATAATGTCATACTAGTTTTCTTTAATCTAGAGTAGGCAGCTAAATAAAGTTCTACATAAGCGTTTCTAGTAAAGTTTAATTTTACCACATAAAACACAAAAAAAAAAAACAATCAGCGTAATTTCAAGCCCCACTAGACATAGAAAAAACGCCATTTTGAAAAGATTCAGAACAATTCTAGTTTTCCCTTAAGACGCACACACACACCCAAACACACATATAGAGGCAAGCACTTAAAATGGCGACTTAACGTTACAACTTGAAAACAGTTAGAGAAACGAAGGCGCACACAAATATGCAATAAATAATTTTTACGCTCATAAATTTCAAACGTTATCCAAAGATATATAGAATAGAAAGTTTAACAGTCGTCCGAACTAAGTAAAAAAATAAAGATGGAAAAAAATGAAATTGTCATGCCATACGCAGGCTCTATTTCTATGGAAGAGTCCGATTGGTATGCCATGAGTGTGAGTGTGTAAGTGTGTGTGAGTGTGAGTGTGAGTGTGCGTGTGTGTGAGTGTGTGATAGGGATTTCTAAAAAAACGTGTGCACATTTATATCTCAGTTTTGGTACAACTTTTTTGCTCTGCACGATTACACACTTACGCACTTTTGCGAGGGTTGTCTTTTTTAGTAGTGTGACCAGATTAGAGTTAATATGCAACGTGTAGCTTGGTTTTTTTTTTGGTACGAAAATACTTGAAACTGTTTGGTACCTTTATATCTAATGTCATAATATCTCTTGAGCAAAAAATGGATGCGACATATTCTTGAGATTTTATTTCACTTTTTAAGCTTTAATTGGTTTTCAGCTATAAAAGCTATTCGAAACTGTCTATGTTTGTTACTTGATAGTGGGTTCTACTTAAAGGTCCTCTAAAATCAATTGATTTGGCCAAAAATATTAATTCTTTTGTAAACTGAAGCTGCAAAATCGTTATATGACTTCCACTTTAAAATTGAGGCATACTTACACCTAAATTCGAGCCCTTAATGCCCATATATTTAAAAAATAAGATTTGTAAGAGTTTAATAGCGCATATTATTGCTTGAAAAGGGGCTCGCATCATTTCGGGCAAGAAATTTTTGAAGACTATTATCTATCTATAAGATTGCCAATATGGACGGATCTGCAATCTGGTAGTCCGAAAGTAAACTATAACTGAGTCTATGTCCTTCCTTCGTTGTGTGTTGTCAAAACATCTCAAGGCAGATTGTAGCCTATTAGTATATCGTAGCGGGGGTAATTCTGATTACTCGACACTGGCTTCGAGAATCCCTTAAACGCTTCCTTACACTTCAATTTAAGGAATTGCATATTAAGGAACCGCATAAAGTGCTGCACAGGGCTGCAAGGGATACCAGTAATGCTGAAAAAAGGAAGTCTCAGAAAGCCTTGACTCCAAACTATATAGCCATATCCGTGGAGTTTTTGGCATAACCAGTTAAGTCCACTTTACATATTTTCGAAATATTTATTATTAGTACTGGGTGTAAAATATAATGGCTCAGAGCTCTTCCAAAAGTCCAATGGCCTGCATAGATTTCAGTATCTTGTTTGGACTTAGGGTAACAACGATCTCCGATGGGAGCACGTACATGCCCAGGAGCTTGTTTCTTTTACTACATTCACATAGTAAATGCATTGAAGTTTCTTCCTCCATACTGCAGAAGCGACATAGTCCACTGTCCGCTTTTATTTGGGTGACTAAGAAGCCGACAGTGTCCCGTCAAGAGGCCAGTCAGGATTCTCACGGTATTTTTCCCGTAGCTTATCATAAGTGTGAACCTCTTACGGTTATATTTAGAGAGAAGTGCTTTTGATTGCTCAAGTCCTGGTATCAGTGCCCAGTGAAGCAGTCGTTTGTTTTCCTACTCCGTCCACTTTATATCTTTTAGAGATATAGAATCTTCAAAAATTGCAGAAATGCGTATGTTATTGGACTTAACTAGTGTTGCCGGGAAGAGTGGAAATCCATTAAATTTCGCCAAAAATACTTTTAAGCTGCCAAGATTGTCGGTGTGGCGTTGCCAACATTGCACCAGATTCGTATGTGGGTATTGCCACCCTGCTACAAATCGGCGAACTTTAAATTCAAGCTTATGTGAAAACCAAATAGAACATATCTAAATAGATTTCAAATCCACCTTGGTTTCTAAATAGATATCTGAGAATAGGACGGTAACATCTGTTCTACTCGGATTGACGCTCATGGCCGGCCTGACGTCATGTTTTTGGGCCTAATTTATTCGGAATAGAATAAATTCTTTGACACCTAAACTCAGTTTGAGTATTGAAATATAATAGCCAGCCCTCGTACTACACAATAGATAAGTACAATTCTATACGCATGTGGCTGCTCTTTACAATATTTCTTCTTTTTTTTTCAATCCGGGTTAATGTTATTTTCACAGTCGTCAGTTTGGCGACAACAACGATTGCTTAGACCCATCTTGTTTCGGAAGTTTGAGTTAGATTTTATTTCTTTTATAGTGTTTCTTGTTTTTCTTGTTAAAGGCTGTTGCTGTTTTGAATGTCATGCGTGTTTGACTGTCCGTCTGTCAGTCTGTACATTTATTCAATTGTAAAAGCTGTGGTTCTAGCTGTTTTCTAAGGAGAACTCATAGATACATTCATACACTCACATCGTTAGTTGCCTGAAGCACAAGCTAAAGTTGTTAAATGCTTTCAATGAGATTTTGAATGTTTTCTGTGCCGAAAATCTTTTTTCTATGTAAACAAGACTTGCTCTATTAAGGGTTTTTGTTCTCGTTGTTTTCGTTGTTGTTGTTATTGTTATAGCCTCATAATGTTAACAATAATAATTTCCGTAAGGAAATCAATACAAATATAAGATGCTTTCAGACCACTGTTTGTTGCCGCCTTGTTTGTTTTTGGGGTTTTTATGAATTTATTCATGGCAAGTGCGCTGCCTCTTTCGCACTCTCCCCTTCTCTCTCTCTCTTTTTCACTCTTTGCTTCAATCTCAGTGCTGCTAACAACCCAACCCACTCTGACCTTCAATGTGCCTTTATTTGTTAATACATGATAAATATTTGGCGTACATGGCGTATGCGTAATAATATTTGACAGTGGCTACAACGTATTAAAATAAATAAACGTTTATTATGGCCGTCTTCTACACACACACACGCATACATATGCATATGTATATATAAAAATTATTCAAACAATGTTTTAATTTTATGCGTAAAATGTGCCATGAAGGAAATATCCAAATTGTTTATGTTTACCATATACTATATAAATGCCTATAAGTATGTATATATAGCTTTTGTAGCTTTGTTTTCTAGCAAGTAAACAGAATTTTGTGGCATATATGTTAACATGTTGGTATTGTTGGTGTTTAACACTCATATATGTACATATATATTTAAAGAAAGCTACATAAAATACATACGTAATACATATACCTATGAGGCACACATGTGACTTAGACAAATGGTTGTTAACAAGCGAGGGGAAATGTCAGAAATGAAAGTGCATTTATAGGTTAACATGTACATAACTAAGTACTTTTTGTGGTTTTTTGTAAAGAATACCTTTTGGCCTTGGCAGCTTGGCAGGTTTCATTGAAAATTTAAAGGCTTTTGTGGTTTCTCACTATGTTCAAGTTTAATGTGGTGCCCCATTTAAGAATTGCTTATTTCTTTTTCTTTTAATAATTTGGTTAACACAGCTTAGTTGAAATAGGTGTAATAAGCCTATCTATATTTTGTGCTTAGTATAGAAATATTTTTTTAAGATATTTATTTAGTCTTGAAAAAGTAAGAAAGGAGAGCTTGTAGTGACTATATCTTGTTCTTTTATATTTTAAGAGTTTTTTAAACTAAATCCGAGGTTTATTCAAGACCATCTGATAAAGACATCGAGACAATCGGTTTAAGAACCATATTCATAAAAGGCAGCCCCTGAAAGTATGCTACAATATTTTCAAAGTCTTAGCTGCTGCATATATTTTCAGCTCCCCACAAAAACCTTATACCATGTAACAATTAGTACATTATGTACTACATATAATGTGAATTTCATACTTTATAAGCTTTTTCAATTTTTCATAGTTCTAACTTTTATGAAAATCGTTATACCTTCGTTAAATTTTATATTTCACTTGCTTTTAACGTCATATACAATTTTTTACGATTTTTTCGCCAGTAGAAATAAGCTTTAAAGCTCTCCGTAAACATCACAAGTTCTAAAAAAACTTTATTTTATGACGTCTATACTACAAGTGAACTCTTGGATTAATAATTTTGTTTGTTTTTTTTGTCAATTTTTTGATTAGCTACAAAACTTCTTTATTAAATTTAATGGCTTAGTTTGTGCTTTACTAGTTTCTTGACTACATAATTTCTTAACGCTACGTCTAGCAACTAGATACTAAACAATTTTTGTGTGCGTCATTAAATTGCTGTCCAAATAAAAAAAAATAAATGCGTTTTCATGGTTTCCAATTTCGTTCCAAATCATAAATTTCTACGCGACAGTTCCATGAAGATGTCTTAATGTTATCTGCTGGGAATCTGTTAGTCCATAAAATAAGCCTAAGAAATTATTACAATTAAAAACACTGCTAATTGAATTCATGTCTAATATATGCAAGACATCGAAACATCTCCTTAAAGAGCCATAAAATACGAGCACAACAAAAGCCACAGCTATATAAAAGCAATGTAAATGGGCGTAAAATATAAAGCACTCTTTGAGTATATATATGTGTGTGTGTGTGTGTGTGTGTGTGTGAATATTATGTATAAAATAATTACATATGTATGTTTGATTTTATATGCTACTCACACTCATTGTGATCCTTGGCGTTGACTGTGAGCACAGTGGTCTGCAAATCGGCATTTTCATCGATTTCAGTCTCATACAGAAATCTATCGAAATATGGTGGTGAGTCGTTTTTATCGGCAATACCAATGCGTACAAATTTTGTAACTGCAAATAAAAAAAAAATAGAGCACAAATCAAGCATAAGCCAGCAGTCGCGATAGATTTATATTATATTAAAAGATATTGGGTATATAAAGCAGTAATGAGCTAAGATGAGCGAGCCATAAAAAAAACAACGAGACATATGTACACTGGAAAAAAAACTTTGTTAGTAAATCGATTGTAGCTGAAAGTCGACGCCAGCGCTGTTTTTCATTTAATGAAGCTTTAAAAAATTTGTTGTCAAATTTTCACAGGTTTCAAATTATTTTTTTACAAAACACTTTTACAAAATTTTTGCTACAGCAGTATTCTTGTCGAAAAGCGAGAACTTTGAGATTTTGCCCATCATTATGGTACCAATAAATTTTTGGTCGCAAAAGCTTTAAAAAATTTTTGACAATTTTGCGAATTATCGATATATAAATATTTTTGAGATTTTATTTTTATCGATTTGTACAAAGTTTTGAATTTGAAAAAATAAATTTTTGATGCAAGAAACTTAATTTTAATTGTTTTTTTAAAAATCTTATTTTAATTCAGAAATTCAAAAGTGATCTTCTATTTCTAATTCCAAGGGCTTATGCTTATTTGTCATTATTGGAGATCCTGTTTACTATGGCGACCATAAGCATGACTTTCAATGGAAATAAACCCATTTTTTAAAAAGAAGGATATCAATTTTGAATTTTTAAATTACGAACAAATTTTTTTAAACACGGCAAAAAATTCGTCCAAATCAAAAATTAAAAATTTTTTTTTTTAAAATTTTTTTTTAATAGCAATAATTCCATTTTTTAGAAAGTGGAAGATCACTTTTGTATTTTTCAATTTATGTTTTTAATTTTTTTTTTTTTTAAATAATTTTTTTATAAATTTTTTTTTAATGCCAATAATTCCATTTTTAAGAAAGTGGGAGATCCCTTTGCAATTTTTAAATTTAACAAAAAATTTTTACATTTAAAAACCGTAAAAAAATTTGTTAAAGTGAAAAACTAAAAAAATTTTAATTTTTTTTTTCCTTTTTTTTAAATGGTATTCCTTTTTTTAGAAAGTGACAGATAACTTTTGACTTTTTAGCTTAAAAAAATTGTTAAAAAACGGGTAAAGGAATTTTTTAAATCTAAAACTTAAACCTTTTTTTTTGAATTTTTTTTTTCTTTAAAAAAAATTTTAATTTTTTTTTCCTTTTTTTTTAATGGTATTCCATTTTTTAGAAAGTGGCAAGACAACTTTTGACTTTTAAGCTTAAAAAAAAATTTTTTAAAACGGGTAAAAGAATTTTTAAAATCTAAAACTAAAACCTTCTTTTTTTCAAATTTTATTTAAATGGCAATAATTCTATTTTTGAGGGATTCACTTGAATTTTTAAATTTAAAAAAAATTTGTTTTAAAAAACGGCTATTTTTTTTTTAAATCGCAAAATTTTTTTTTCAATTTTTCATTTTACATTTTTTGTTTTTTTTTTTTTTTAATTTTAAATTTATCTTTCATTAAAAAACAAATTTGTCTAGATAAATTTATTCGTTTGAGCAGTTCGAACAATAAATTGGCCAGCTTCACTTACTATGTTCACCGATATACGTATAAAAACCAAGCGATGAATTTATGTTGATGATATTTACAATCTTTCTTATTCAAGCTGCTGATATCACAAATAAAGACAAAATTATTGAAAAAGTATCGAAATTTGGAAAAATTGCGCTAAAAATTCACTAAAAGCTGTTCTGAAATGGCAAGAATCCTAGAAATTTCAGAAATCGAAAATTAATGCATCTTAATTGTCTTTGACTTCATATGTCGTGCCTTATCTTCAACAAAAAAATTTACAAACATACCCATTTGTTTTTCTCAGTGTACTGCTTCGCTTGTGCACTTTCATACTTGTACTTATTAAACGCGTTTTCAACTATATGAAATGCCAATAATGAGCATTAATTAAAGCAAATTTATTGATTGACAAATTGCAAGTTGGGCCATGTGCCATTAGCCATTTTCTCTCTGTTTGGCAAGCGGCATGTGGCTTGTGGCATGCGGCATGTGGCATTTGGCCAAGTATGACAGCTTAGGAAATCGTAAAGTGTTCGATTTATGAGCAAAACGTGGCGGGCATAAAATTCGAGCACACGCCCCAAATGGGTATTACTTTTCAGCACATAAATACCAGTTTATATAGATAACTTTAGCTATATGTATTTACTAGATACCTCTACCAACAACTAATGAGCATAATTAAATTGTCAATAAGCAGCATACCGTTTGGTAGTAGGTACATATTAATGTCGGTCACAAAATTCCCCAAAGCATTTTCGTTCTCTCTGCCTCAAGTTTTGCCTATTGAAATTAAAAAACATTTTGCTCAAAGAGAGAAAAAAACATAAAAATAAAAGTTCTAGTTTCTTTTACAATGCCGAAACATCTTCCCCGCCGCACAGAAAAAAAAGTTTGCACAAAGTGCAGTAGTCCGAATGAAGTAAAGTTGGTTGGTTAGTTCGCTGTTTGGTTTCTGTGCACTTTGTACTGCTTTTGGTACTTGTTGTTTGCTTTTGGTTTCGTTTTCGGTTCGGATTTGTTTTTTGGTTTTGGTTTATTTGCTGCTAATGTCTTTGGAAAACAAAAGTTTGTTGGTTAGTGTTAAAAGGAACGTGCCTTAATGAGTTTTGTAATACACTTGGCATGAAGTTTTAGCCAAATACTTGGAAATAAATTTGCAGCAGCCAGGCATTAGTCATAGTACTGGCAGTTTATTCCATACCAAGTTTTGCAACTGGGTTAACATGTCTTGTGGGACTAATGGAAGCTGTGGTGTTTAGTTGCTACCTTGGCAAAAGTTTAAAGATTAGATATTTGCTTTAGCTCTAAGGTACAAATACATTTTTGTGGCTTTTAAACTCAATCAAGGTATAAAAAAAACAACAACAAAAAATTGGTTAGCTCAAAAGAGCAGCTTAACCGCAGTTGTCAATTTAAATATATTTTACACAAAGAGAATTTATAAAAACTTTGTTAATGAACTCTTACTCCTATAATCGATGCAAAAGCTGGAGCTGCCAGCATCGTCGAAGAAAACTTTGTAGGGTTTCCAAGAGCTACACTTTGTGCTAATAATGGCAGAAAATTTTTAAACCAATATTAAAATGAAAGAAGCTGGCAGTTCTGTGTCAGAGCATATCTAGTAGTAATAAGATATCTTGATAATCTATTTTGATTTGCTTTTGAAAAAACTATCAGACGAAAGATAATTTAGAAA
>JAECWU010000020.1:62500-272500 GCA_018150985.1 Chymomyza costata | reverse complement strand
CGCCTCAATGCGGTCTTGACTGCACTCAATCAAGCTTCTCTCACTAGCTGCTACAGTCCAGCATGTGGCTGGCTCAAGCCGCGTTTCGTGCAGGTGCGAGCGAGACAAACACACAGTGCATAAGATCCGTTACTGGAAGTGCTACTGACAAGCACCCCAGTAGGAATTAGTGGAACAGTCGGCGCGTTGCGGAATATTGCTCTTTTGCGACGCAAAAACGACGTCTTGTCTTGACGTCTTGTCTTTCTAGATTTAATTCGTCTCATCAAATTTTTTTGATTGCAGCTTTGCCAACTTGACTCAATTAACAAAGTTTTCATACTAATCTACCACCCAGGCAAAGCCTCAAGCTCATTAGAGCATTTTTTCTTAGTTTCATTTGGTACTTTTTTTGTTGTAGTATTATATATGTTTTGCTATTCTATAGAAATATATTTTCAACTTTACAGCTTCTGTAAAGTCTCAAAAGGAACTCAAAGAACTCCCTTTGGGCTGCTTGCTTTGAGTTTGAAAAATGAAAAAATTGCAAGCAATCAACTGCTGCCCACTGCACAAGGATAATAAATAGAACAAATAAAATCTAATTTAGAATTTAACCCTCAAAATGTTTGCCATTTTGCCTTATTTAGTTTTGGGTCAAAGGCACGTAAGGCTTAAAAATAAAAAGAATTACATACTATGTTTAAATAAGAAAAAAATCAAATAAAATGAAGTGAAAGAAAATGAGAAATGAACAAGAATAAATGTGTACAAAGGAACGCAAAACAAACGAACCTGGGCAATGGCAACCGTGAAAAAAAAGTAACTTGTAACGAAAAAGTTGTGTAAATAACACTATATACAAGCAATACAGCAATAAAGTAGTACAATGCAGAATAACGAGAAGCAAGGTAACAGAGAGGTGAGAGACACTACGTGGAGATGTGTATTCGTGTGTGTGAAACTGCCATAGAAAAGAAAATATAAAAAGGAGCAGTGTTTTTTGAAATACGAAGTTTCAATGCACTCACGAATGGCTTCTCAATGTGTTTTAAGTGCACAAAAATATTTCAATTTTTTAGAAAACAATGTTTTTGATTGGAAGATAATGAATTGATAAAAATACTCTTGCAACAAAAAATGAAATCTTTTCTTTAAATTAATTAAGATTCTTTTTTTTTTATTTTTCTTGAAAACTACATTTCAACCCATAAGGGACACTTTATGAGCATCTCATATTACTCTAATACATATTTTACAATGAACTTCTGCTTTTACTTCATCATCTTCTTTAACAAATAAGTTATCTTCTTTTAATTCTATGTTTACTTTTAAAACTTACAAATTTGACAGCAAAATAATTGTTGGAAGTCAATGTTCTCATCATCTTTGATCATTGATACAGCGACTTCCGACAGTCCGATAGAGATTTTACTATATAACAAAAAGGTTATACAAAATTGGGCAGACATGCTATTATCTTCTGTTACTTCGCCATGTTATCATCTTTCGTCATCTTATTCTATTGACTTTATAATTAGGATGATATGTCATCGCCACGTGTAACTGTATCATGTTATCATCATTTGAAAACATCTGCTATTCATCGATCTCCGACGTTAGTTGACTAAATATTAATTAGTTTTTGACACCAAAAAGAATTACAAACAGTATAACAACAAATTTAAAGGACATGTCATCATCTTCTGTTACTATACCATGTTATCATCTCTAGTCGTCTTCTTTCCATTGACTACATTGACTTGTGACAGCTTCTCAAAATATTTCACTATGTTTTACAAAGTCATCTTTTCTATTGATACAACTGCTTTTAACAATTAGGATGATATATCATCATCTTCTTTGACTATTCATTTTTGGAATCTTCTTCTGTTGACTACATCTGCCAGTTTTAAAGATATTTGTCTATATATTAAGTAGCTTATAGAAAAATATTGTGATGTCTCGATAAACGACCAACTGCAGCCATTTTCAAACACACCTTATTGTATACAAAGTAGTTTACAAAAAATTTTGATGATATGTCAAAATCTCAGACAAAAATCTCCGTACATACATCTCATCATCTTAAATCATCTTCTTCTATTGAATAAACAACTTTTGCCATTTCCAAGGATATTTGAGTTAATATTTAATATAATGTTTACCAAAATATACAAAAATACCACGTCATCTCTTCTGCTACTGATACATAAACTTTTAAGAGTTCCATAAAGCTTAAAAATAGGAGCGTTGATATGTCATCTTTCATAAATACGCAATCTTTAGCGTTTTTTAAGCTAAATTGTTCTGTAAAAAATCACAAATGTACAAAATCGAAAGATTTTTATTTTGAGGCACACAGACTTCGCTTCATCTTAAGCTAGGCATACCCTTGATAGAGTATATAAAACCAGTTATATACGCATTCCTCAACAAACACATACAGTTACACAATTTTTTGTTAGCAAAATAACTTGAAGTTAAACACGCTGCGCCGCGTCGACTTGAAATTGAATTCTGCGACCCCCTTACCTATCTTACCACTTCCATTACTCTTTTTTTTTGCCTCTTCTTCTTATTCTCTACAAACAACGCTGTCTATCTTGACTTAATTTTGGGCACAGTTCATCCCCTTCCGGTTCCGCCCCCAACTGTGTGGTACAATAAAAGGCAAACCAAATAAAAGCAAATCGTGCTGTGGTTACGGCTTGCATGTTAAACTGCCTTTACTTGCTGTTAAATTGAGCAGCAAGCTGAACAACCCGTCCAACCCAGCCAGTCATCCAACCAGACGGCCCAACCCACCAAGCCCGCCAGACCAAACAGACCGAAATTGGCGCACTTTAAACTATTAACAGACAGGTGGAGTTGAGCTTGAGCAGCCGTCAGCTATTTATGAGCGTGGTTCATACTAACAAGCCCGACAGATCCCCGCCAGAAACAGCGTCAGTGTGGACCCATGACCCATAATACAGCTGCCTGGTTGACTCGTTGGCGGTCGGCAACATACATATGTCAGGGCGGTGTGTTCCATGAATGACTGGATAAGCAAGCCAAACACACCCACACGCACATAGTCACCCCAACACATTTTATACATAAATTTAATTTTTTTTATACTCTATACCCAAAAGCTAAGGGGTATATTTAGTTGATGGAAAAAGTTTATTGTGTGAAAAATCAAGAAGAAAGCTGGTTAAGACTCCAAAAAAAAAAAACAGAATCATCAGGAAGGAAAATACGATGGAGTTCACCAAGTCCTTCTATACAAGAAGAGAGTTTCTCGTCTTCTGTTCCAGCGCTTCATCTTTTCCAAAAAAATTGAATTTTGCAATTTTCACCAATGGTATACATTTTAAAACTCTTTACAAACCTTTTTGCTTATTACCCATTTAGAGTGAAACTTTGTAAAGATCGGTTGAGATTTTAACTGGAAAAATGTCATCAAGATCGTTATGGAGTGCTAATAATGAGCTCTCTTTATCGTTGAAAAGAATCACCCTAAGTCCCACTCAATATTCATTTATTAGTGCTCACGAAAATAATACAATTTTAATGTGCAGCCAGGAGCGGATTCAAGCTTACAACTTCTGGCGGTTGGGCCCTATTCTAAAATATCTAAATTTCATTCAAGTTTGAAGACATGTCCTAGGGCATCTTCAGAAATCAAACTTTTAATGGATCTTTGAACGCGCCTTACCCTTTTTTTTTTAAAATCCGGCACTGATTTTAGTGTCGTCCGAAAACTTTTAGAACTAAACTCAATGATGTAGTGAGTAGTACAGGAAACAGAGTATATTAAAGTCGGAATATGCCGACCATAGCCGGCCCACTTGTTTTTTTGCTTGCATCTTTTCAGCATTTTTTTATCCAGTTTTTCCATCCTGCTCTTTTATAATTCTGCTTCGGAAAATGAAAAATAAAAGAAATATACGCAAAGTGGCGTCAAATGTCACAGCTGCTTAAATCAGCCATAGAAGCATAGTCAAAGTAGTTTATACAGACCCAAACACAGCGTGTGCCTTTCGACATTTTTTTTCTGTTTGTGTGGCGTATACATAATAGTATGTATGTATAAGCTTGTATGTATATACATATATATTTGCCATACAATATATATATTTATTATATACGTATGTGACTAGAGCTTAGCGCCGGACGGAAGCTGAAATTTCAAAAAGCCAACAAAGCGCTTCATATTTTAAATGACACTTGGGCTATGGCGGATCTTTTGGAGTGTTATGGACAGTTTTTGGCAAAAGCTTCAGGGTTGCTTCGGGTGTTAACTTTGACACTTTGGCAGTTCGTTGACTAATAAAATTTTGTCTACTTTTTTTTTTTTTGATAGTTGCTGTTGGTTTTTATATAGAATATATAAGCAGCTACAATGCCATGATATAGTTAATTTAGATGAAACTGTAACCAGGTTAGCTGTCTTTTAAAAAAGTTTCAGGTAAAAGCTATGAACAATCGGAAAATTGTATTTTATCAAAATGCTTTAGTTTAGTTGGACTTTAAGCTTATAATGAAAGGAAATATTTTAGTAGAGTAGTTTTTGAGTTGTTAGATAGTACAAAGAGCATAATAAAATAATGTAAATATATTCAATGGAAAAGTTGGCATAAGCAACAAAAAAATCATATCGCAGTTAAAATACTTGGAAAGAAACTATACATCAAACACACATATGAATGCCTCTTCAAACGTATAAATTCCCATATGTTTTGCTTGGTGATGGTTACTGCTACGTCATCTTTTATCGTAAGCAGTCTCATTTTACTTTAGTTTTGTGTCATCTTACATAATTACTCGTAAATAGTCATCTTTAACATTATTTTAACGTCATCTTCTATTATTACTAGCAAAAAGTCATATTTAATTTTGTTTTTACGTCATCTTTTGTCGTGAATAGTCACATTTTACTTTGTTCTTGCGTCATCTTCCATAATTACTAGTCAAAAGTCATATTTTACTTTATTTTAATGTCATCTTCTATTATTACTAGCAAAAAGTCATATTTTATTTTATTTTTACGTCATCTTCTATCGTAATTAGTTACATTTTACTTTATTTTCAGGTCATCTTCTATAATTACTAGTAAAAAGTCATATTTTTCTTTATTTTGAAGTCTTCTTCTATTATTACTAGCAAAAAGTCATATTTTACTTTATTTTTACGTCATCTTCTATTATTACTAGCAAAAAGTCATACTTTATTTTATTTTTACGTCATCTTCTATCGTAAATAGTTACATTTTACTTTTTTTTCAGGTCATCTTCTATAATTACTAGTAAAAAGTCATATTTTTCTTTATTTTGAAGTCTTCTTCTATTACTACTAGCAAAAAGTCATATTTTACTTTATTTTTACGTCATCTTCTATTATTACTAGCAAAAAGTCATATTTTATTTTATTTTTACGTCATCTTCTATCGTAAATAGTTACATTTTACTTTATTTTCAGGTCATCTTCTATAATTACTAGCAAAAAGTCATATTTTACTTTATTTTTACGTCATCTTCTATTATTACTAGCAAAAAGTCATATTTTATTTTATTTTTACGTCATCTTCTATCATAAATAGTTAGATTTTACAATTTATTTTCAGGTCATCTTCTATAATTACTAGCAAAAAGTCATATTTTACTTTATTTTTAGGTCATCTTCTATTATTACTAGCAAAAAGTCATATTCTATTTTATTTTTACGTCATCTTTTATCGTTAATAGTCTCATTTTACTTTATTTTTGAGTCATCTTCCATTATAACTAGCAAAAAGGCAGAATTTACCTTACTTTTACGTCAAGTAAATAGACATACTTAAACACATCATCTTTTACCTGTACTACGCCATCTTTTAATATAGTATTTTTTTCTTTTTGTTTCTCGGCGTAGGCAGAACAAAAAGAAAAAGTGTGCTCTTAAAGTGCTCTTTGCTGAAAATCTTCTCTATGTAAGATAATCGAACTAGAGGCAATACTAGATAATAAGATTGAAGATATGAAGCTATAATATTTTTATAAGTCAAAAATTTAGAATTGAAATGCATAGCAAAAACTTTACTTTTCGAAAGTTGTCACAGAGATCTTGTGTTTTTTTGACCTCAGATTCGTATTCACGCTGCCGCATCTCAAGTTCTAACCACTTTTTTGTGGTGCTGCGATGTTTTTTTACCAAATCTTTTTTTAAGTACCCTTTTACTTACAATAACGTTCGTCCTTTCTATCACTTTGTCATATTTTTATTTAACTTAATCATCTTATTCTTTTATTTTCTACAAGTGCTGTAAAACCATCATCTTCTTATAACATTATCACCTCGAATAATTCTAATAGTTTCATCTTTAAATACCGTCATCTCATTAAAATATAAACCTTTTAGCATTTTTAATAACGATTAGCGTGCATTTATTGCAACTTCCCCTCTCAACTCTATGCTACTTACTACTTCCTCAATTCTTCTGTTTCTTTAACTACAACTACTTAATTGCTATGACTTCCTGCTGATGTTACAATTACGACTGCATGATATCTTTGTATGACAGCTTAAAGTATACAAAAATTTCATTTTATGTACTGACAAAGCTTTAGCTGTTTTATAAAAACTTATTTTATAAGTTGAAGCTTTCAACATAATAAAGCTGCTCTACAAAGAAGATTACTTGCTTGTATAGGATTACTCACGTCTCTTATTTTCATTGAAGGCCAGATGAATTTAAATTCTTAGCATTTAATGAAAATTAATGATAATAACATTTAAACCTTCTCAATTTGAAGCCTAATTCTTATTTATGTATTGGCCTTAAGTTATTTTAAAGCATTTGAAGGTGGCTGCTGTTTTCGTTATTTATGTTACATTTTGATGTAAACTAAATGGTTTTTAAAGAAATCCTTAGCATTAGTAAAATAAATAAATATCAACATTTAATTTTCTAATTAGTTTGGCATGATATAAATAAACGACAAAAGTGTAAACAAACAACAATATAAATATTGGTCTCAATTTAAATAAATAACACACAATTTAACCTACAAATACGCACATATATTAAGATATGACAACCATTTTTGTAAGGCTCAAGCAAAATTTGAATACTTAAAGCATTTAATGGTACTTATGGCCTTCAAAAAGTTATCAGTAGGGGGCGTCAAGTGCCAACCACAACCTACTACGCCTTCCAGGCCTTCAACTTTGGTGGCAAAACAACCGCAAATACCATGAAAACAAAGATAAATATTTATGTAATTTTGATACAATATTTTGCAAAGTTTATGTTAAGCTCATATGGTATTTACTTATTCACATGCATATATTGGATTTAGTTTTGTGTGTGTGTGTGTGTGTGTGTACAGTATATATATAATATTTGTGTCATATGCAAAAACAACTTAAAACTTGGTTTGACTGTCTAAATAAAACAAACACATATTGGCCAGCATACTTTTTGGGTATACAATATGTACATACTTATGTATATGATATGTATAGCTATAAATGTTTTTAAATGTGTGCGCATGTTTATGCAAGTGTGTGCACAAGTGTTTGCTTTTGTATTTGTTTGTATTGTTTGTATCTGTGTAATTGTGACAGTTATTATTTGCTTAAAATAAAGATATTGCATACACTGCGTATGCGTGATATAGCAGCTTGATATAATACAATTTTACTTTGTTTAAGAACGTTATGTAATGCTTATATGAAATTCTTTAACTGAAATATTGCTTTCTTAAACAATACAATTTTAGTATTTTGTAATTTATTTTAAGAATTTTATCAAAGGAATAGGGTGTGTTGAATGTACAAAGCGAGTTTAAAGCTATAAAGAGTATCAAATATCTCTTTCAGTACAAAAGGTTTTCTTTGCTGTTCCAGAAAACTTTATTTAAGATTTTGATTAAGATTTGCTTTGCTGGCATTAAAACATTTATACATTTATTTGTATTGGTAAACAAATTTAAAAGCCTCTTGAGATTTATCGATTTTTTTTTTCCTTTTGGATTTTAGATGTCAATGTTCTGTTTTTAAATATAACGAAAGATACAAAATTTATTCATATAGGGGCAGAAATCTTAGATGAAACGATCTGTGTGAGTTTGCTAGGGGCACAGTAAAGGCATTGGGATCTGCTGGTAGATGCCCTCACCATTTTGTGCTTCTCTTTGTAAGAGTCTACATTTTTGCTCTTTTATCTTATGCGCTATGTTGGTTATTATTTATTTAAATCTAATTTAGATTAAATACTCGCGCACTCGCCACAGGTCATTACAAAGATACCAGTACAATAAATGATTTATTTAGACCCATCCACTGCCACATATATGCTTACATGGATCTACGTAAAAGCAATTCAATGCCTTTGGGGCACCGGACACGTGGCGCTTTGGCGTGATTTAGCAATAAACCGCAATGGCCACAATGGAACAACGCGCGCCTAAACTCTAATAAGCAAAAAAAACTTTTGGCCAAATTACACACACACACACACACAGTACCAGAAAAAGCAAGAAAAAAAAAATACAATTAAAACCATTTAATAAACTCGTTGAACCCTACCAAATAATGCCCTTGGGAGAGGTTTTGGTTCGAGCATTGGGTCTACTTAGCTCTGAGTAAGGTCAGCTGCAGTACGCAGCTCATTAACTTCGAGTCAGTCAGCTCATGATTTTGTTTAATGTGAATTTTCAATTAAAACCAAACTTGCCAGCAGGCAAAAACAACAAACATACAAACAAATAAACAAACAGACTTAGCAACAACAACAAATTGCGAATATTTCATGAATATTTGTATTCATTAGTCAGTCTCAGCTGAGCTTAGCTCATCATCATCAACAGCTATGGCCCTGAGAATGGCGTTTGGGCTAACAACATCCGGCCAAAAGATGCCGGATTTTGGCAAACACGAATACTATGCCAAAGACTGCACTCAAACTTTTGCTGCAATTTGAGCGTTAATTAAAGTTGTGAGTTTTGCTAAGCATAAAAAAGGGCTTAAAAATGGCCGCTATATGAATTTATTAGCCGCCATCTTTTTTGTGGCGCTCTCTCTTTTGGCTAGCATATAGTATTAGGGGCCAGCACTAATTAAAAAGTGAGTGAGTGAACAGTGCAACAAAGCAGCTTAGCAAAACATGCGAAAATCGTAAAAATGACAAAAAAACAAGCAAAGAAACAAGAAGCATAAGAAGACAAGCCGCTTGACAATAAACACACACACACACACACAAAAAACAAGATGGCGCCATCCAATATAAAAAAAAGATGGCGCACGACGACGTTGATGAGTTGACAAACATTATGTCAGCCATAATGAGTTCAGAGTCAGCCGTGTCGCGGCTGTAATTGTTGTTGTTGTTGTTGTTGTTTATGTGCCACAGTTAGCAGCAATGTGTTTTTGCTGCTGTTCATTAATAAACCAAGTGCCAACTGCGTGGTAATTATAACCGTGTGCAATGGGTGTCAGGGGCACAGCTCAGCGACCCGGCAGCGACGCCGGCAAACGACCGCAATTAAAAAAGTTTTTACTTATTCGTAGATTGTATGAATTTTTTAATGCAACATGAAAACACGGAATTAAGCAGCGTACCAATTTTGAAATGCCACAACATATTTCTCCATACACAGTCAGTGCTATGCATATTGAGTATACGACCTGTGTTGACATTTCCATTGACAAGCAAAATTTCCTGTTTTGGTCAACAGTTGCGGTCACTATTTCTCTGTGATGGCTCTAGACTTTGACAAGGCTGTTTGTTGTCGCATGATAAATAAATCACTTTTGGAATAGTTAAATTAATAATATAAAGTGGAATGAGTTGGGAGACTGAGTATGCGCGTCAGTTAGCAACCTAGTTAAACACCCCGCTTTATAAGAATTTTTTGAAGATCTTACTGTCTATCAGCTCTGCACACGTTTAGAGAATTTATGCTACGCCGGACCAGTAGAAGTAGTAAATCTATCACTCCTTAACCTTAGTTAAACAAGTGTAATAAAAAAGCAAACAAACTTAACTAACAAATAAACTTTGACTTTTTAAACATCATACAAGCTTTAATAAAATGTAACTTTCAATTTGTTAAATTGCAAAAAACCCTTTTTTAGAGCAACATTCACTTTTTCTTCTACCTTCCAAGGTACTGCCCCAATAGTTACTTTATTAAAGTCCCATGCCTACCTTGGTATATTTCGTAAATTTTTATGTAAGGCTATTTATTAGCTTTTTCTCTCTGCTGGCTCACACTGCGGCAACATAATAGCTTTGTTCCTTCTTATGCAGCAAAAAAACAAAAACAGAAGCACCAAATGGCATTCCATATATTATTGTTGAGATTTAAATTACTCCAGGCTGTAATTTTCAAGGGCCTTAACAGTTTCCACATTGTCAATACAACAACAGCTTCAAGCGGCACTCAAAAAAATATTAATGCATATTTAAAAAGTAGAAAGGCTAAGGACGAGACGGAAAGACTATTATATACACTGCAAACTATAATAGCTATGATATGATATTCTGGGAGGTCAAGAAAATTAGGGAAATTATTTATTATATTTCAATTTATTTTTAATGTGATTTCTGAGTAAAAGTTAAAAATTAAAAATAAAAATAAAAATTTTGTAAAAATTTATTTACCATTATAATGGAAGAAAAATTTCGAAATGGGAATCGTTAACTAAAATTTTTTTTCTAGCGAAACCTAGAAATGGGAAGTAAGTTTCTTGGTCGAGTTTCACATCATCACAGAGCATCATAAAAAAAAGCTTGTTTGGAGCAGACCATGCTTAATAAACGTTTTTGGCGTCGGAAACCGAGGTCAGTGCCCATCACGTCACATATTCGACAGACCCTTAAAAAACTTTAAAATATATATTTTTTTGTATTCTTTTTTGTATTGTAAAAAGTCAAAAGTTCATTATTTTTATGTATTGCATTTATTTAAAATATTTTGTACTTTTTTTCTTCAATTACGACTTTATAATGAGAACTCAAAAATATTTAGTGAGATGCAGAAAAAATGATTTTTAAATTTCTTCAATTGCAAAATTGATTCAAAAATTATAGCATACCTTTAGGGGCTGCCTTAGATATGCTTAAAAGTGCGCATCATCTTAAAATAACCTTAACGAGATGAAGTTAATCGGACCACGGATTCGGATTCAGCGGCGTTAAAAACTTATAAGCAACATTTTCTGCGAAACGAAGCTGCTTTTTTTTGTAGAACTATTCCAAAGGCAAAAAACCTTAAATTCCATTTTTTGTAAATTTGAATTTCTGTCTACTTTAGTTAGGCTGCTTTGGTTATCCAAAGATTATTCTCAAAGCGGATAATAGACTAGTTTTGTTTTCTTTAGTTCTAAAGCTTCTAAAGCTCATTATACTCTAAATGCTACATATATGAGTAACCGTAGCCTGTAGTTCAATAGTTCCGCTTATAAATCCTCTAAAATTCATTTTCCAACTCTCCAGTTCTTTGTACTTCAGCAGATGCATATATAAAACTTCTCTTCTTTAAGAGATAGCCCACTGCAAATAAGACATCATTTTGCATCCAAACTTAAGGATCCAATTATGCTTAACCAAGCCCAAATAAATTGTTAACAATTTGGTGGCGTGGTATTTCTTGATGGATTAGTAGATTTATGATCTTCTTCGCAGTAGCCTTAATTATGTAGTTATTGTTTTTTTCCACATGTGAGATTAGTGGGACTTATTTATTTTATTACACAGTTCACTTCGAAATGACTTTGAATTCTTCATCTTTTTTAAGGCATTCATCTCCAAAATTGGTAACATCCTTCCCAAAATATTAGGATTATGTTCAGTATTGTACCTTAAAAATTTCTATGTTGCAAAAAACATGCCTTGTTTGGGTTAAATAAGAACCAAAACTTGACATACCTTCTGACAATATCTTATGCTGGTAGTTTATTGTGAACAGCCTTAAGAAAAAAGACCAATAAACAGACAGACAGACAGATTTTCAAATATTCAGATTTTCAAATATTCAGATTTTTCTAATTGCAATAAGCATGCATTTTACAAATTAAGTAGGGAACTAGAGTTTGATATACCTTCTAAGAAAAACATGGTCGCAATACTTTCGATCTTCGAAAAATAGGTGCTAGACAAAAGACTGACGGACAGACAGCCAGACAATCAACTACTCAGACAGACTTTTCTTTCTGATTTCCTAAGTTCTATCTCATTTCCTTGTAAATCTTACACACAACATTCTTTTATACCAACTCAATATACCCCTTACAATTTACTTGCAGCGTATAAAAAATACATCAGCCACAACAAATGGACTCATTCCCATACATTTACTCAAGTACCGCAAATCCCATATGTATGTATTAGTGCCTATATGCATACATATGTCTGACGAGGGGTGCATAAAAAATTACAATTCTTGAGAAAATTTAGAAGCAGACACACGACGTCTTCAAGTAAATAATCATATGCACAACAAACTACTTAGTTTATTTTCCACTGGAAATGCAGCCGAGAGCGAGAGCGGGACTCTCTTACACACAAACACACTCACACTTAGAAATTATTACACACACTTACCCAAATAGGTGCTATTTGTCAAAACCCAAAAGATTTTTAATGGATCGACCATAACTACGCAGGAGACGAAGGCAGCAGCAGCAAAGCGACGAGAGCGTTGGGAACAGCAACAACACAGTAGCTAAGGGCACTTACTGCTGCTAGTTTGTTGTTGTTGTTGTGCTGCTGCTGCTGCTGCTTCTAGCAGGTGATGTGAGAGTAGCAGTAGCGTGGTGGGAGAGAGCGTGCTTTTACTGCAGTTATTTGAAGGCTGAGCGAGCAACAAATTGCGTTGGGCTTGAACGTTAACGCAGTTGCTTGGACTTCGTTTTATAGCAGCGAGCAATTAAATTGTTGTTTGTGTATGCGTATGCAAGCAATGAGTTTTTTGTTGTGGTTGCTGTTGTCACTGCTGATGCTGTTGTTGCTGCTTCTGCTTCTGCCTTTGTTGATATTTTTGTTGTTGCTGTTGCTATAGCTGCTGTTGCTTCTGTTTCCCTTGGTCAGCGTGATGTCGTGAGGCTTTGTAATTTCTCGCTGTTGCTTTAAATGATAAGTGTTGCCACCTTCTTTGCTGTTGTTGTTGTTGTTGTTGCTATTGTCGCTTTTGTTGCTGCTTCTTTCGTTGCTTAGTTTGTTTTGCTTTGCTTTTCGTTGTCGTTTCTGTTGCTTCTTCTGTTGATTTACACTTTTTTTAATGAGCAGCACGCGGCGGCTGCCTTTGAGGTATTTTTGCAATTTGCGTTGTGCTTTTTTATTGCAGTTACATAAATCATTGCTGTACGCATTTTTCATAGTAGTAATGATTCTTTTTTTTTCTCAGTTTTCGTTTTTTTTTTTTTTCTTTTAACATATAATTTTTATCTTTTACATTTCAACACTTCATTTTGATAGCTTTGAGTTATGTTTGAATTTTTATATATATTTTTTTCTAGCACTGTAAATATGAAAAACTTTTAAACACTTGTATTTGCCTTGACAGCAACACGCACACACTTAAAACATACTCATAAAGTTTTTCTCTTGCATTTGCTGGCAGTTTTTGGTCATAGAACTTGGAAATTGGGACACAGTTCTGCGTGTTGGGGCTTTAATTTTTAGCAAAATGAATTTGATTTTATTTTAAATTTTAAATTTTATCTTTACTTTTTGTTAGATAAATATTATATTTGAGTACTCATATGACTACCCTGTTCCGCTGTAAATGTATAACATTGTTTTTAGGGGGCTTGTATTATTTGATATATTATTTAAAAATTATGTTGCATATTATTAGTTTTTTTTTTTGTTGTAAAAAATTTTTTGCATTTAGGGTTCAAATTATTATTTAAAGTCTCAGGCGTTGTTTAACATAATTTTTTCTACGTTAACTATTCGCTTAGGCTTTTCAGTTTAATTGATAGGCAAAAATCGTTTCTTTTCTTTAAAAAAATGCATACAGGAGAAGTGATTAGTAGATAAAAATAGAATTTTTTAAACAATTGAACCCTTTTCTTTTTAAACATGGTGATTATTTATAATAAATAGCAAAGATCACAGATACGAAGGATAAGCTCAAAAGAAAAAAAATATCGAATTTGCTGAAAACAAGATTTTTGTCAGTCTAAAGTTTCTATAAATACAAAGTTTTCTAATATTTTTATGCTAACAATAAAATAGTCTAGTCTCACCGATGATATTATGATGCTATATGATGCTTTATTCTTTCTCAAGAATTTCTGGCTACAAAAAATTAAAATTTTTTTAAAAATGGGCCTGAAAACCAACCCCGTGGGTCCGTCACTGTTTCTGACTCAGCTTATTGTTATTTTATTTATTTCAAAAAAAAGTTTATCAGATTTCTAGCTCTTAGCAGTTTTTCAGTTAGTGGAATTTGTTTGAAGTCCTTTAAATCACCTCAAACTTTCGATTCTTCAAGAATCAAATTTAATAACTGATTCATCTTTATTGAAGCTTTGAGGATGATAATTCTGGTTTCCAGGGAAACACAATAAGTTTGAGCTTTATATGTACTTGTACCCACTTGAAATACATACTTACAAAATAACTTGTAAATTACATCACATGGCTCTGCACATGTCTTTGTCTTTATTCTAAAATATTTTTTTTTTTTTATAAATTTTTATTTCTTTGGTTTGGGTAATTAAATTGACTTTTTATGTGCTCAAACTCACTTTGAGTATATTAAGGAGCGTTCTGTGTGCTTTGTGGATTTGTAATTAAATTTCTTCTTATATTTATGTCATTTTGTCAACGATAAGTAAGCCAGAACAATTTCGAGCAGCAACGATATCATTGCCTAGAGCAGCATCATCTCCATCATTATCATCTTTATAATCATCATTTACCACAAAAACCACATCATGATTATCTGCATAACTTTCAACAGCTGTTAAAAGCTTGTTCTACAATATAATCAAAAGTTTTTAAACACAATTTGGTAACTTTGGATTTTTTTTTAATTTGATTTAATTTTATTGTATTTACATAGCTAGATGTATTTTGTAGTTGCATAATAAAAGTTGTAGAAACATTGCGCCCGAACGCAGACAATAATTTCCAGCAATTTACACTAATCATTGATAAGCACTCACGACTGTCGTCAAGGTATACTAAGTGGAAGTTCCCTAGAGCCAAATAAATGTCTATGAAGCAATTAGAAGGCAGCAACAAGAACAACAATTATTAAAAACGTTACGTATGACCGACTTTGGTATGCCTTACAGTGAGGTTGAAAAAATGTCGACATTATTATGCTTCTTTGGATCACATGCCATAGCTTATGTTGACTAAGCTTCTGGTTTGGGCTTAAAAGGAGTAAATTTTTGACTTTATAATACAACCAAGATGAAAAAATCTATCAAGATTTGTATATAAAAGCTTAAGATCATGGCACAAGTCTACTGAAGGAAAAGGGTAACCATTTAACTAACTTCTTCGGCATACCTGAGCAACTATTATGCAAATTTTGTGGGGTCTTATGGTCTTTAAGATATTAGCATTGATACACACATAATATCTTAATGGAGTCATCACCTATCCCAATCTCATTGGAGGGCTAAAATAAAGGTATTTTGCCTACCGCATGGAGAGGAAGTGCCCTGATCGATCCATAAGACAAGACTCTTGATATCCTTTTCCCTGTTCTGGCTGTTACCTTCTGAGCAGGGATAAAATTTGAAACTACTTGTCTTCAAGCTCTTTTTTTTTAGATGAAGTAAAAATTTTAGGGTCGGAAATGCTGCCTTCAGTTGTCTTCTGGACGAGCCCAGTGTAGCCTTCTTTTGTTCTATGTATAAGACCCGGCATATAGAACAACAGTAACTAGAAACCTACTTATAAATTCTCACTTGCACTTTAAACAGAGGCCATGCCAAGTTTACAGCGCACTTTCGTCTTAGGACTGTAGGACATCGTGTGAGGGGGAGAGTCTACGTCATGAGAGGAGCAAACAACTGCGCCTGGCTATTAGAACTTGAAACCCAAACAAAAGGCAGCGTCGAGGCAAAAGCCAATTAACGCATACGCCCCAGAAAATGCGCCCTGGGGTATGCTATGGAAATGTGTGAGCGACTCTCTTTAGCAAAACTCATATTGCCAGCGCAGCCTTGACCTTTATCTGCGGGGTTTCAGCTAAAGACTAGAGTGACTAGTGAGTCGGCGGGGCTTATCATTGGGATCGCATCCCAAGCAGCAGCTGGCTATAAATATTTAATTGTTTATGGCTAAGGAAAGTGTATAGCCCCCCAGCTCAGAACCAAGTGTTGCCAAATGGACTTTAACAATTTTCTTTTTGTCTTAGAGTCACTTTTAATGGACAGCGATGAGCGGCAGCCGACAGCAAATGCTTAGGGCTATGTGCGGGGTAGTGGGCGTACCAAAAACTTTAAGCATCCAAGTTGGGACGATTAAAGCTTACGCAAAGTAATTAGTGACTCAATTGCTGCTACCAGCGGCAGGCACCGCTGAGCGCTGCATACAAATGGCATATTATTAGGGTTTGGGAACGACTATAACTTTGTGGGGGCTTTAGGGTTTATGGTTTGAGTAAATCTTGTGGGTTATGGGTGTCATAGTCATAAGCTCATAAATTATGCATGCCCCTTATGATGAAAGTAATTGCGCGAGTAAATCCATTTGGTAAGCTACCAAAAAAATAAAACTCTCATAAAATAAAGACGCAAATCAATTGCCAAAGTGTCTCAGCAGCAATTTTGTTCCTTGTGCAGTGAAGCCTAAAAGTCGCAATTGGGGTCAGTCAAATTAGCGTCAGTTTTGTAACAAGCAGCTTTCTGTCTGTCTGCCTTTGCTCAGTTTTTTTTTTTTTTATTTTTGCCTTTGTACAATTTATGCAAAATTTTATGCGCTGAGCTGCTCAGTTGGCAGCTGCCTTAAATCAATGTAAAACATTTTCCAACACTGACAACACACAGTCATGCAAACGAAATTTCTTAAAGTTAATCAAGAAATTTAAAACTGACTTGAGTTTTTTACAACTTACTTAGCTGGGTTTTATACACTGCACAAAAGTTGCGTGTAAGCGGCATTGCCAGTGCAAGAAAGGGAATGCAGCGTTGCCATATAGTAAGCATATTTTTGATTAGCTGGTTTAGTTGGGTTGTTCTTCTTACTTAGAGTTTTAATATTATGCCCATAAAAGTACGAATACTTCTAAGAAGACTAAAAAACTATCTAGGATTCAGAGCCAGTATTTTAAATTGACTTTAAGGTTATTTTCATACAACCAAAACTTAGGAAATTGGCATAAATCTTTATATGACGCTAGAACTCTTGGTATATAAGAAGTTATTTTTAAGGAGTTATTTTTTCTTGACAGATGAAGTAATATTCGAGTTACAATACGCTGAGCTGGCAATAACACGTCTAGGGAAGGAAACTCCAAAAGCCTTTTATTTATATGGCAAAGCTAATAACAACCTGCTAAACACGTCGCATGCTTCAAAATTGGCGCCCAACGTGGGGCAATAACAACTTCTAGCTGATATCGAGTAATTGGCATAATCCTGACTTATATATTATTTCCTTTAACTCCGATTGGAGCGTAGGGCCAAGACTAACTGAACGTTAAAGCAGGTTATTGGAGATTTATTCATCATTGGTCGTTACAGCCCTGGTCAAGCCTTGGGCGTCTTAAGCTTCCGCCTCCAGCCATCTCTATCTTTGGACAAATTTCTCCAGTTCGATGCTTGAATTTTTCTTGCGTCTTCATCTTCTGATTCTAACCATCGCAAGCGGGGTCTACCTCTCGTTCTTCTTTTAGCTTCCAGGTTTAGTTGCTAAGATTTTCCATTGACTACTACTTTCTTCTTTTCGCATAGCACGGCCGGCCTATCTAAGACGTGAAAGTTTAATGTGGGTCACTACGTCATAATCATTGTAGAGATTTTATATCTGGAGAGATATACATAAGAGATATAATAACTTTGCTTTATTATTTAATGGACTTTGCTAAGATACTTCCCAATTCTTCTCTCATGATGAGAGGTAAAAACCAAGTTCTTCAGTACTTCAGAAATTTATCTATTTTGAGATATATTTTTTAGCCTTTTCACCACTTATTTATTCAGAAAATTTTTTTTTTTGGAGATGTCTTTAAATCTTTTTGAAAATTTACTCCATTTTAAGCTTGTTTTACTAAATCATCATTTGTACCGAAAAGAGTATGCAATCTTTGGCATATTCATATTTAATATTTCTGCTTGTTTTCGCTAAACTTCGCTCGTTTTTTGTATTTTTTCATTTATTTGCCATAGTAGAAGTAAAGTTGGCCAAAAACTTGTGACAGCTCATTGCTTAAGTTGAAATGTGAGCAGCCAAAATCGCTGGAGAGGGTAAGCCAGTCTAAGAGGCAATGGAAAGTACAAAAAAAAAAAAAAACTCTTGGACGGCTGCACAAAATTTTCAAAATTGCACTTTTCCTTAAAAGTTGTCTTCCGACGGAAATACAAAAGCAAAAACTTTCCGGCCGTCAGAAAGTACCCAGGACAAGTAACAAGTACCGCCCAGGACCAGGCACAAAGAGCGCCAGTTGCGGTCGCCAGTTGTGTGGTGGCCATTGAAAGCGCCAAGTATGCGGAAGTTTAATGAATATAAACTTGCTAGCCGGAGAACCAACAAACCCACACACACACACGCTAAAAAACAAACACACACAGGCCACGCACACACACCCTCGAAAACAAGCCCTGAAACGGAAATGCGGCCAAGTAAATTAGTTGGGAAGCTTGTCAAAATTGTTGCAGCTTTAGGAAGCTGACTTAAAATCGGGTTATGGTCTGGTCCAAACATTTCTAGCAGAGCTCCCTTGCAGAGTTGCTATTCATGGATGAGCAAAAAAAAAAAAAAATAGTTATAGTTTCGAAATAATAGTTGGTCGAAATTATAGTTGGTAATCTATAAATTATGTGCTTTTGCAACTTTAAGCTGATAAACCCATTAGCTGCAATGTTTTACCAATGCTAATGTGAGTGGTTGACTCTTTTTATACCCTTATAACTATGGGGTTAAGGCTATATTAGATATGTGCAAAGCGTGGTGCAGGAAAAAGAAGGCAGTTCTTGTGATAATCATAGTCTGAGCTAGCGTTGAAAATTCCAATTCCTGGATTCTGGACGCAGATTCAGGTTAAAATAAACATGGTCTGATAACCAAATCCGATTTGTGTGGCTTTGTAATTCAAGAAATGGACAAAAATGTATCAATTTCTGATGCCTTTTCTGTAATCTGCAAAAAAACTTTTCTTTGTTCAATTAACATATAAATTACAGCCATCAAAAATTGGTATGCAAATTCATGTGAGCCCAACTAACAACGAAGAGCTGACTTTTGCCTTTGCATACAATACTCATCGTAACAAAATTTGTGCACTTTTTTTGCACAGTATTCCACTGTCGGTCACCACCACAGCTGATTCAGTTTTTAAAGCTGTTCAGCTAGCAAATACTCGAAAATACCAACAAAAAATACTAGAAAAACTAGCCCGTACAAAAAGCAATACAAGACTCATGGCACAAACTGAGTTCTTCTAAGTCGGTAAACTGCTTTTGGCGACAAACTTGTGCAACGCACTGTGCCACTGTAAGAGCACTTTGGCTTTTGCTGTTGTTGTTGTTGCTTGTTGTCGTTGTTGTTGCAGTTATGATTGTTGTTGTTGCTGTTGTTGTTTGTGAGCAAATGGTAAAAGTTTCACTTTGTTTTTACAATTGTTGACGTGCAATTCAAATGAGTTAACAAAGCAACTGACCTAAATAGTCAAAGGCAGGAAAAACAACGAGAGCAGCAACAACAACAACGAAAAACAGCAACACCGACATCAACAACAACAACAACAACAGAGAGAAAATGAAAGTGCAAAACATGAAAAACATGTACAACTTACAACAGTTGGAGTTATATACAAACATGACCGGTAACATAAATACATATGTAGTATATGCGTGTTGTTGTCAATGTTGTAGTTGTTGCTGTCGTTGTTGTTTATTGTTGTTGAGCGCAAAACAAAGTGGGCAAAACAATTATAAGCAACATTTCCGCAAAAGTGGCAGATTGCCTGTTGCTGACAATGCTTTGAGTGCCTGGCCCGGGAGAAAGACACATAGAGACAGTAACAAACAACGAAAAAAAAACAGAAAAAAAAAAAAAAACTAACAAAACCGGCCATCAGCAGGATTACTTATTTACTGACGGGAGATATTGACTTATGAATGTGCTATAAATGGCAAAGAGAAAGAAATTGAAAAATATGTAAACTGTAAAGCAGCACAAAGCCTGCTTGCTACAAAACTCATTAAACTAATTCAAAATTTTGACAGTAGACTATAATTATCTAACTGAAATCGTCAGATGAAGAATCTTTTTGCTAAAGATAAAAGTGCTTTGTAGTGAAAATTAACTTTACTCCAATAAAACTTTGAAGATGATGTATTAGCTAACAATTTCTAGACTGCTAGAGGCTTTCATCTCTGCTAAAGACAGCCTCAGAGAAAGAGACGTCGCTGAATTTTTTGATTCAAGACGATTATAAACAGATGATGTAATCTCATAAGCTATTGAAACTATTATCTCTGCAAGTTTGCCCAAGGAAATGAGACATTTAAGATCGTTAACAGATGAAATAATCTTTTATAATAAGCTTGAAAGTGTTTTAGCTCACAACTTTTATCTCTGACAAAAACATATTTTGAAGAGTCTATCAAAAGAAACGCTAAGCTGTTTACATAACATAGTTTATGGTGAGAAGCAATGTAAAATCTATTAAATGAAGAATTTTCAAGACGATCTTAAATTGAAGCACATCAACGCAAGCACAATGGAAAAATTTGTATATTTATAATGTGTGCTTGGAAAAAATTAAATAGCTAATCATCCATGAATAGAAGTTCAAAAGCAGTAAAAAGAAAAAAACATTTAAAATTATTTATACATAACAGTTAAGCAAAGGAAACAACAGCATAAAAAAAAAAAAATACCAGTAAACAAGATTTTATTTTAGATTTTATTTTTACTATCCATAATACATTGGCATCTACAATAAACCGCTTATGTAGAGTGGGTTGTGCTTAGAATAAGTTTTTAAATATTTATTTGCTAAAATTATGCGTTAGACAAAATCTTTGTTGATATAATGCGCACTGGTGCGTGGGAATTATTCGAATCTTAGTACTGCAAGCTACTTCAACAGACTTGATACCAAAGCGGCGTGGCGCCATCTATTGGAGAGTATGGTATGGTTTTTGACCTACAATATCTGCAAATAGCCCTTGCTACTCCTAGTTCCAACGTTATCTGCTGCAGATGACAGATTATTTGAAAACTTTATGGATGCATCCCTTTATTATGCTCTCTTCTCAAAATATAATTCGTCATCTTTACAAAATTCAGTTTTAGGCAAAAAGATGATTGCCAGAATTTGTAATAAGCAAGCGGTCTTGTCTTTGTAGTTATCAAAGATTCTTCATCTTATGAAGATAACGAAGAACACTTCAAAAATAATCGTTATTTTGCGCTCTTTTTTTATTGTCTATGCAAATCTTAAAAAAATGTTATTCTTAAGCTAGCTTCGCATAGAGAAATCTTTTGATTAATCAACAATTGGTTATACATATTTCCTTCTCTTGTAAATCGCAGAATATGTTTTATAGATTGCAGTCAAGACTTTGTCTTAAGGCATAGTCTCGGGTTAACATATTATCTAAAGAAGATGATGAAGAGTGCTCCAAAATAAATGGCATAAGCTTTGCAGATTTAACTAAATATTTTATGATACTGTATGCCGTACACATTTTGGCTGGCTTTCAGTAAAAAGACTGAAATAAGAAAGCAGCCTTATCATTTTATTTAAGTAAAGCCTCAATTTAGCTTGTCATCTAAAGAAGATTATGAAGAATAAGCGAGGGGACATTAGTGAGTTAGTGGTAAGGAGAGAAGTACTATTATAGTAACACCTGCACTTCATCTCAAAGAGATGACGACCCTCTACTTAACCCTTTATTGAATTTACAATAAAGACGTTCAGTATTTTCCCCACACCTGTTGCATAACTCTTCGCCAACTTGGTATACTACAAACAAACATTTAGTCATCAGTCAGAAAGCAGCCTTATTCTTGTAGTTAGGCCAAGCCTCAAATTAGCTTGTCATCTGAAGAAGATGATGAATAATAAGCGAGGGGACATTAGTAAATAAGTGGTAAAAAGAGAACTATTCGTATTATAGTAACAACTCCACGTCATCTCAAAGAGATGATGACCCTTTATTGAATGTATAATGAAGACGTTCAGTATTTTCCCCACACCTGTTGCATAACTCTTCGCCAACTTTGTAAATTCCAAGCAAACATTTATTCATCTGTCAGAAAGCAGCCTTGTAGTTAGGCCAAGCCTCAAATTAGCTTGTCAACTGAAGAAGATGATGAAGAATAAGCGAGGGGGCATTAGTAAATAAGTGGTAAAAAGAGAGCTAATGGTATTATAGTAACAACTCCACGTCATCTCAAAGAGATGATGATGCAACCCTTTATTTAAGTCACAATGAAGACGTTCAGTATTTTCCCCACATCTGTTGCATAACTTTTTGCCAACTTGATGTACCCCAAATAAACTTTTAATAACCGCAGAGTATGCAATTCCCCAAGAGTATTGCAAGTGGCACGCTGAGAAATCAAGCTGCAAGCGTGCATTCTACAAATTGCAACAGTACTTATGTATAGTATATCTACACAGTTCTATATAGTTATTTATGTACTTTGTGCATGGTTGTATTTGTGCAGCTGTAAGTGTATCTTGTAAACTTGTTTGCGCTTCAAGCGCACTTAAGTATTCAATTATTAGAGCGTGCCAGCTTGTAACTATTACATTGAATAGCAAGAACAAAAACATGGATACCATAGCAACAACAACAACAATAATATAAGAGCAATTACAACAACTACAACAAAGAGGGGCATCAAATTGCAGCATGTGACTGGCATGTCAAAGAAAATGCAATGAAAAATCTAGTTGAGTGTTTGGAAAATGCTCGTATCCAGCAGAATCTTTGCAAAACCCAAAACAATGCGTAGTACTTAGTCTTCAGCGTTGAAAACTTTGAATGCAAGTAAAAAGTTTCACTTAGCTAAACTGACAGTGTTGCAAAATGGCGCTATTTGCAACAAGAAAGTAAATAAATTAAGCGGCAAATGTTGTGGGTACGCTGCACATTAAATAATCAATCGAAAGATAAATACAGGAACGGAATAAGGCAAAAGGGGCGAAGGCGCCGCGGCCTAGGGGCAGACATATGAATTATAAAATTTTTAATGTTGAATAAAACTTTTATTATGGAACTTTTTGGGTAGAAAATGTTTTTTTTTAATTTATAAATTTTTCTTTGAAAAGTTTTTTACAGTGCTGCCCATTCGTTTAAGAGACAAATTAGTAATAGCACAAGATGACGGAATCCCTTCTTAAGAGAAAAGAAACCTTTAAAGCACTGATTTCTTGTAATGTAAAAACCAAACAATTGTCTTCGTATTTACAAGTAGAAAGCTCCACTTGTTTTTCCGATTCTTCTTAGTCTAGGGAGTTCGCAAATTTGGTTTCTACAATGTTACCATTTTGTACTCCAGAAATAATCGTCTTAGTTATATGAGCTCATTAGCATAACCTTTAACAATATATCTTATATAATTTAAGAAATCTCATTAATTTGTATATATTTGTGTTTAGGACCTTCATTTTATTCCCCGGCCCTTTGGGCCAACAAATGCCCTAATCCGCCCCTGAAGGCACGCCAGTACAAAGCACATCGAGTTACTTGAATGAAATTTAATTAATTTGTGACAGGGTTTGCTGGCAACTACAACAACTAAATAAATGACTGACTGACTGACTTACTGACAAGACAGAATGAATGAAGAGCTTGGTCTGATATTTGGCAAGTTTTTGGCCAAAAAGCAAAGTGCCAAGTCAGTGGCCTGTTATAGGTTTACCGAATTATGCTGTCTTTTGTAGTAAGTATCTGTATCTAAATTTGTATCTAACTCTTATTCTGTATCTGTGTGTGTGTGTGTATTAATTTAACATGTCGACAAAGTCGACAGCAAGTTGCAACTGTTAGAGACAAGTAGTTGAAATTGTTGGAGCATGTTAAATTTGTGGATTCCTGTTCGGAGTGGTTATTCTTAAAGGATTTGTTTACCACGCAAGACAGAGAGAGTGAGAGGTTTGTATATTTAACAAATTTTGGTAATCAATTTGTATTACGTAATATCAAACTAATTAAATTTTATGGAGCATAGAACCAAATTTCATTTTCAATGTAGTTAAAATTTGCTATTCTCTGCAAACAAAGGTTATTTTAATGTGGTTGGGTATTCGTTTTTGAATTCTTAATTTACTCGAAATATCTTAGCAACAGCAGGCCTAGTCGTTATTAGTGTTATATAAAGTATTAATTTGAAAATAACGAAACATTTGGTATGCAGTTTACATTTATCGAATGTTTAAAACGGCTTAGGATACATATTTTTGGTCTTCTTGTCTTCTTTATATGTTACGAAATTGACTTGAGAATATTATATGCAAGAACTTGTGTAATATTAAGCGAAGAAGGGGTAAAAGCACTTAGGTTGTCGGCTTAAATTTGTTGATGTGCTTTGTGTTCACAAAAATTGCGAGCATCCATGTGACGTCACATGATGTGTTTATTATACTGCTGCTATTCTGTAATCTTATGTAAAGGAAATTCTTTGTGAATATTGAACCATATAATTAAAACAACATGTTATTTAAAAAAAATAATAATAATTCAACTGCAGCTTTTTTCTCAGAGGCGTAGTAATTATTTATTATTAAATATTGTTGAAGGAAGACATTGAGGATGCAGATTTAGCAGAAAACTCGATTTGTTATGAGGAGGTGGAGGCACCAAAAGTTATGCCTTTATTAACTCTTTCAAGACCGAATTAAAATGGAAGGGCATAAAAAACATTTGGCCTTAGAATTATGTTAATAAGCCACAAATAGTCACAGAAGAAGAATTTGAGCATATAGCCAAAAAGTGTGCAAAAATAGTCAAATACCAGTAATTTTCAAATTAATTCTTTGCCTTCTTAGTTTAAAGCCTTTAAAAAAAAATCCTTCTTTTTTTTTTGTTTCGAAAGCACTTATTTTTTAATTAGCCAAAATTTATTATAATTAAAGTAAGAAATTATGGTATTGTGGCTTTTGAAGCAATCAATAAATCTTACACTGGCTTTACTTTATCCACAGCAGGCGCTCCACGACTTTTTGGAGCTGCAACGCCCCATCATAGATCATCAGCAGGTTGCAAGCAATATGTTATCAGATTTGCCAAGTACTTGCCACAATCCGCACCTTAGCACTTGTACGCGCCAAAGACCGCCGTAGACAGCAGTAGAGACATTGATGGAGCGGCTTTTAAACGGCTTGTTATGAATCATGGCTATCGTTATGGCATTAATGGCCAGCACGCGCCAAGAGCTACTTATTTTTGTTCAGATATTGTTGCTATTAGCTGCGTTTAATAACCAAAAAGCCAAAAACCAAAAAAAAAAATATAAGAAGATTGTTTTGACAAAATGTTCCACATAAATTCAAACGCCAAATGCCAAAAATACAATTGCATGGTTTAAGGCGTTGTGGCACAGTGGCAAAGTGGCACACTCTCTGTGGGTGTGTGTATCAGAGTGTGTGTGGCAACTTGTGTCTGGCTTTTTGACACTGGATATTTTCGTGGCACGGCCATTCGTCAAACACTTTGGTTTGGATGTGACCAAACGACAAGCAGCTAACCGCAGCGCCAGTGACGTAGATAGATTTTTGTGGCAAGTGGAGTGGATATGCCATCACGGTGATTATTTTTGTATGCGTGTTGTGAAAGCAGTTATTAATTGTAAAATTTTTAGTAATACAACACTGGCAATTGTTTGCCAATTCTTTATGTAGTCATGCTTTTAGTGTTGCAGCTGATATATCGAAATCGAGATTTGGTATTATCCCTTATGGCGTCACTTTGGGTTTTACGTACGATGAAGAACTTTAGCATATTATCATAGAAAAATATACTTTTTAATAAACCCTCAACGAAACTAATCTCCTCAAAACGAAAATTAGAAGTAAGACGACGTTTTCTTTTTTTTTTGCTTTTTTTGATTTTTTCCTCCGAGAAAATTAACTAATTCAAACTGAAAATGATAGTTAAAACGGCAAGAGTTCTAAATTCTTCTGATATATAAAATGTTTTTGAGAATTTTCCTAGAATTTTTGTTTTTGATTAATGATGAATGTCTGCTGCCAAATTGAAGGCCCAAGTTTTTAATAATATAACACTGTCAATTGTTTGCCCAGATTCTTTTGTAGTCATCCTTTATAGTGTTGCAGCTAGACTATCGATATTAAACGTATGAAAATTCGAGATTCGGCGTTATCGCCTTGGGCTTGCACTTTACACTTTTCCTTTTCCCCATCCCATTATCGGTATCACAATGGGCCTATTCTTGGCCAACTGCCGCCCTAACCTACCTACCTACCCCAGATTCGTGAATAACGACCCCGAAATATGGGCATATTTGAATTCCCAACATCGAATTTTAAACACAAAAATGAAAAATACATGTTAGGTCCGCCATTTTGAAATATACATATAATCAGCTACCACCAAAGTGTCTGAATATCACTAAAAAGGGTTAACAATAATGTTTTTCTGAGAATAAGATTAAAAAAAGGGATTGAATTATGAAGTTACTTTGCTTTGGCGGCCTTTGTAGCTCCGCCATTTTGAAATGTCAAAAATCACAAAACAGCTTTAAAAAGTAGACGAGCCGAAACACGTTCATTTATCTTCAAAATTGCACTTTAAGCAGGAGCTGGCTGGTTTGACAGAACAAATATATTTAGTACAATTTTTTAGTCCTTCCGACGATTTTTTAAAAAAAAACTAACAATTTGAAACGGTGAAAATTTCAAGCAAATGATTAAATTCGTTTTTATAAACTCAGCAGCTATTCTGGATTTAGCTAATAATAACGATGTTAAAAATAATTATAAAAATATGTACATTTTTATATACATATGTGTATTTTAAAAATTTGCAAAGATACTTAAATCCTACTTAACTCTCTTAAAATTATCCTAGGGGTTTGCCCCCCTTAAACTGCCCACCTATCTACGCCACTGCATCATCACAGAGATACACCCCAAACAGGCACATGCATAGAGAAACAAAAGCTAAGAGATGCTCGTATTTCCAGCTGTGGCACGCCTTTGTTGCCTCCCCGTCCCCCAGGTTATTCTAGATCCTAACTCTGACACTACTGCCAGCAGGCTGCCTACTTGTCTGTTTGCTGTCACTCATGGCATTCCATTTTTTCTCCTTTTTTCCTTTTTATTTTTTTTTGGGATATATTTCTCGCTTTTGTGTCTATCAGAGCCCGATTCCCCACTCCCCAAGTCAAGCAGTGCAGCAACGTGTCGACTCGAGACTAGTCGAACATCTCGAACATTTGTGGCTTGTTGTTATTGTTGTTCTGTGTTGTTTCTGTTGTGTTTCTCTTGTTGTTTTTGTTGTTCTTGTTATTGTCTTTAGCCATTTGTAGTATTTATCGTGCTTTTATTTTTGTCAACATTTCGTTGCCAAATGAAAATAAATTCAAATGATTTATTTACGAGCATTTGATTTATTTGATTTTCAATGTTTCAACGTTTGTTCTGTCTATTCGTTTTTCCTTTTGCGTTTGTCATTTTGGTTTGTTTCTACTACTATTCTTTTTTTTTTTTTTTGCGTATTGCAGCAAATCCACGCCCACTTAGCCGCCCACCGCGCCTACACATGTTCATACAGCAAATTTGTATTGTTTTATATCACCCAAAAAAAAAACTCTACTAAAATTGCATGCCAATGATTGCCAATTTTGCATATGGGTAATCATTGTGCTAACTGAAAGGATTAGGGAAACTTTTTGAAATTTTTTTTTTCTATTTTGGTTCCCAATATTTTTTTTTTTCTGTTTTGGTTCCCAATATTGTTAAATTTTTTTAAATAATTGAAATTAAATGAATTTTACTCATTTTTACCAATTCTAAGAGATGGAACAATTCGATATATCTTTCGTTCAAATAATATCTATACAAATATTTTTAAAAATGAAATTTGAAGGATTAAAACATTTTTCAATAGGACCCTTAATTTAAAAATTTAAAATCGTGCTGCTAGTAAACGCTTATTTTTTATTTAAAGTAAACATCTCTTAAAAAAATTGAAAAAAAGGACGAATGATCAGAACTTGCAAATAATATGGGGTTTTGGGTTGCGGAATTTGAATCTTCTTCGAGTTAGGGTTATTAATTTTAAGATTATACACATTCCTGAGCAATTGGAATGCAGGCCCTGAAGGATTGCTAAGACTTTTTCAAAACCAAAGTTTAGAGTTTTAGAAATGTTTAAAAAAAAAATTAATTTTTAGTCCCTCATTATGGTTTTGACATAAGTCGTAATTAAAGAAAATAAAGTTTTTTATTGAGTAAAAAACGCCTTTAGTGAGTAGAACAAAATTTTTTTGAATAATTAGGTATATATTTCCAGTTTTTGGGGTTGTGTTGAAAAGTTGGAATAATGCAGTTAAAATTAAATTCTGATTTAGCGACCCAAGCAAAATGCAATTTTCACGATTTATATCATTCGTAGTTTTCTTCCGAAATTTATTTTCTCTTAAGGTATTTAAGAACTATAAGGTTAGGTTAGGTTGAATAGGCTGCTCAACCAAAGCTGAGATCGCCCAGAGACTATTATGGCCCATTGTGATGCCTAATTGGGGAAAGGATTGTTAGAAGGGAGAATGGGTAAAAGAGGATCAAAAACTAATGGTTACTTCTAATCGCCTAATTCTCCATTGTTACAGAACCATTTTGAGGATTCAACAAACATAGCCAGATCCGCTATAGACACATTTGCCAGACTGCCCAGGTCTTTGAAGAATGGTTTTCATATTCTAAGAAGCGCCGGACAGTCGCTTAGCAGGTGTTGGATACTTTCTATCTTCTTAACGTCTCCGCAGCTGCGGCAGAAGTCGTGATGGGGAACGAGTAACCTCTCAGCCATTAGGCCTATGGCCATCACGTTTTCTGCCGCAGCTGCGGAGACGTTAAGACGAGATAGAAAGTATTCAACAGGAGCAGTGCCCCGTTACCATTCCTACCACCATCCTTGTCGTGTTTTTGTGAAAATGTAGGAGTTCGGATGTTCGCTTTGGATTGTACCGTGGTTAGAGTGCTCGGGAAATGCGACAACCGGACACAGAGTCCCATTCTCTTTCAGCCGGAGCTCTGACCGTCCCCCAAAATTTGCAATACGACGTCCTGTAAGGGTCTTCCTATATCCGTGACTGCAAGGTTACCTGGCAGTGCTGAACACTCATCTGCCTCCTCGTTACCAGGGACACCGGCGTGCCCCGGTACCCAAGAGAAGGTGATTGAGTGGTGGTGGATGTGGTTCAGCGCTGTTACCGTGCTACGGACAAGTTTACTTTTAGTGGTGTGCGAAGTGAGCGCCTTAATTGCAGCCTGGCTGTCGCTAAGGATTAAAACGTTCCCTGGACTTTCATCCAGGGTGTCAATAAGTCTTGCTGCTTGCCAGATTGCATAAACCTCGGCTCGAAAAACGCTGCAACAGTCGGGAAGGCGAAAAGAAAGCTTCGTCACAAGTTCCTCCTTCGAACCATTAAGAACTATAAACTAAGTTTAAAATTCGCTTATTTTCAATATTTTTCAAAAATGTACCAATCATGTGCTTGAACTGGAAAAAATTGACCACTAGAATTTCTCTTGCTTAAAGATGTGAGAACCATCCAAATGGTCTAAAACAAAAAAGGTGACGTTTCCTTTCGAAGAATTGTTTGTTATTTTGTTAAACGTCTAAGAGCATATAGCTTGAATTCTATCAGTTACACAAAAAAATTTTTAAATCAAAATAGTTTCAAAATTGAATTTCGCGTTTTTGTTTGCTATAAAAGTAATACTTAGAAGTTCATATTTTGGCCAGTAGAGGACGCCAAAGTTACTTAAAACAGTTTTCGTAATTTTAGCCACCTTCAGGCCATTTTATTGGGTATTATTTGTATTAAAAAGTTGCAGAGCTAAAAAAGACATAAAACCATGTCTTAAATCAAGTAATTATCTCAAGTAGTTCCCTTTGGAAGACTTTCTAGTTCAAGAAACGCAGGCTTTAGAGCGTTCTAGCTTGAGATCTACCTTTCATTAAAAAAAAGGTACGAAATTTTTTTTTGATTTTTTTGTTTTTTAATTTTTAAAATCGAAAGAAACTAATTTTCTTTGCTAATTTGATATTTCGCGTCTTACAAATTTTTGACATGCTTCACCATATTTTCACGTTTCTTGTATACTCCAAATTAAAAAAACTTTCAGAAAAAAGTGGCTCTTATTTAAAATTTTCAATGAAATTTTTAAACGAGTTAAGTTTTTCTGCTTTTCGTTTTGTAAAAGAACTACCCATATGTACAAGCTGCACACCTTGACTCACGAGGGGCGTGGAGGGCCAAAGACCACGCCTACATTACTGCAGTGCATTTATTTTATGCAAATGTTTATTTGATTTTGCGAGAGTCAATAAAAAATTGCAGTTGTTGGCATTTTATTTTGACAGCTGTGAACAAATTCCACAAGTTTTTTTTCGACTTTTTTTTTATTTTTTTTAGAAGATCAATAAATGTCACACACACACACACATGCATACATTTATCTAGTAAAAATTTATATGAAAATTGTTTTTAAAAAATGGCTGCAATTTGTTGAATTATTAGGCACTGACTGACAGACTCCATAACCGAAGGGCTTAGCTAGAGCTCTATTTATGTAGCAAATGTTTTTTTAAAACAAATTGAAAAGTCATTTGGAGTAAAGTGAAAAAGTGCTTTAAATTGTTTAGCATGCATAAAAATCCAAAAGAGATTAAGGATATTTTTGGTAAACGAAGTTAATAATAAAAGAGTATGCAAGCTGCTTTAAAAATTAAAAATTGTGGAAAAAATGTCATTAGTAGAAAATGAAGCTAATTATAGTCTCTATAAATCATTGTTTTAGAAAATAAATGCTTTGTTGAAACATTAATTACTGCACATAATTCATAAAAACCAAAATTTTTTTTTATTTATTACAAAATAATAAATCATATTTTTTAGACCAAATTTTCAACATTTAAGCGCACAAATAATATGATTGATTACACAACATTAAACAAACAACACTTTTTGTACTTATTTAAGTTTTATTTAAAATCTTAAAAATTTTCTTTGCAGACTACAAGCCACAAAAATGCACATGAAAAAGTAAGTTTGCTTCTACATCTAACTAAATATGAAAAACTTTTGTTGAGCTATAACTGCAATTATTTGATATTTTAAACTTTGCAAAACTTTTGCCAACACAATTTTTCATTCACAACTTGTACTTAATATGAAAATCAATGCCAAAGCTGGAAAAAGTGAAAACTTCGACGGGCAAGTCGAAGGCAAGTAACTTCTAAAGTAAATTACCGAAAAAACGCATCAATTTTGCAACCATTATTAGGTTTATTTATTTGTTTTTCAGATTTTCATAGCCAACGGACAGAGAAATAACAAAATAAAAAGTTAAGAAAATTACACTTCAAGTTGACACATGCGAAAATCTTACAGGCCAAAAAGAAAAGGAAAAACTTTTACATATCTCTTTGTGCAAAGCAAAAGTCAAATAGCTAACGACTTGAAAGCGGCTTTATTTGATATTATTATTATAAGTATGGGCATATAAAATACATATGAAAAAATACAAAGATATCCTTTAGCATATAATTTAGAGACCCTTGAGTACGCCCAAATAACACATGACTGAGGAATCTTCAGTACCTTTTAGCATGGGACTAGTCTGCTCTCTGTTCACTGCTTAGGTGTCAATTGCTACCGCTGAAGCAAACTGCCACCGCTGCACTAAAGTTCATTGCCTGCATCGAATGAAGACTATAGGAGAATAAAAAGGAGCATGGTGCTGCTTACAGTTTGTAGCGATTGGAACTTAATTTCTTTAAAGGCACTCTTGTACCCTTTCTTTAGTACTCTGGGTTATATTAACGTAAATGAAATTGACGGGTCTAAAATTTTTGAGAAACTTTTCTATCTAAGTATGACAGTAAATGGCGATATCAAATTCACCTCAAAATTGAAAAACATAAAAGGACTGAAGACTGCTGAATTATAATGCAGCGGTGGAAATTGACCCCAGTAAATGTTTTCGTACATCTTTGTTCCTATGATGCATGTTGGTGCTGGTAAAACATCGATGTTCTCGATTTTTTAACTTTAAAATATCGTTCTATCGATATATCGAAGTTAAAATTAAGAAGACATATGAATATAAACTTCGATATACCGATACCTCGATGTTTTTCAGTTAAAAGCATCAAAAACATCGTTGTTTTTTCAGCATTGATGCATGTACGAATAAGATGTAAGAATATAGACTTCGATATATCGATACTTTGATGCTTTTCAGTTAAAAGCATCGAAATCATCGATGCATCGATGCATCTACTGTATCTTCAAATAGATTAAGATATAAGAATATAAACTTCGATATATCGATAAATCGATGTTTTTCAGTTAAAAGCTTCGAAATCATCGATGTTTTTCAGCATTGTTGCATGTATTTGAAGATAAATAAACTTAAATATTTCCAGAAATAATTTAAGCCAATAAGGTAAAATCACAAACAATATCCCTTCGTTGACGAGATGGGTTGAACTTTACAAAATTATCGATTTGTCATATTTACTGTGTCAAAAACGAAGATCTTGTAGTTTATTTTAAGTTAGCCGAAAATCCGTGGATTTCTGTTTGAAACCTAACTATTGACTTTCCTATAAAACCGCATTAATCGGAAATCCCAAGCTACTGTCATAAATTCAAAAAATATATGTAGGAGGTAGTGCTGGAAGTAACATCGATGCTATATCGATGCATCGATGTTTTTTTTTTTTTTTTTCGACCATCGATATTTTTATTTCCTTTTTCGATTATCGATATAGCATTGATGTTACTTCCAGCACTACTAGAAGGTTCAAAATTGGGACATGTATGACAAGGAAGACTAAATACAAATTTTTAAAAGATTGGGGCACACCCTTAATTATAATAATTCCACAATAATACCAAAAATTTTATGAAAAAAAAATTTTGATCAGAATATTTTTATAAATTTTTTATATTTTAATTAATTACGAATCTAAAACATCTAATTCATAATAGAAGTTGACTTCAAATTACTCAAACGTAGGGTCTTCAGACGCAGTTATAAAAGCTGGAATGTCCCAAAGATATTTATGACTTGTTGGAAATATTTCCTACTAGAAATACGTAGAGAATAAGATCTGTACAGCCTAGGGCCCGATAAAAGACATCAGTTATACTGTGAAGCGCGATATCTTATCTCTTATAAGGGTTCTATCGATTCTATATAGCTTATGGCGTGCCTCTGCGGCGCTCTGCCAGAAACCCAACAGAAAGTTAAGAGGCTTCAGTAAGCCGTAAAAATCTGCTGCATTTTCATAAAAAAGATAAGTGGATTAAATATGGACAATCCTTTCCTAAAAGGGCACTTAAATTTTGTCACTTATGTGCTTGTCCGCAGGTACTGAACTTATCTACCAAAAGCCTAAGTGTTTATGGTATTTTGATTTTATTTCTTTGAGACAGGCGTCAGTTACTTTGTGTCTAGGCGCTAAAATTGAAAGTTGAGTGTCAAAAGTAAGAGAAAAACTTTTACCAGCATGATATTGCATTGATAATAATGTCTGCCTGTTGGAAAATACATATATGCGATATATATATACAAATAAAGAGCTCAAGCATATATCATATATTAAAAAGGCAGACATGCGACATAACATAACCATTTAGTCAAGACTTTGTTAGTTTTTTATGGGAGACACACACACATCCAGAGGCCTGCCCTCAGCCCTAAAAGATATACAAAAAAAAAAAAAAAATAAATACACTTTGACGCTTATTTTGGCAAACTTTTCTTTTATTGAGATTAAAAATGAGCAGAGCGCAGTTGGCGGCAGAGCTCTCTTTTTTGGCGACCTGCTGATAAGCAGCTGAATTTGTCTGTCAGTGTAACGCGAACATAGATACGGATGCAGACATTCATACTCATGGGCAGTGGCGTGGGGAGTGGGGCACTAAAGGGTAAAACCTTCGCCCACTGGGAGTATTGTGGAGATGACAATAAATAAGAGGGTTTGTGGCATGTTTGGGTTATCATATTTGAAAGTGAGGGTAGGACTTTTAACCAAGACCCTTGAAAATGGAAAATTTTTAAAAAAATATTGATTACAGTGGTTAATAGATTTAAATTTAAAAAAACATTTGTTGTATATTGGCTGAAAGTTTAAGTGAAGATAGATAATAATTTAAGAATGGTTTAAAGGAAGTTGGGGATTTTTCAAATTGGTACATTTTTTAAGGAACTTTGAAATTTTATTTTTTTCATTACGACTGTGTTTCTGATGTTTGTCATGACTTAATTTATCTGATGATTTTAGATAAATAGACTCTTGTGAGCCAAAACGCCAATGAAAAGTTGATATTTTTGCAAAAATTTCAAGTTAAAGCTATCCATGCACAAACGGCCGCTCTCTCTTCGAGTTCAAGGAATCAAAGTCCATTGCTGGCATAAAAGCACAAGTCCCCCTTGAAAAAAAGCTATCTATGCCTCTGATTTAGCTGCCAGCTGAGTGTCACGCATAAATTTCATAAATAAACGCGTCATTATACACTATGGCTGCTTCAGCCCTTTGTCACGTGCTTCGTAAAACTTTTCACCGAGAAAACTCCATTGCTTCGTTGTCTAAATGGCGCACATCAAATTATTATATTATTTTTTTATTATTATTATTGCTATTATACTTATGCAGCGTGTAAAGCAAGCAAGTCAAGAGTCAACTTTTTGGTGCGTGTTTGCGAAAAGTACAATCTAAAATTACTTGCGCCAGTTAGAGTGACATCAATCAATGTTCCAGCTCGGTAGCAGCAGCACGACAATCGACAATCCCCTCGTAGAGCATAAAGGACAAAGGATACAGGACACGGGACTGCCAACAGGCGTGTCATGTTATCAGCACTCGAGCATGTAATGCCTAGAAGTTGACAAAAGCGAGAGTTTTACTCTGTATATGGCACCACGTGGCGTATGAGTATTGGCATTGCCTTGACTCAAACTTGGCAATTGATTGACGACAATGTGCGCAAAGTAAATCAATTATTATTGAAAGTTTGTTAGATTGTTGACAAATTGTTATTCTCTGTCTTCAATGACGTAAATTGTTCTTGTTCCTATTATTATTATTATTATTATTATTATGAGTTCAGCTTGTTTAGCTCATTAAAAAGTTTCAGCTTTTTTTTTTTTGCGCTACTTGTTTGTTCTGAAAGCTGCTGGCTTGACATATTTCACGCGAGCGTGTCTGCTAAGAGATAAAAAATGCTTCTGAAATTTGACATTTATTAAAAATAAAGTCGATTTTTCATAGCTAAAAATGATATGAAGTATGAGAATTTAAGATAAAGTGAAGCCTGTAGAAACTGTATGAAATTTTAGAGTCCAAGCCCATATATCAATCAAAAGGGAAATACGATGTGTTAGAAGAAAAATTGGCGTTAAGAAATGTATAGTAAAAGCTCGTAACCAAACAATTTAAAAAATTTTTTAAAATTATTTGTAATTAAAATATTTATATTTTTTTTCTTCATATTTTATTTACATCTGTCTACAGACAATAAGTAAAACTTTATAATAATTTATAAAATAAAAGAATAACAGCAAGTTTCCACTGAAACCTACTATTGTATTTAAAAAATATGAAAGTATAAAAAAAAAACTTAATCTCGACTTTTTATATTTAAATAAATTAAATAGCTAGCTTTAGTATCCTCTTTCACGCTTAAGCCTTTTGTAGCTTTCTTTTCGAAATTCAGCCCGCTTGTGGGGTAATTTTTTGCCTCAGGAACTATTTAGTTAATACAAAAACTATAAAATCGCTCACTAATGTGACCATTAAGCTTTTTGAAACATTTTATAATGGCAAAATATAATGTCATATACGTGAGACCTGTGAATATGGATTGTAAAAAATATTCATTCTCTGGAGCCATAAACAATTAAAAATTGTTTTATATAACTATAAAAGAGCTTAAAAAAGGCAATTATATAGCAAAATAAGAGAGCGATGCAAGCAGGGGGCAGCACCCCCTTGTTTCACATACAAAACATTAAAGTACCACTTTTTATGAGGTCTGAACTCCGAACACGAAATTCAATTACATGTCATGTAAAGGTAAAGTCACCTTTAAAATATTTCAAATTTCAATATTTTGTTTGGCGTTACATTCTTAAAATTTAAGCTCACCTCTTAGAAAATTCAAAGTTTTTAATACTGCTTAATTTCTGTTCCACTTTTGTGAGCGCTCACTGTAGTTAAGAAAAACTTGCTTAAAAAATAAACTGCAAATCTAGCAACTTCTGTTTTAGTACATCATCTGAGAACAACAAGCCAACCTTCAGGGTTGCCATCATCTGCAAACTTGACATCAACAAACTAAATTGCTGTCTCAATGTAAACACAGTTTTACAATATACCCTAAAGAATTGAGATCAATAAGTCAGATATTACAGACTACCACTAAAAATAAATACCTAAAAAAAAGTGCACAACACACAAAAGTCATTTTGACAGGGTTGTTTTTTTTTTTGTTTTTGAGATTATTACATCAGCTGCCCCACCTTCTCTCTACTTTATTGTTATTTACTTTATGCTGCTTTACAGTTTTACAGTTTAAATGAAAGATTTATTTGCCTCGATTTTGTTTTACAATCTTTGCAATAAATATGCAAATTACTTGACTGCGTAAAAATGCTCAAAACAAAAAAAGACAGAAGGAAGCAGAAAAAAAAAGAATCAGAATAAACTGTGTACACACTGAAAGAACTAAAAGCCTTGACTTGTTTGTTGGAGTATCGCTGTTGAGAGTCTGTCGAGAACTGGCTAGAAACTCATAAAAATGCATTATTGGTAGCTCGAGTGGACTAAGCAGCGAAGCATCCAAACAAGTGGCCACAATTCACAATTGAAACTAACCAAGCGGCAGTTCGTAATCGTAAAAAATGGCAAAGAGATAGCCAGAGTGCCATAGAGTGGGGAAAGAGAGACAAAGAGAGAGAGTAAAAGCCGGGAATGAAAATCCGTTAGAGAGCGTACATGGGAATGGGCATTATAGCAAATCACTTAAACTTGCGACAAGTGCAAATCTTTCTCTCGAGAACTCATTAGTTTGTATGCCAAGTTGTATGCTCTAAAACTTTTGCCTGCGGTCAAGCAGAACGCAGCAGCAGCAGCGTCAGGACATTACTTGGATGCAATACTCTATAAAAGTGTTTATGTTAGTTAAGGTTTATACGTTTAAAAAAATCGATGTTCTTTCTTTGGGTTAAGATACGAGTAATTTAAATTTATGTATTTTATTTATACTCGATTTATTTATGGCAAAGAAAATCTCTATTAACTCAAGGCACCGCCGTTCGGATTTGGCTATAAACTGTAGGTCCCCGTTCTCTTGAAACAGTTAGTAATAGAGGTCCGCATGCTCCACCTAGGGGCGACTGACCAAAAATAGTCAAGTTAGGGAAAATAACATATTCGATTTATTGTGAGACATCGATTAGTTTTTAAATCATGCTATTTTTATGAAAAAGCATAAGCATATGAAGCATAAGCATTTTAGTTTTTGTTTCTTTATTGGTTATGATCCAATACTGACTCAATAAAATTAAAAACATAGATTTTCATAATCGAAAAGAAATCGAAATTGTTTGCTCATTTAAAAATTTTTCTTTTAACAAATTTAAATGAGCACTTTAAGTTTGACTAATTAATTTTAATTAATTTGAAATATTTTTAACTTAAAAGTACGTCATCTACATAAGTATATGAAACCAATCTAAAAGCAATTCCCTATCTTAGATCTTAGAACTTTAATTTTTAGTATACAGCGTATTCCAAATGCGTGTAGGACAAAAAACTTTTTGCTGCTGTTTTTGTTGCCACATAGTTTGTTGCCTTGAGGCGAAAACTAAAGTGTGAAACCCAAGGTGGATGCGGGTGCAAGGACTTGCAGACAAGCGCAACTAACCAATATTAGTTTTACTTAAAGCACATTAACAGCCGGCAGCTAACAACACTAGCAACAACAATGTTTAGTATTGGAAAAGTCCTGAATGTGTTTTGAGAGGTGTTGCCACTTTATGGCCTTTAAGAAAACTTTTATTATTTTTGCCTTTTTTTTTGGGCCACACTTTCATACTCAGCTTCACTTTTTATAACCAACTAGTAACTCTACGTGATATGACAGTGCAGGAGAATGTATGCCATCTAAAATTACAAAGAATTTGTCTTGAGGACATGCCATCATTGTCGCAATGATTACATTATGCGATAATGTTGCTCGTAAAAGTGAGAGTCAAAATGGCGGCGGTGCTGCCTCTTGCAGTGGCACGAAGCCCCAAGTTGCCATTTATAATAAGCTGTAAAATGTGCACGCACTAAAACATACAAACTCGAAAACGCCTACAAGGGCGTAGTTAGGAGGGATAAGTCTGTGAAAATTGTAACAAATATTGAAAATCATATTGTGAATTCTACAAAGGGCGATCAAACTGTACGAAAAATTTTTAAATTTACGTTCGAAAAAGAATTTTTTCAAAAATTTGCTAAAAATTACGAAAAATTTCATATAAATGGATTGATAACGACCAAACCGTAAATTTGACAAAAATATGTTTCAAGTATAATCGATAGATAATTCAATTATCTATACTTTGGTAAATAAAAATAATCAAAATCAGTTTAGTTCAACCAGAGATATTTGCTTTTAAGTAGACACACTTTTTTTTAGTTTCGAAAAGTTGTTTTTTCGGACTTCATTTTCATTTTCGGATTTCATTTTCGGATTTAGCGTGCCATTTTACTAAGGAAACGAGTAAAACATGTTGAGGATACATTTTGCTGTAAACTAGTGTAATGTATATTTTATTTCTTTTATACCATGAGCTAGTTTTCGAAAAACTTTTTTAACATTAAGCCCAACATTTTTTCAGAAAAAAATGTTCCGATCAGCGTACAGCTTTATATTTTTCCTCTCAGTCATACGCTCTTAAAACGGACAGTCCTTTCTAGCTTTTTCCTCTAGCTTAGTTCAAGCAAAACATAAGAATGCGGTCCATCAAGGGAGCCCTCATATATAAATTATAATACATATCACTCCCTCTGTAAATAAAAACTATCTACGTCACTGCTGAGCCACCACATGGTAACATACACCATATATATAATATAAGTAGTTTTGACCTGATTTCGCTGGCACAGTCTTTTTGCGGTGTCTATGTCGACGTCAACGTTAGCATCGCTATGCTTCTGGATGTCGCTCTCGTTCTCAGTACCGACTTTGTTGCTCCTTAATCCAACTTTAAAATTATAAACTAACGATCCGCAAAGCACGCACACAGGGATCCACACATATGCACATACACACATTAAGAGCAATATTCGCGCTTTCCACAGAGCAAGGATTAAGTTTTGGAGCAGCGACCCCTTGGCCTAATACAGAATTCTGTGCATTCGTCCTTGCAGCAGTTGCCACAATCACCCAAATGGGAAAAATGTTGAACAATTTTTTTGCACCTGTTTCTTGTGAATTGCGTTTTGTTGTTGTTGCGCCTCAGAGGGAGGGTATGTGGGAGTGTGTGTATATAGTTGTTATGTATGAGCATGTGTTAAGTCCATTTCGTTGTTGCATCTAAGTTTTGCAACGAGCAAGAGAGTGTGCAAAAAATCCGCACGTACAAATGTGCAACCATTGCAATGGCTGCCTTGCAATTAAAGCGACTTAGGAGGGGTCTAAAAGCAAAATTGGATACGGTTTTTATTTGTCACGTTTACACCAAATGTGGAAATATGTAACACCAAATGCTTTGTGGAACTTGCTGCCTGGACTTGAGGATATTTATATTTCTTTTTTTTTTGGAGTTTCCAAAACAGCTACGTGAGCAAATATAGTTTATATAATTTATTATGTATGTATAGTCGAATAAACTTACTCTTTAAAAAAATGTCCCAAAGAATCAAAGAGTTTTGTAATTAAAAGCGAATGGAAGGTAAAGGTTGCACAAAAGCCAGCAAGCATGACGTCATCACATTTGAAAAAGTATTTGCCTTCAAACAAAAATTGTAAAAAGTCGATTATAATTAATTGTTTAATATTTAATAGGGCTAAAAAAATAGTTATTTCTCGGAAAATATGCAGAAGCTGATTCGAAATGTATTTCCATCGCGGCGTTGAAATATAATTTATTTTTTATACCCTCTACCGTGTGATACAATAGTATATTAAGTTTGTGCAAGCCGAATATGTATGTAACATACAGAAGACGTCGGAGACCCCCCAAAATTACCCAAAGTATGATCAGGGTGACAAGAGAAGTCGATATACCCATGTCCGTCTGACCGTCTGTCCGTCTGTATGATTGCCTAAATAAGATCCCTTATTATTCTACGGAAAACAAATTTATTTTATATTTTCGAAGCACTGAACCAAATTTGATAAAAGTCGGATGATATACATATCATGTAGCCCCCATAGGACGGATCGTTCAAGAAAACGTTTTTTACACAAAATTTCTTGTATTTCGTTTGTTTATGAAGATATCATAATCAATTTTTCTGTTTTATTTAAGTTTGAAATCCGGACGCGCTTAAAAAAGCACCCTTTACAAGAAGTTTCCAAGCAGCAACTTGCAAATAATGATCATAATAGAGGCTGTTCGGAGCAGCAGCTTATTAATTTGTAGTATTTTTTATGTCATTATCGATATCGTATATTAACTAACAAACTATTCATTTATTCATCTGTCTTATACTAGCTTTTACCATCTCTCATTAATATTAACAGTTACTTGCACTTTTATTTGTACAAGTCTAGTTAGTTTTCGCTTTCTATTCGCTACGGCACGGCTATTCGATTCCGCTTGGCCGGTTCTTCTTTACCTCTTATAAATTAATATTGTTAATTGCACAGCCTATGTACATATATCTAGGCTGCCTGCAAAATAATTAAAATAATTTGTATATTTTCTAAGTGCTGCCAAGAAGGCAAATAAACAACAAAAACTGTGAACATATTAGTGCATTTATTTTTATTAAAATTCGAAACTTTCTTAAATTTAAAGCTATTGAAAAAGCTCAGTAGCTCAACAGAGGCCTATGATTAGATTCATATCCGATTTTTTTTTTGCAATTGGCCCATTGGTCATTAGCCCAATTCTCTTAGATGTCATTGAATGTAGGCTAAATAACTCAAATATTCAAATTTTACCAAACAACCTTTCTTGCAACTTTTTATGAACAACTATTTTAAGGCAAATTTAAGTTAACAAAAGATTTCTGCTTGATAATCCAATTAATTTAAGCTTCTATACGAATAAAACTTTTCTTAGAAGAAATCGAATCGATTCGGCAAGCGCTCCAGTGTTGAGGTTATCATATTGTTGCATAAAATCAAACGGCAACTCTGGTCAACCACACTTTCTCTGATATACACAAGCAAATAATTGAAAATTTTTTGTATTCCACAATAATATGGAATTTAAAATAAATGACTTAACTTTAAAAATACATAAATTAAGCATCACGTTAGCTTTTTATATTTTAATCTTTCATATTAAATTTATCGCCTAGAGTCTGAGTATCATAAATAATACCATAATCTAACTAAGCCAATAACAAAGGAGTGCGCCACAATTCCCCTGCACCTCCCTTTGAAATGCTTTATCTGTTGTCAGGACAACGTCATAGAGCACTGACTGCCAAATTGCCGCCAGCATGTTAATAATATGCAACGCTAATTAAATTTATAAGAATTAATTTGCCAACATTTATTTTAACATGATAAAAAAAATAAAAAATAAAAGAAAAGAGCGGCAACAACAAAAGCCAAAGCAAAAGAGTGAGCGGCGTGCTTCCAATCAGACAAAGTGCGAAAATGTTGCCAGCAGCAACAACCTTAAAAAAAATAAAAGAAATACAATAAAAAAAAATATAGAAAAAAATATAAGGGAGCGGTCTTCAGTAATAAAGTAAAAAGCTAACAGTCTTAATTAGCTGCGCGCAAGCTGCCTTTGGATGTGGCATGCAACAGACTAGATGATGCTGGCAGGACGCACAAAGTGCGCCGAGTTTGGGGATTTGTTGAGTTTCGTAAAGTTGCGTCAGGAGTTTTTAAAGCGTTGCCAGATAAATAAAATATAATTTCTTAGTAAACATTTTGAACTTTTACTTTGACGACGCAGTGCAACAGCTTGACAATAATTCGAACATGTCTCAAGTTGATCATTAGCATATTTCATAGGCGACAAAACTGGCACGACAAAGCACACACACACACGCAAGCATACATAAACGCAGCCCTATACACACATATCGACTGAACTAGCTAACTACTTTGAATGCAAGTGGTTGCGAACTGGTTCAAAACAGTATAGTAGTGAAATACATATAAGGGAGAGCTTACGCGTTTCACTCTGCGCTTTTCATTTCAACGCTGTTCGCTCATTTGTTCATTTGAGAGAGCGTTGGCAATTATTTTATTTGTGTTATATATTAAATAAGGCACTATATTATAACCAAAATTGTTTTCAAAAAAAAAAAACAATTTTCGTTACCTTTGAACTTGAATATTTTTTAAAGCCCGTTTTCTGAAGATTATTCAGATGAATAATTGAAATTTCATTTAATTGTTAAATTTTTCGTTTTATTATTGCAAATAAAAGTAAGGACGCTCTTAAAAAAGCATCCTCTACTCTAATGATAATACTGCTTCTGCTACCCTTGACTCCCAGTGGAGCATAGTGCCTCGGTGTGACCTCTTAGACAAGATTACTTGCAATTTTTGTTCTTTTGAGGTTATGTCCAATAACTAACGTGATTGTGCGAAATAGATTTCGGATTGCGTTTTGGCGTATCCTGCAACATAAAGTACGGTGCAGGCCTCGATTAAAAAAAAAATGTTGATCCGTTGTGTACTTTATAGGTAATTTGTAGGATTTCTATAGGATAAGATATTTTGATATAATATAGATATATCATCATATAGATTGAGATAGATTTAAAAAGTGGGCCGCTTAACGTATTTGCAACCAATTTTAACGTAACCTTTTTGAATAGTCTTTGCTTATAGGCGGATTGCACTAGTTTTGGTACCAGTATGAAATGTACTTCGAGCATGTTGCCTACCACAGACTCGTTTGTTCGCCATATGGAAGACTCTAGTAACATTCCGCCAGCACTTTATTTTATTTGTGATAATACAGATCTTACAACCTGAATTTAAAATTTTCTTTCAAACTTATTTACATCCAGTTTCCTAAAACAGTCCCGTCCAAAACATACTAGTTTGCGCTTAAGCAAACATACTAGCTGTGAACCACATTGCATTACACTTGGAGGCAGACTGGTTGCAAACTAGTTTGGCGTTCGACAGCATATATGCAACTCTTTGTAAATGTGCATTTTCTTTGCATAGTCGCATTAAGGCAAATCTGTAACGTGCAACATGCAACAATCACAAAAACAACTGCAACAAAAAATTTGCCTCCTTCTTGCTATTTACACATCGACACATCTTTGACGCGCCCAAAAATGCACTCAGCTGTATGACCCATTTTTCAAGACCCCGCAACGCTATGCTACAGCACCCATTTGTGCCTCTCCAGAAGTGCCTCCCCCCCCCATCCAGTAATATGCTACTTGCTGGCTGCTTGACTGCCAGGAAAATAAGTTGCTTGCTGTTTGTTGCAAATATTTTCTTCCTTGACGTTGAAGGTATCTGCCACACAAAAACAACAACAACAAGAGCTGCAACAAACATCTAGGACAATACAACAAAATGGTTTGAAATCTTTTAGGTAGTTACCATAAAATGATTTGATGAACGAGTTGTGCATTTTTGCGAAATTTTGTATTACCCCAGTACTTAGCATGCCATCCAGCTACATAGGTTTTTCACATTTTCCATTTTCCGAGGCACAAGGCACTTTTCAAGCTGCCAAAAGTCATAAATTGTGAATTTTCATTTTTTAACGTTTTACAACTAAATTTAACTTCGGCTTCAGCTTATATGCACATACGCTTATGTTTTACGCATTTTATATAAGATGCCACTTTTAGGTAAATTTTTCGTGAAAATCTATAAATACATTTTAAATGGAGTTTTAATGAAATCATCTTTAGTTGCTAGGTATAGTATAATGGCCGCAGCACTTAAGAGCTCGATGTTAAAACTTCAACAGGATTAAGGCGGCTTGAACAAAAACTTGAAAGTGGCGCAAATGTTTTCTGAAGTAAGATTTTCATATTCGAAAGGCAGTGTTTATGGGATTAAAATGAATTCTATGCGATTGAATTTTTTTTTTTATCACATACAAAGTTGTTTTTGGCAGAATATTTTTGTTTAATCCCTTTTACGTCACAAACACTTATTATTTTGAATTCAAATTTTTGTAGGAGATTTAAAAGTTTTTTTTGATAACAATAATAATAAATTTAAATTTGTGGGCTTAAAATAAATGCTTTTGGACTGTCCCAGTCCTCCGGGCTCTGGGTTTTTTGTTTGGGATAAAACAGAAAATATTTTTCAACATATGATGCCTGATTGACTAGTACAAAAAACTATACACTTGCATTCAGATATTTTGATGGTGATGGTGCGAAACTCCCTTCAGTGAAAACTTTTCAGTGGATGGGAAATTTTAGTTTTTTTTTTTTTTTTTTTTTTTTATCCTCCAACCCCCAAAAACTTTTCAGCGCAGAATTCTTCCCATCGTCATCTCTTCTGCTTAATAACCAAGAGCCTCGTTGGGTCAAATATTTGACTGCATTCGTTACGGGTTAATGAAATTTTATTTTTTTTCAGATATTTAGTGATGGTGCGAAGCTCTCATTAGTCCTCCTAGGGAAAACTTTTCAGTGAAAAATTCTTCTCATTGTCATCTCTACTGCTAAGTAACCATGAGCCGCGTCGGGCCAAATATTTAACTGCATTTGTTGCGGGCTAATGAAATTTTATTTTTTTCAGATATTTTGTGATGGTGCGAATCTCTCAGAAGTCCTCCTAGGGAAAACTTTTCAGAGGAGAATTCTTCTCATTGTTATCTCTACTGCTGAATAACCAAGAGCCGCGTCGGGCCAAATATTTGACTGCATTTGTTGCGGGTTAATGAGATTTTAATTTGCATTCAGATATTTTGTGATGGTGCGAATCTTTCAGTAGTCCCTCCAGGGATAACTTTTCAGCGCAGAATTCTTCTCATTGTCATCTCTACTGTTTGATAAAAAACAGCCTCGTTGGGCCAAATATTTGACTGCATTTGTTGCGGGTTAATGAAATTTTAATTAACATTCAGATATTTTTTGATGGTGCGAATCTCCCAGAAGTCCCTCCAGGGAAAACTTTTCAGCGCAGAATTCTTCTCATCGTCATCTCTACTATTTGATACATTTGATATTGCTCATTACGGGTTAATGCAATTTTATTTTAGATATTTATGATGGTCGAAGCTCTAGTCCTCCAGGAAAACTTTCAGTGAAATTTTCATTGTCATCTCACTGCAGTAACCAAGCCGTCGGGCCAAATATTTAACGCATTTGTTGCGGGCTAAGAAATTTATTTCAGATATTTGTGATGGTGCGAATCTCAGAAGTCCAAAATTTAGAGGAAATTCTTTTGTTATCTAGCGAATACCAAGAGCCCAAATCCATTGTTTTTTTTTTTTTTTTTTTTTTTTTTTTTTTTTTTTTTGGGGTTTTTTTTACCCCTGGGAAATTCTTCTCATCGTCATCTCTACTGCTTAAAAAACAACAGCCGCGTTGGGCCAAATATTTAACTGCATTTGTTTCGGTATAAGCACTACTCAAAGGAGTGTCCTTTTTTGAATAATAATAATATAAATATTGATCCATAATATGTGTTAACGGAAAGGTATTGGAATGTACAACTATTATAAAAAACAGTTCGGTATATTGTTGATTGTAAATTTCAAAAAAATTTTGAAATAATTCATATTTTAAATTTCTAAATTTAAAATTGGTCAACTCTTTTTATTGTTATTATCTATCAATTTTTTTTTTGGAAAAACTATGAATAATTCGAATTACTTTTCATTGTGAGGTATGGCTTGAGAAATTTTCTTTGTACATTGACATTATCCCAAGCTTTTAAAATATTTTGTTTGGGATATGTTTAAAATTTCATAAATCAAAAATATGATAAAAAATGGCTTGCAAGACCTTGTGCAACAAATCTTTATGATGAAAAAAGAACATGTGTTATCTATATATTTATGCTTAAAGATGTTATATAATATAATCTATCTAAACTATTAATTAGTTCACAAACTGTTTAATACAACTTATTTATTTGCTACTAAAATTTTCCACATATAACCTCCATTAAATAAATTCAAATTTTTTAAAAGCATATCACAGCTTAGATTCCTAGCACTAAACCATTATATCAAATTTCTGGTATTTTAATTAAATTTTCAGTGTGACCAGTGCACATATAAAAATATTAAACTCATACAAACACGTCAGCCTAAATTTTTTGCATGTTAAAAATAGTTTGTATAAACTTTGCAACTTTAACTTGCAACATTGTTGCCACTTCAATGCGTTCGAAAATTTATGGAAAACTAAAATAAAAATAAAATTTACTAAATTCCTAAATCAGAAGCGCTTGGGTTTTTGCATATACAAATTTTTATGGTTTATTTGGCTAAAAAAAAAAAACTATTTAGTTGCATAATACTCCTAGGCATTGGATTATTATTTTTTTTGTAAATAAATTCAAATTGCGCATATGAATAAATGTACTTTGTAAAAATAATTTTTATCTAAAGGTTTGCTTGAGAGAGCAGGGTTCTAGTATGGCTTTAGAAACTCTGACACAGCACCTAGCTGGTACATATGTATATGCATTTAAGTACATACATAGGAGTTGCTTGCATTAGTGTGTATATGTGTGCGTCTGTGATTGTTTAAATCAGCGTAATTAGCTTTTAAGTTAATTTGCCAATGGCATTTTCTGCTACCTCTGCCACAAAATGCACAAACTCTGCCCCTCAAACCAACAGCATCCCTTCTTAACCCTTGGCTGACTACTCTACGTCTAGTTCCTTGGGGTAAAATTGGCATAGCGTGTTGAAATTAGCATTGTTGTCTTTTGAAATGAACTTTTAATTAGCAGCCGCAGCAGCAAAAATGTTGCGTTAGTGTGGCAGCAACAATTCTACCAGCCCTGCGGTATGCCCTGGTATGCTAGAGACTACCAACATATTTGTAGTCATTATTTTAAACTATTAGTTTAGTTTGCGGTTGGCAGAAATAATAATAATAATAATAAAAAAATTTTTGAGTGCACAAAGTTGTGCAAAACTATAAAAAGTTTATGGCTGAACTTTGTTGAACAGTGGCGTAGATAGAGGGGTTCGCAATGTTAATTATCTTTTATGCAATAATTAGAGAACATAGCGTTTTTTCTAAAAATATTTTTTGATATTTTGGGACTGTAGAATGTGAAAAACTGGATGTCCTCGCTCGAAATGCGTTAAGTGTGACATCTATCCTTTCTTAAATTTACTCAAAAACTGTTAAGTTTTGTGTAACACAAAATTGTTAGTTAAATTTTTTTTTAAATATACGAAAAATATTAAAGTTTTTAAGAAACATATAACAATAGAATTGTAAAAAAGATACTGGACAAATGAGGAATAGTTAACTCTAATGCCTGATTTCGGAAAATCTCTATTTTTGGTAACAAATCAAGTAATTATTTTGATTTAGTCATAACTTTTATTCAAAAAGTGGGCAAACGAAAAAAATGTCTGGGCAACCATGGGCTTACCTTGGACATTCGAACATGGGGTTGCCAACTTTACAGAGCCGAATTGTATTCAGATATTGCGTATACGCACAGTATACAAATAGGCATATGGGAAACATTACAGTGGCGCCAAACTGGGATCCACGATAACTTGAAAATTTTTTCAGTGACTATTTGCGGCTATATTAAGTTAATATTTTTTGAGCTATATAACATATAATACAAATTTAGGAAGAACAGTTCCCTAGGCCTTCAAGCTGACCAAACTTCCCAAATATTCCAAACAAAAAATATTAGTTATTATTTTGGTATAGGGTAAGTTCGCAGTTCGAAAAATTTCGTGCGGAATGACAAAACTTCATAAGAATCCCATTTGAGATTTTTTTTTTTTATATGAAGTTTTGTCATTCCGCGCAAAATTTTTCGAACTGCGTATAGACCAAAATAACTTTTTAGCTTACAAATTTTTTGATTGTCTCTTCAACATCAATAATACAAATAATAAATATAAAAGCAAAACTTTTATATAATTAAAAAAAATTTATAAGTATAAATATAATAAAGGGTGTTTTTTTAAGAGTTACAAAAGTTTTAATCATTCTAAAAAAAATGGGATATCCCAAATGGGTTTTTTTTTTTTATATGAAGTTTTGTCATTCCGCGCGAAATTTTTCGAACTGCGTATAGACCAAAATAACTTTTTGGCTTATACATTTTTTGATTGTCTCTTCAACATAAATAATATAAATATAAAAGCAAAACTTTAATATAAATAAAAAAATATATAGGTATAAATATAATAAAGGGTGTTTTTTTTAGAGTTACAAAAGTTTAAATCATTCTAAAATAAAGAAATATATTTTTAATTCAATGAAACGGGCTTTATTGGATAGAAAATTTTATGACATAAATGTTTAAATATTATTTCGGCCATGAGACCGCCACGGCTGGCGCGTACAAGACACAATCTGGAACACCAATTTTCACAAACTTTTTGCAGCATTTGCGGCCGCATTTCGCCAATGACTCTTCGAATGTTGATTTCCAGGTGTTCAATTATCTCTGCTTTATCGATGTAGACAAGTGACAGCAATTTTCTGTAGATGGTATGGTGTTTCGAACGTTCTGCTTATTTACGTACCCATTCAACCCAAAACGGGCTTCATCGGAAAACAAAATTTTGAATTTTGAATAAGTTTGACGAACGCAACCATTATTTTGATACAAAATTTCAACAATTTGCAAGCGTTGCTCTGTTGTAAGTCTATCCATAATGAAATGTCAAACCAAACTCGACAGAAAGCAACTATCAGCTGTTAAAAGGGTTGTCAGATAAAGCAGCGTTGGCAACTCAAAGTTGTGAACCTCTAAAAAAAACACGCTGTATAAAAAAATTTTTTTTTAAATAAAATAAGTCAATTTGGAAAAACTGCAAATATATTGAGTTTCAGAAGCATCAAAAGTATCTTAACCCACTTGAACTGCAAAGAAACAATAAAAATGTTTGTTTTTTGAGAAAACAAGTTTCTAAGTTTTGTATTTATTTTGAGCTAATTGCAAGTACTAAAATTTAGGGAAAGTGCAATGATGCTCACTAAAAATATTTATTTATATTCTTACTTAAATTTCTTAGGCTTTCTAGCGATTCTTATGCCCTTAGCCTACTAAACACCCTCTGCTCATCACTACCATACACATTCAAGCAAAAAAGTTGCTTAAAATGTTCCAAACAAAAATATTCATTTTGTTTTCCGGCAGTTACATGAAATTTTTCATAAGAGAATTTTAAACAATTTTTCGACATGATAAAACTGGGTCAATAAAATGCAAGAATAGCATAAAATATATGTGCAACTCGGCTATGTAAATTTTTATAAAAAACACACACATAGCCAATGCTGTAAGCATTAAAATAAATAAAATTAATTGGTATGTTACAAACAAAATGGCGGAAAAGTGCAGGATGCGCCTGAGGCGCAAATAATAATAATAACGAAAAGCGCATTCAAAGTTACACAGACGCTGAAAAGTATGCTGCACTGGCATACAATTTATGTTCATAACAAATAAAAATATGTGCATATATACATAAATATATATAAACAAAAGGTATATGTACCATACAAAGTGTATTGCGTTGGCCAAGCCAATTGGGACAATGAAGGCGAGCAGTGTAACTGCTGTACTTGAAGCCATATTAAATAAATAAAATGCTGCAACGTGATGTGGTTTAACAACACTTAAATACGCCCACCTACAACACTTCTACACAAACACACACAGACAGAACATGCAAGTTGGCCAGCAGCGGTAAATAAAAAGCACTTGGTCGAAATCTTTACTTCTCGCATACGTAATTACGTATACGCATTATTATTCATAGCAGACTAAGTAAGTGAAAATTTTGGCCAAAGCCAAAAATAAAAGGCACTAAGAGTTGACATTTAAAAAAATGTATTAAAATTTAAAAGCCTCTAAAAGATTTATAAATAAAAGTTTATTTGCATTTTAATATTATAATTTATTTAAAAAGCTGCTTAAAATTGCATTGCTGATTATATTAAATGAAGCAGCTGCGTTAGTTCAAGCAAAAAAGTTGCATTCAATTAATTAAATATGAATTATTCAGAAATTTTGAATGTAGACAAAAAGTTTTGAAGCTTTTTCTACGTACAATTAAGAAAATTTAAAATTTCATGTTTTTGAGAAACTGGATCACGGGAGCAGAACAAAACTACATTTCATTTATTAATTGACTTTAAAGCAGCATAAGACAGCAAAATAAGGGAATATTTATACGAAGCCCTCTCCTTTTTGGGGATACCAGTAAAATTGATTCGCCTAGTTACATCCACTATGGCAAACGTCAGAAAAGAGTCCAAACGAGTTTTTCAACCGAATTCATTTCAGACAAAGGCCTACGTCAAGGAGACCAGCTATCGTATCTTCCTTTAAGTCTAGCCTTGAAATACGTTATAAGGAAATCAAAAGCTAACACAGAGGGAACCATATTCTATAAATCGGTACAAATATGTACTTGCCTATGCGGACGACACAGATATCATAGCTACGTCGACAGCATATCTAAAAGAAAGTTTCATAAATCTTGAAAAAGAGGCCAAAAAAAAGGCTCTTATAACAAATGAACAAAAAACTAAAATTCTATTTTCAACAAAATCAGAAGCAATAAGACATATTTACGGCCGGAACATCAGCTTTGGTGACTACAATTTTAAAGTAGCCGAAAACTTTCAATATCTCGTTTTCAACGTTTATATAACACGTGAGATAGACCAAAGAAATAAATGCTAAATGCTATTTTGGACCACAAAAACATTTGAAAAGTAGTCTCTTCGACAGGGGGATGAAAACCCTCCTGTACTTATTGTACCAGTTTTCACTTACGCGAGCGAAACTTGGGTATTAAGCAGTGCAAATGAAAACAAACTTCAAATATTTGAACGTAAGATCCTGCGAAAAATCTTTGGAGGAATGCAAGGAAACGGAATATGGCGACAACGATATAAACATGAGTTATATAGTCTATAGGGCCACCTCGACATAATAACATTCCTTAAAACAGAACTATTACGATGGGCTGGACACATAATAAGAGCAAACGATAGCTATACTCCTAAACGAATAATGTTGGGACAGTGTGTAGATAACCCAAGAAGAGGTCGACCAAAGTTGAGATGGTTGGATGGGGTCGATCAAGATGCTGAGGATTTAGGACTGAGATGCTGGAGAACACAAGCCCGAGATCGCGACGAATGGAGGCGAAAACTACAACAGGCAAAGATCCGAGCAGGGTTGTCGAGCCAATGATGATGATATTTGAGAAATACTTGGGGAAAATTAAAAGTTTCTTTATTAGGGCTTTTTCGCGCATATTCAATAGAAAATTAATTAGTTTATTGAATAAAAAAATAAATAAAAAATTTTCTAAAATTCAAAATTTTTCAAGTCTGTTTTAGTACAAGATTTCTTGAAAGATTTTTAGGCAGAAAATTATCAATCATCATCAATTACGTTGACAGAATGTGAAAATATGAACTTCCGACGAAATATTTTTGTCATAAAAAGCTCTGTTGTTTAAATTACACGTTTCAAACTAAAAAAATGCATATTTATTTTTATTATATCTTATTATCATTGATAATTTAAATGAAAGACAGAAAATTAAGTGTAAATTTTAAAGAGTCTATAGTCAGAGCAATATAGTCCGTCAGGCTATATCATAATTTCGCCGGAACAATTCAAGCTGCCTATATCAAAGAAGTAGCTTAGTTTAGGGCGGCTGCGGGCTTAAAACCAGCAGACTTAGGTCTGGGCTGGCCCGTTGTGACACCGCACGAACCTTTATGCTTTACAATTGTATTTTTACCCTTTAAAAAGGGTCCCATCCTGTTGCAGCAATGTAGCTTGCAATCTTTCTCGGACAAATGAACTCCAGCCCCACTAGATTTTGAAGGAAATAGGGACCCAGGTGCTTTTTCCTGCGTCTGCTAAGAGCTTTGCAGGAGCAGAAGAAGTGCTCTACTGTTTCTAACTCTTCCTCGTCTCTGCAGCTTCAGCAAAAGTCATTTATCGGAGCATTTAGTCTGGCAGTGTGTGCTCCAAAAAGCCAGTGTCCGGTAATCGCTCTAACGACTGACGAACACTGTAAACGATTAAGACTGCAAAGCTTGCTGGAGCGGTTTGCGTCAATGGTTGGCTATAATTGGCGGCTAATCCTACAGTGAGGTATGTTGTTCCACATTCTTTGAGCTAGAAATCTGTACTTTTCCCTAGTATGTAGCTTTAAAGTAGCCATCGGCATACGTTTATCCTCCTTATCAGGAAGGAGGGTAGTGGTCGTGCCGTGTCTGGCCAGTTCGTCTGCTATTTCATTATCTTTTATATCTTGGTGCCCTGGCACCTAGATGAGGATAATATTAAACTGCTGTGCTATCTCTTGAAACGATCTGCGGCAGTTGTTATTAAAGAAGTAAGCCTTTAACAAAAATTCGTTTCAATCTATTTGTTTGGCCAAACTTTTTAAAAATTATCTCCAAACTGAATATGGAAACTTACAAGCTTTAAACAAATGCAAGTTATACACCAAGCTAGCCCAAGCTAATTTGTTAGCATAAATCTTTTAAATCGCTTATAAAATAAACTTTGACCTTAAAGCAAGTTTTGCTCATAAACTAAGCTCGTCCTTGCACTGAAACTATGTCCTTAATTTTTTGGAAATAAAAATAATGTAGTCATGACCAAAAATCACTTGACCTTAAAAACGAACTTGAGCAACATGTAAAATTTTATGGCCAAACACTTTCGCTGGCCAATGGCTTTTGACCGCTTTCTTAAGGCTGCTTAATGCCACCCCAAAGCACTCTTAAAGCGCTTTGAAGTGCATATATATATAGCAGTAGGTATATAAATATATATCAGTATATACTCAGCTGCTGCTTTCACTTATTTATACAAGACGCTGCTTAAACTTTCATGCTGAGTTTTTTCTTTTACTACTTTTGTTTATTTTTAGTATTATGACGTATATGAGTGGGATTAATATTTTATGCATATAGTAAGTATATAAATAATACTAACGTTTGTATGTCCAAGTCGCACACACACACACATAAGCCCACATATGGAGACATAAACCCAGTTTATGAATATTTGGTATATTTGAAATATTTTTGAATATAAATGAAGACAGCTGCTGCGCTTTGCTTTTCTAACAACATGTGTCAATAGGGGTATATTTTTTTTTTTTTTTATGCTCCCTTTTGAGTGCTGCCATAAATCATATTCATACATATAGATGACAACTCTGTTTTGGTTCGTTTTAGTTTAAAAAACATTGCATGGCAAATTGATTACGGTGGTAGTTTTTGGGATTTTTGAATTTCGGTTTTTAAATTGGTTAGTTGGAATTGATTAAGTTTTTTTTTGGGTTCATAGACGGATTAAAGCAAAGGCAAACGGGGTCAGAATTGAAAGGAGGTTATATAAAAAATGAAACTTGAATATTTTTTAAGGAGAGTTCTATTTGGGGTAAAGCTGTGTTCAATGTATCATAAAGTTTGTATATGATGTGTAAACATCCTAAAGCATCAAAAAATTCGATACTTTGAGATGTAGAAGATATCATATCAAAGAAACCTTTTCAGTGAATTATTTGTCAATCATACTGAAATCTAAAAAAATTTAATGGAGTAATTTTCCAATTATCTTGAATTTTTTGTAAAAAAGAAGTTGGTCATTTGATTGTTCTTTATATTTACTTCGACAATTTGAATTTGACAAGAAAATCTTGCTCCTTTTTAAGAAACAGATTTCACATAAGAAGTACGCTTTGGTAGGTATCGTACAAAAAATTCTACATTTCATATCAATTATATCATTTTTTATATAAAATTATACTAAGTAAAATTGTAAGAACTGTAATCAATTAATAGATAAAAGGAATATGAAAGATGATAAAAAGTCAAAAGAAAGATTAAAGAAAGCCAAATGAAAGATGAAAGAAAGATAAAGGAAAGATGGAAGAGAGATGAAAGTAATATGAAAGAAAAACTAAAGAAAGATGAAAGAAAGATGAATGAAAGATGAAAGAAAGATGAAAGAATGATAAAAGAAAGATGAAAGAAAGATGCAAGAATGATAAAAGAAAGTTGAAAGAAAGATGATAGAAAGACGAAAGAAAGATGAAAGAAAGATGAAAGAAAGATGAAAGAAAGATGAAAGAAAGATGAAAGAAAGATGAAAGAAAGATGAAAGAAAGATGAAAGAAAGATGAAAGAAAGATGAAAGAAAGATGAAAGAAAGATGAAAGAAAGATGAAAGAAAGATGAAAGAAAGATGAAAGAAAGATGAAAGAAAGATGAAAGAAAGATGAAAGAAAGATGAAAGAAAGATGAAAGAAAGATGCAAGAAAGATGTAAGAAAGTTGTAAGAAAGATGAAAGAAAGATGAAAGAAATTTGCAAGATAGTTGCAAGAAAGATGGAAGTAAGATAAAAGAAAGATGTAAGAATGAAAGAAAGATAAAAGAAATATGAAAGATGAAAGAAAGATGATAGAAGGACGAAAGAAAGAAGAAAGAAAGATGAAAGAAATATGAAAGAAAGATGAAAGAAAGATTATAGAAAAATGAAAGAAAGATGAAAGAAAGATGCAAGAAAGTTGCAAGAAAGATGTAAAAAAAGAAAGAACGATGAAAGAAAGATAAAAGAAATAAGAATGAAGATGAACAAAAAATTAACAAAATATAAAAAAGAAAAGATCAATATGAGAGATAAAGAAACTAGGAAAAAAAATTAAAGAAAGATCAAGATGAAGATGAATGAAAGATAAAGGATTCTATCACCTTTTGCTTGTTTATACAATAATTAATAGACTAGGGTTACAAGGATAGTTTAGAGTGCAAAAAACTAGCAAATACCCATAATATTTATTACTAACAAACTTAATTCAAGAGGGATTTTCTGAGACTTTATTATGCAAACACATATAATAAGAAATAATGAAGGTTATTCCATTCAATATCTATTTAAAAATTAAAAAACTTGTTTTAATTATGTAATGAAATCTTACAGCATGGAATGTTTTTACTATTTTATCCAAAAGACTTGAAAAATTCCCATAGCATTAGTCCACGGAATACAGAGATATAAAAAAAAATATTTTGATTCCAGATTTTAAAATAAGGGATATAATAAGTTTTGATTGATATTGAGGTTGATTTTGATTTTTTATAGTTTTGAAAAGAGTTCTCATTTCATGGCCTAAAATATTTTAAGCAAATGTTAACCTGAGACCCTAGAATCCTTAAATATCAACTTTTCGAGACTTCGATAAAGCCTGAATTCATGACTTTTATTTAAAGCTCTCTACGTTAAAAACCGTGCCAAAAGAAATCGATACACATATTTGAACTCTACCATCATAAGTTTATCGAAAGTCAAATTTTTCAGCCAAGCGATTTATTTTGGTAGCCATTGCTAAAATGAATTGATGAAAATACTATATTTAAAAAATGGTTTAATTTCAACCACGAAAGTGCCTCCACACTTAAGCCGGCCCTAAGGCTCTCACACATATCACTTAATCCGGCACTGTTTGGTCTAGAAGGCTTTAAAAGTTTTGCTTGAACATGTAACTGACAGTTGGCTTTAAAAGCCAAAAACGCCTCAAATTGCCAAGGTGTAAAAGTGCAGAGTTCGGGGAAGAGAGAGAGGAGCGTTTGATTAAGTGTATGGATATGCGTATGTGTGTGTGTGTGTAGGTATTTGAGTGTGTGCAGACATTTGTGAGCAATTATATGCAATAAATCAGCGCTGTTTATCTCTGGGTGGCTGTGCGGGCTTCGATTGCTTGGGTTGCGGCTGCTTAACTTGACCCAGCTACAAATTTGGCTAACATAGCGGCCATTTTGCTTTGACCAAACACACACATATATTGGCCAATTGCCCGCAGAATTTGCTATATACAATTTAATTGCTGGCATTTAAATAGATGGCAGCCATTGAATTTATGCCTAATTATTGTTGCATAAACAACTACAAACATCTTTGATATATTTCGATATCTATATATTATCTTATCGGTAATATGTTTATGCTGCACAAATCCAAATCTCATACGCCTTTTATTTTTATTATTTTTTGTCTGTCTGAAAAAAAAAACAAGCTCAAATCACAAACTGCTCACAGACAGTACAAAGTGCGCCTAGAGCCAAGGCCAAGTCAGGGAACACATTACATATAATACCATACAACAAATTTCTGTCTGACTTATCAAGAATCCCCTAAAGAAAAGCCCCACAAAAAAAAAAAAAAAAGCGAAAAAAATAACAACAGCAAGCCACATTTTTGTAATGCGATATTAACACAAAGCCGAGCAAAATTGCCGCTCGGTTTTTTATGAGCAGGGCGCGTCATATAAAAGCTGCCAAGTAACGAGAGTCACAAAATATAATGGTCACACTGGCAGACACCAACACACACATATGAGCATCAAGAATGAACCCCCAAATGATAAATTAAGTGAGGATAGGGCAGGACCCAGAAATCACTTGCATTCATCCGAAGTGAACTGAACTCAAGTGGAATAAAACTTGTACATAACTGAAAGTTAAGGTATGAAATTAATAAGATTTTCATGCCATGCAATTTGAGGCCACTTTGACTGGGCTTTTTATTGGGCAAATGTAGCAGAAATTGAAGGGAAGCTTGATTGGTAGCTTTAATACTCTGTAGGCGGAACTTGCAAAACAAATAAGAGCAGAGCTTTGAGTACTTAAGCACAACTTAGACAGAACAAAAATATGTAGGAGCTAGGCTTATAATTATAACTTTTTCTTATTTTGAATTCAAGCAAAGAAATAAATTTATAAATAAATAATAAAATCTGTGGACATTTGACAAAACAACTTATTTCGAGATAGGAAAATATTCCATGATTTTTTTATAAATATAACTTTTTCTGTCTTATCGGGGTCCTTCTAGGCGTTCTGGGTCAAAACTTATCGAGTACGTCAAATCAAATTATCTCTGTTTTTTTCCAATTGCGTATGACAAAACAACTTAACTCAACAAAGTTGGCATTTTTTCAAAAAATCAATATAACGTCCATTTGACAAAAGAACTTATTTCACTTTAAGCTTCTAATTTTTTTCCAAAAACGCTTTTGACAAAACAACTTATTTTAGTTTTTTTGATTTTTTTTAAAAACGGTTTTGGCCACAGTAAAGAAATCAGGCGTATAATAAGCTTTAAGTATTACTTTAATATATTAGCTCTTTTGTATTTTAGAGATAAGTTGTTTTGTCAAATGTCCACAGAAAATTATCACAATAAAATAGTACTATATTTAGAAGTAATTTTTAAAGTCCGAGACTCGTAAGCATTTTTAGTAAATTAATTAAGTAGACCTTTTAAAGACAATCTTGAAATATCTTGCGTACGAGAAATTTGAGACAAAAAATCTTTTAAATATGTAGTACACGTGTTAAATAAATTCACAATAACACATTATCACCTTTTTTTAAGTTTTTCGGGGCCGACTCTTAATTTCGAAAGGGGTACATATTATAAATTAGAAGAACGTCAGGAATTTACTCGACCTTTCAAAAGAAACTTTAGCCTTAAGGCTCATAAACTCAGATCCATTTAATTTATATAAAAAGATTTCAAATACATACTTACTTGAAAACTACAAAAAATTTAATTGGGTGTGCACATACGTTCAAAGAGAATTTGAAAATCCAATTTTAACAAAATGGCGTTGCTTATATTTGATTACATCGACCAAAGTAATAATAAAACTTCTCTTAACACCCAAAAAAATTCGATAAAATTTCTACTAAAAACGATTTACAGGTAGAAGCGTAAAAGCCGAAAAGTCGCACTTAAAAATTGAGTCCAGAAGATAGCGTAGCCAAATAAAAAATAAGAAATATTTTCTAGTCAGAGGTCAGAAAATGATCATGGACATCCAGATTAAAAAGAAAAGGATGTATGTGGTCTTTGAAGCATTTTTGACATAAAGCATTGACGTTCTGAGATTTTTAGTACACATGGTCTGTCCACCGAAGCCGAAAATCAGACAAGGTGGTAAAACTAAAAAAATTAGTTTTTTCACTAAGAAACTCCTATAGAAATCATTAAAAATGAAAAGAAAATTGACCTCTCCAAGTCTTTTTATTCAAAAAAGTCTCTAGGCTTGATAAGAAAAAACTCGTATGCACGAAGTCGCATAAAAAATTCGTATGTAAGAAGTCGCAGGGTACCCTATGTTGAAATTGGGAAAACATTCTCAAACTGCTGGAGGCTGTTAACTTTTTTACTCATAACGCTTGAAATAGAAAAAAGGTCCTGAAATGGATTGTATTTACTTCTTTTGCAAAGCATAGTGGGGAAATTTTTTTTGTTATCGCCTTAAGTGACCTGTTGTGGATTTCGATTGTAATTTCGAATAAGCCGTCTATCAAAATGCTATTTTTCTGCAAGATAATGTTCCGATCCAGATCTCAACGGCCAGTCGTGGTTGGTTCCAGAACAAAAAATCGATCGCACTATTGAGAACACGCGGGGGAGCCCGTTCTGTCGCGTCTACGCTGGCGGACGCAAATTTCAGACGGTGCAGCAGCTACGCAGGACAGTTTCCGAAGAATGGGCTAAAATCCCAATTTCAGATTTTCAGAAGGTGGTTCTTTCGATGCCAAACCGAATTTTCGAGGAAATAAATAAATCAGGAGCTTGGACTCAATATTAAGTGAGGGTTTTTGCCTTCTTTCATTACAAAACATTTATTTTTTGTTCCTTTTTAGAAACTGTTCTTAATTGAATTTCGCAGTATAAATTTTATTTTTTAATGCTATTTGAAGTTTCAACATTTTTTTTTTTTATTTAGGATAAGTTTTTAGTACATTCGGAAAAATTAAAGCTAAAAATATTATTTGAGTCGCAAATGGTTTTTTGATAACATAAAACTTCATATTTTTTAATAAAACTAGGTGTTCTTAATTGAATTTCGGGGAGTGTATTTTTAGTGTTCTATTCTTTTTACATAATAACTAAAAAGTGGTGCTGGATTTTAGGCCCAAGGTCGCAACCCAGCCCAGAAAATAAAGTACGGCTTTACAAAGCAGTCGTTTAGCCAGTCCGGACGTATGCCTTGCAGCTCTGGGGGACGGCGAGCACCTACAACATCGAAATCCTTCAAAGATTTCCAATCTAGACCTCTAAGAATCATTGGTATGTAACCAAGAACTACACAAAGATTTGAATTGTTCTAACGTCAATGAAGGAAAAAAACATCGCAAAGATAGTTACAGATACTGTCTAACCATGAAAAACTACTGGCAATCAACCTGTTTGACAATAGTATGAACATTAGACGCATGAAAAGATCTCAAATTTTGGACCTTCCAGATCCATTTATGTAATGTAAACTTTCAGCAAAAATTATTATTGTTTATATTGATTGGACTCACTGCAAGTGCGCCAACAAGAAGAAAAATTAATCAGTTTTGTCTAAAAATCGTCAAATGTGGCAACCCTGCTTGTGTATCAAAAAATATCAACTCTGACTTACTAATAATTCCCTCTTTAACAAAATAGTGTTCGTCTTATGAAATTCTTTCTGTTCATTGGAGTAAAGCCAATCATGTGTATATTTTTGTAAGAAGTTCTAAACTGGGACGAACTACAGAAAAAAAAATAAACATTTTTTTTTTTAATTAAAAAAAAATAAAACAAAAAATCTTTTGAACTATTCAAAAGAGTTACAAATTTCTTGCCAAATGCATAGTGCAGTCAGCTACTAACTGAAGAGTATTAAGACCTGGCCCAAAAGAGCAAATTCCGGTTTTTTTTTATTGTTATTACGCAGTGGCATATAAAAGCATAAATCTGGTTGGAATTTTGCCTGTTTTTTCCGGTATGCCAGTAAGTACATATAATGTATGTATACTGTGTGTGAGTTACTGTCTGTCCAACGGAAAACATATCAAATCAATTAGCTCCTGGCTGGCTTTTATATACAGGCTCTCTGTCTGTGTCTGCATGTGTGTGCGTGCGTACATACTTCCGTTAAATGGCTTAATTTATGCAGCTAATTAACAAAACAACACACATAATTATTAGTACTTTAGCATATTATCATAATCATTATAATTTTATTATCACAATTTACAACCGCATTGGCCTTGTTTGGCAAAGGACCCCGCAAGTGCAATGGGAGCTCTAATTATGCGCCTGACTGACATACATCAAATACAATCAAACCGCTGCCTTAATAGACCCTCAAAACGCAATTTGTCCAAATTTTGGCCACGAATTGCATTCGGCCATAATTGAATTCACACCTTTACTCAGTTTTGGCCAGGTCAGCCAGTTGCGACTGGGTCAGTACAGTTTGGTACAGTTGATTGCGTCGGGCCAATTGGTTGCAGTTCGTTTAGCCATTTTGGCTTTATAATTTTTGTTTGCCGCGCTGCGTTGATTGATAAATTGATTGATTGATGGCTGTTTGGATCGTTAGCGGCCAGATTGACACAGCTGCCAGGAGCAGCAAAAACAATAACAAGGCCATTGGCGCTGCTGCTGCTGCTGTCGGTATGTCCTCAGTATGATAACCGCATCCCTTGCGCACTCACGCATATTTTTTATTTTTATTATGCCCTAGACTTATGGAGCTAAGAGGTACATTAAGTTTGTCCAATTGTGTGTAACAAGGCGTAGGAAGCATGTAGGAGTCTATGGGACATGAAATCAAATTTTTTGCATGTGGAGTCGAGTGTGAGTCCCAGTAGAAAACTAAGAGCTATTTATCAAAGGATTTTACAAAATCTAAAAAAGATTACACTAGTTAACACGAAAAATAAAACTTCGCATAAAAAGATTTTTTTTTTTTTTTGGGTAATTTTGGTTCGAGAAACACGAAAATGACATTAATTATTATTTCAAGATTAAAAAAAGATTTCAAGATTTTTTCGAAAAACTTTTTTTGTAGATAATTGAATTATCAAACGATTATACTTGGAACATATTTTTGTCAAATTTACTATTAATCCATTCATATGAAATTTTTCGTCATTTTCAGCAATTTTTTAAAAAATTCTATTTTGAATGTAAATTCAAAAATTTTAGAAAATTTTTTTCGTACATTTTTATTTGTGGTTCGTAAAGTTTAATCGATTACAAAGAAAATGAGTGGTTGCTTATCAAAATCGGAGAAAAAATGTAGAAAAATCAAGTATTTTTGTAAAAAGTGTAAATTTGTTTGAAAAACCAAAAGTTTTAGATGAATAATAAATTTGTTTATAAAGATTTATTATTATCGTTATCAAATTTGACACTCGAAAGCTTTTTAGATTTCTCACGCTCTACACCAAATTTTATCAAAATCGGTCGACTATATCATATAGCACCCATGAAGATTAAAGTCATAAGCAAACAAAATCGAAAAAAGTTTTCGACCATTTTTCAAAACCACTAATTTTTAGTTTGCTTTTTATTAACAAGAAAAATTGTTTAAAAATGTTGTTAAGCTAAACAGAGCTTAAAGCTTAAAGAGCCTTCAGCTTTTAAGCTGAAAGACATTTCTATTAGGAACATTTTGAGCCTAAGATCATCAAAATCGGGTGAGAACTGTAGAGGCTATGGAATCGTGTACGAAAAATCACGCCTACCGCTGCATGCAAATTCGTGAAGACCTAACTGAAAGCTAACGAAAATGTTTGAGTGAAAATTTTTCTTTTTCGTATAAAAGTATGATTGAGTGAAATTTGGAACTTTCGTTCACTTGATGAACCTAAAACTTGTAAGCTAGTGTTATCGTTCGCAATGGGAATGGATTGGGAATACTTTGCGAAAGCCACCATATGAAGTTTGTCGTTAGGCCCTTGATTGGAGCCCGCAGGGCAACCAAAGAAGAGGGAGACCCAGAACAATATGAAGCCGAACTGTTTTGAAAGAAGCTGAAGAATTTGAACGTTCCTGAAGCGAAGTAAAGCAATGGACACAAAACCGGATACGATTTAGATGATGTACAGCGGCCCTATGCTTCTCAAGGAGTTGAAGGAATAAAAGAAAGAAGTTATTGTTCCTGAACACTCTATGTCTATTTCTATGCTATGGATTAAACTTTTGAAAAAGATTTCCTTGCTTTGTAAGCCTCTGGAACCAGCCGTATCTGAGTAATCTATCACAAACCGGCACGGCAATTTTTCTTAAAATAAAAGCTTCTTTCAAAACGTTTAACAGGTATATCCAAGTCGGTGAGCTTGGAGTCAATCATTTTTTTTTTTTAACAATTTTCATTTTTGCGGCACTTTCAATATGTTGTGTGTTTTTTTTTGTGACTTTGAGATTTTTTTGCAAGCTTATTGTTCTTGTTGTTGTCATAAATTGAGATTAATCATGTTTTTGATGGAATTTTCATTATTATTTTTTTTTGCTGTATGTCGTTGATGGCGTTGTATACAACATGATAGCACTTAAGCGGCTTTGTGTGAGCTTTTAAGCGTTAGGCCAGTGAGCTTATAGTAGGCTGCTACTACATGCTTACAGTTACACATATGTATATATAATAGTATGTACGTATCTGTGGGTGACATTACTATTACTGTCGTTGGTCCTTTTATTATATATGTATATTTTGATTGCGGTTTAATGACATTGTTACTGTATGTAATTGGTTTCCGTGTCGGTTAGCTGGAACTCAATGTTTTAAAGCGTGTGCTCAGCATTTAAAGAATTTTTATGAATTCCAATTATATAAAATGGAATGTTATCTTCTTGTTGTTTTGGAAGTGGGGCTTTGATTATTTCAGGAATTTCTATATTGCAAATGATGCAGAGCGGACTGCTGTACAACGCGCTTTTCCGCGACTTCATTTCTAACTAGATGCATTTTTTAAGAATGTTTCAGCATTTTAAAACAATGTTCGATTTTTTTTTGCTGAACCAGCTGAATTTAAATTTATTACAACTTATGCTCTAATGATGCGAATCATAGATGGGTTTAAACTGGAACCGGTCTAGCTAACAAGAAAACTTGGCCACAATGGAGCTTAAATAGAACTAAGCAGCTTTTAAAACTCAACAGACAGTACATTAGAACAACGATAGGGGTTCTTACTGGACACTGTCTAATTGGTAGGCACGCTAATAGATTGGAGGTATCTCATTTTGACTACTGCAGAAGTTGTCAGGAAGTAGAAGAGGAGGAAACAGTGGAGCATCTCCTGTTTGGATGCATGGCACTATGCAGGAGAAGACTGAACACACTGGGTTCTGAATTTATTGGAAACGTTACTGAATTCGCAGGAATCAGAATAAATAAGATTAATTCGTTTATTAAATCGACAAGTTGGTTCAGAGAGGATCCAGGAGTGTTGAGAGATTATCCCAAGTGGCGTCACAACGGGCCTTTTACAGGCCTAGGTGTGTCGTAAGGCAACCACTTCTACCTACCTACCCTACCTATGCTCTGATGATTCATTTTAGCTGCTGAATCGTGTTTCGAATAGCTTAAATACAACTAGCTTTTTGCTATTCATGGCTTGCCCAAATACATAATTTAATTGTTAAATAAAAGAAAATTCTCAATTTGAAAAGTTGTCTTAGAGGACATTGAAATTCTTTTAGGTAAGCTTTTCTAAAGAGCTTTAATTAGACGTAAAAAAAAAACTTTTTATTTTTGTTTAAGCTAATAAAAATATGAAAAGGACTTTAAGTAGACGAAAAAAATATTTGTTAAGATTAAAATATCTTTTATAATTATTATATTAAAAGTGAGCCATGGATGCATTATTATTTTGGTAGAAAATTTTAAACATTTGATATCTGTTTGCTTTTATGCATTTAATTTTTATATTTTATATAAAGGGTGACTTTTTTGCTATTTGGTTTTTAAACCTTATTGTTCTGACAGCTCATGCGTGATTCATGACATATGTCAAAGTCAAAAACACTCAGTTAACATTGCCATTTCATCAGGGAAAGACTTACGTCCGAACAACGTTTACAAATTATTGAATTTTATAACCAAAAATCGTGCTCAGTAAAAAATGTGCTTAGAGCACTGCGTCCATTTTACGGTCGTCATAATCGACCTTCTGAGCTGGCTATTCAAGCTCTTGTTACCAAATTTAGCACCAATTTTACTTTATTGGACCTACAGCCACCAAATCGTCTACGTAGCGTGCGTACTGAAGAGAATATTGCTGCTGCAGCAGCCAGTGTTAATGAAGACCGTGAAATGTCTATTTGGCGTCGTTCGCAGAAGTTGGAACACATGGAACAATTTACGCAAGGATCTTGGTTTGCCTAGCACTGGCATCGCTAGCTCAAAGACGCTATTTTCTCAAGAAAATCTCTATTAATTGAAGGCACCGTCGTTCGTATTCGGCTATAAGCTGTAGGTCCCTGTTCTATTTGAACAGTTATTAATAGCGATCCCCATGCACCACCGAGGGGGCAGGGAATTATTATAATCTTGGTTTAAAACCATACAGCTGGTGCAAGAACTGAAGCCGGGTGACCTGCTACAACGTCGGCGTGTTCGATGAATGGGCTTTGGAAATGCTCAATGAAAGTCCGCTTTTTTATCGAAGAATTGTCTTCAGCGATAAAGCGCATTTCTGGTTGAATGGATAAGTGAACAAGCAAAATTGCCGTATTTAGAGTAAAGAAGAGCAAGAGCTGCCAATGCATCCACAAAAATACTTGTTTTTGTGGTTTATGGGCCAGTGGCAACATTGGATCAAAAAAACTGCCAAAGTTGGACTTTTCGGATGGACCACTAAAAGCGTAGTCGCTGTCAACATTTACATGAAGTAATCTTTAAAAAGTAAACGGCATAGATTGATTTATTATTATTATTTGACTTCAAATAAAAATTTTATAAATTTTTGTTGTTTTTTTTAAATTTAAAAACCAAACGCTTAAAACACCATATATACGAAAAATTTTAATTTAAGTTTATAACCCTAGAACAAATGAACAATATTTTTTATTTCTATACATTTTCAGTTTTTTTTTAAATAAAGTTTTCCTAAGCTTGTGAGCCACCAATTCCTTTATAATTTGTAGTCCATATTTTTTAAGGGTAATATACTAGCCCTACGCTACAAGCGGAGTTAAAGGAAATAATATATGTATAATACATATTTCTTTAATTGTTCTGTTTTTTTTTTTTTATGCAAATATTTAAAAATGCATTTATTTTTAAAAATAGCATATAGTCATTATTGGGCATAAACTATCATAAGGCCAAATTAGGCCCTTATATTAACTGAACCTATTTACGAAATTAAATTTTTAAGTAATCGTCTTTTTAACCTCTTTACTGGATCATCATTGAGAAGGTTTTTCGCCAGTATTGTTATATGAATTTTATTTATTTAAGCCAGATATGTATTTTAAACATTTTTTTTTATTATTTGAAGAACGTTTTGTTTTTAACTATTAACTTTTCAATTTTAATTTGTTGTTAAAATTTCAAATAGTTGAGTCTGTCCACAATTTCTCAGAACAGAAATACGAAGCAGGCCTTTATATAAAGCTTACACATTTTATTATTAAATCAGTTATTATTATTTTAATCGTTTACTCAAAAAATATTAAAGTGCGGTGAATTTATGATTTTCGAGCATTTTTAAAAAAGTTATTTATTGATAAAAATTTTAATCAATATATATTTTTTTTTTTACTCAACCTTCTGTTTTATTTGTCATTTTATTATATTTTCAAATTTTGGTTATTTTTTTTTTTATATTTTGAAGAGTAAAAAAATTGTGAATATTAAATATTTTTGAAAAAACTTTTTTTTTAATTTTTAAATAAAAAAAAAATATTTTCAATGTTTAATGTAATAGTGTTTTTCAGGCATTTATTTATTTTTAAATTTCTTAAAATGTTATTTGCCTTTTTAAGTTCATTTTTATATAGTGATATTTCTTCTTTAAAAAAAAATGTATTATACAAATTACATTATTTATAATATCTTTAATCACATCATTATCATTTATCTGCACATATCCATTAATTTTCAAAAATATTTATATATATTTTTTTGTTAGCTTGTCATTTTTAGTAACTTCAGTATTTATATTTTTAAGCATTTTATATTTTTATTTAATTCAGTATTATTTGTTTATGACATGCGTCAATATTTTATTATTATTTTAATGCCTTAGGTTAAGTTAATTCCTTTTATATTGCTTAAAACTTGTTGAAAAATTATTTTATCAATTTTATTATTTTTTTAAGCTTATTTATGAAGCCGCCATAAAATTTTGCTAGCTGCTCTTAATTTTTGTATATTTACATATTTTATTAAAAAATCATATCGCATCAAATTAATTGTTTATAGCTGTCACATTTTGTTTCAGCTTTTGATTAAATATTTATTTTAGCCTTTTAATTATTTTAACGTGTCAAAATGGCAAAAATTAATTGCTATATTCACACACTTTGCTGCAAATTAAGAGCCTCTTAAACTGCCATGCCTTCACACATCATTAATCAGCATATTATCTGCATTTCCAAATATATGACCAACAATTTTTTGTATTTTTCAAAAAATTATTTTGCATGTAATTACATATCGCTCACATTAATTTTCGGTTATCATATCACATTAAGATAATTTATCTTCCTGTATGCAATTTCTTTCGGGAAAAACACAAACACACTCTTAATTCGACGCTATGTTGCTGTAGCTTTACATTTGCATACAAGCAACAACATGCGAGTCACAGGATATTCCGAAAGGACCACTCTATGTAAGGCCCTGTGTACAGGGCGTCGTCGTTGGATTACTCGTCGAAGTCACACGTTTGTCTAGTGCCGAAAACGCGCACACCGCCGTCAACAACTCAAAGTATACTGACTGCACCCAAGGACCAAACATATTGATGCTGGGCAGCGCAACCTCCAAATCCTAACAGCAGTAACTGTGTGCTGTGGGATATTTCTTAGGCGCTGATAACAAGCAGCCGAGAGTACTCTTAAATTTCATAGAGACAGACGGACAAAGTATGGGAAATATGCACAGTAGGTTAGTAGGTTGCCATATAATGGCCATAGCCGGCATATGGACTTTTGAGATGTTCCACTGTTAAAGGGAAATTTTACTCTTTGCCAATGTAGCGTTTGTTAAAATGCCGGCTGCTCTATGGCGATGTTATGTTAAGAGTAGCCATGTTAAGTTTAAAATGCTGTTAATTGCGCTGTTAGTTCAACAAGTAAGTGCTATTGGGAATGAAATTAAATATTAATTTAATGGCTTGGTGTTTTTTTTTTAATCATTTCTTTTTATACTTGGGATTCTTAATTTTATTTTCATACTAAGAAAATTAAAATCTCTTTATATTGCGGCGGCTGAGTTACTTCTTCTAAATGTTTACTTTACCAAAACCAGTTTAGGGAATTACAATGTTCCGTAAAATAAATATATAAATAGTAAGAGAAATTTTGGCAACGTTCAAAGTTGTTAAGTTAATAATATGAAAAATGCTTTGCCAGTTGAAGCAGTAGGCTATCAACGCAATATAAGAAGAAGAATTATAGCAACATAATAAAAGCACTTTGGTCAATATGCAGGCTTATTTATGAGCCTAGCAACCACGAAGCACGTTAAGTATCCTTTTAAGCAACCTGATACTATAAACCACAAAAATATTTTGCTGCTTATTTGCTCAAACTCATAAATAACTTGTATTAAATTTACATAATTATTTTCTCTAACTTTCGTAAAGAAAAGTTTTTTTAAATTATTTTATTAAAAGAAATGGACTTAATTTGTGAAATAAATAAAGACACACAAGCTTAAAACATTGTTGGGCAATCAAGTTGCTTTCTTGGGTATAGTAATTATGCAGCTGTTGATTGGTTTATCATATTAAGCAACTTTGTTAAAAACTTACAATATTACATTTTACTTGTGGGTAAAAATAAAATACGCTTAATTTCAAGAAACTTAAACATAATTAACAGTAAGAAGAACCATTTCGTTTGTGTTTAAGTTTAAAGGAGGCATATCTCAAGGCCCTTGCAACTCTTTTGGACTATACAGCTTTCACTTCAATAATAAGAATCCCAACAACATAAAAATAACCAAAATAACATATCATAAAACTTTAACATTTTAAAACACTTCAGCAATGTTTCGCGCTCTTAAATAAACTTAACAGACTGCTTAACATTGCCAACAACTTAAGCTATTTACTGCGCTCTTAATATTTGCATAGCATACTGTTAGGCGCTCTTATGTATTTCAGCCAAGCTCTGTTAAGTCTAAACATAACATTTACTTAAGCAACTCTCTTTTGCTGTTAGCAACAGTTGTAACTTTAACATTTAAAATTTAACAGCACACTTTTGAGGTCAACTTACAAGCCAAATCAACCCAATTAAAGTAACCATAATTGAATAGTAATAAAAGAGCAAAGTAACAAAATATGAGCCATAAATTGAAAGAGAGTAGAGAGAGTGAGTAACCCTTTAGAGGATTTTAATTAATGTTGAGCCAAAATTATTTAAATCAAAGTGTTGAAGGTTTAGGCTTAAGCCTTTAAGCTAGCCGCTCTTACCTTTTGGTGGTTTGTGTGTGTGTGTGTGTTTCTAAGAGAAGTAAATGGCCCATATCTTATAAGGCGCTGCATAATTTAAGCAAAAATATGCAAAGTGTTGCCAGTTGCAAATTTGTTCAAGCTTAATAACAGCAAAAAAATTAAATAAAAATCAAAGTAAAAGTGAAAAAGCAAACAAAGCCAACTGGGCGTGCCTTTAGGGGCGTTAAGTACACTGCGCGACAGTTGAATAGCGCACTTCAAGCTTTTGTGGTCACAAGCACTTGGACTAGTATAAAAAGGTAACTGATTCAAATAAATTTAACAAAAATAATAATAATTTCAAAGCTAATTTAACTTAAATCGCAAATGAATTTATTCAATTTAATTTTATTTAATATATATTTATATAACATTTAATGAGTTTAGCTTTAAAGCCCGCTTTTCAACTATGTGTTTATTTAAAAAAAAAATGTATTTTATAAATAAAAATGTGTCAAATCTAACTAGGATTAAGAGTTGTTATGCTTTTATTTTATACACTTTAGTATAAAAAATAACAATTTTCTTTAAGACAAAAAATTTTCACACTTTTCATTCGCCATTTAAAGAAAACATTTTATGTTTGCCGTTTATAAAATCTAAACTAAGCTTATAAAATTTTTTGTTCTTAAATAAATGAAGCTTTGCATGTTTCAGGCTACTAAATTTTTGGAATTTTTATTTTTAAACGTAAAAACAGCTTTTATAAACAAATTGGATTAGTCAAACGTGCTCGTCTTTGGCTAGCAAAAAAACCTAGTAACTTTAGAGAGTAAATTAAGTTTTTTAACCAACCCAATTTTGTTGCTTGTTTGTTTTTGATCTTTGATTATTTGCATATTCTATAAACTGCATAAAATATATGGCTTAAAAGCTTTTTATACATAAAAAAAAGTTTGGACTGACCGATTATACCTATAAATATGTTCAATTTTGCGTTTAATCGTAATGTAAGTTTTTAAAGTTTTAGGCTTGAAAAATATATGTTATTTAATTGAATAATTATTTCATGATAAGGGACCTACTGATTTGGAAAACATTTATTATATTTAAAGTTTTTTTTGAGATGCTGAAAAATTTGTAAGCTTTTATATTGTGATTACTTTTTTAGGATTGATAACTCCTTATAACTCTTGTTTTTTAAGCCCTGAAAATAACTCATTATATATTTAATTTTTTTTTAATTCAATACTAGGGGGCTCCACACCCTGCGTTCTTCGCATTCGCAATGTACAATGTACATTGTACTGTACAATTGTTTAAACTCATAAAGTTCATCCCATTGCCATGCTACAGTCGGTGCTGCCCGACTTTACAATACCCTGGAACAGCGGCGAACTGCATGCTGCTCTGATTCGCAACTGGAATAAGCCAGTTGGATCCTGTTCCGTTTCAATTTTGTTTTTTATTCACTCTCAAAAACTGTTTTCACTACTGTAATGCTTCCCTTAAGTTCGCACTGCACAAATTCCTTAATTTAAACAATAGATAATTGCAATTCATATAAAATTTCAAACTATTCTTGAAAACAACTGTTGCCATTAAATATTAAAACAAATGTGAACAACAAAATGGAAATAATGACAAGTGAATTTTTGTTCACAGATTGCTATTACTGCCGTTGCTATTCCACCTTTCATGATACATTTTAATGTTTCGTATAAGTTTGCACCTATATGATTTCAACGTATCGAGGTGAAACTAACATTGTGCACACCATATGAGGCGTGGCTATCACAAAGTGTAAGTGTCACCCCGATAGGTTCACGCACACGAACACAATCGGTACCACACGTAATTTTAAAGGGTCAAGGTCAAAGTTTGCATTGCAATTGCATGAAAAGAGTTACACCCGAACAACGTTTACAAATCGTACAATTATATTATGAAAATTCGCGTTCTGTAAAGAAAATTTTTCGCGCGCTTAGGCCATTTTACGGAACCAATTCGGTGAACAATTAACTTCACGCTCCGGACCGGTGAATTGGCCACCAAGATCGTGTTATATCTAAGTCTAAAGTGTTTTGTGGATAAGCCAGCTACGATTGAAGCATTTCTCGTGTTATTCGCGAGATACCGCCGATTATGCTCGAACGCGTCATCGAAAATTGGAACCTCCCCATGGACGAGCTACGGTGCAGTAGCAGCCAACATTTGAAAGGGATTATCCTTAAAAAGTAAATGGCGAGAATGGTTCTTTCTATTGATAGTAAAGATTTTCCGAATCATTTGAAATTTTTGTTTTTTTGCATTTAAAAAAAAAGCCTCAAGATTTAATTAAAAAATTTTTGGGTTAATATGATTTATACTAAATGATTGGAACAAAAAAAAAATTAGTTTAAAATTTAAAAAAAAAAAAAAATTAAATTTTTTACAATCTGGCAATGCTGCCTAGGCATAAAAAATTGATTTCAATTAATTATCTTTATTTCTTTTGAGCACAAAAAGTTAAAAGTGCGCTATTTAAATGACGCTGAGTGTATGTGCGTGGCATATTTACAACATATTTAGTAAAAACAATGTTGCCCCCGAGCCGCATTTTGGCATGCAATGGCTGCAATGGCATGTGTGAGTGTTGTGTGTGTGTGTATAAGAGGCATTTTTATGCATGTGTGTGTGTGTCAAAGGCATTTTCATGAACTTTGACTGCAACGACGTAGCTGCTAAAAAAAATGTCCGTTGGCTTTTTAAAAGCTTTCAACGTCACACACACACACACACACTCACGTTCAGATGGCACCCACTCACTTAGTAACGCATACACGCATAAACTCTTACACTCTCTCGCAAACACTGCATGCATGCATGTGAGTGTGTGTGTGTTTGCTACGCGTTATGTTTGCTTGTTTCGTTATGCACACATATTCGTAATTGTTATTGTTGTTGTCGTTCATTTTTATGCACCTTGATTGACTGCAGCTGAAAAGAGAGCTGCGTAGGTGTATGTGTGTCGGTGAGAGAGTAAGTATGTGTGTATGCGTGTTTGTGTGTGCATTCATATTGTATTGGATTTATTGACGCATAAAAGTAGGCTTTCAATCTGGACAAGGCTACAAGAGACAACAACAACAACAACTAATTATTACATTTATAGAATGCGGCGTGCTTTAAATAATTTCATTAACCCTCAATGGACGTCAGTGTTCTGTTTGACCTTTTTGAAATGTCAGCGTTTCTTTGAAATTTATTCAAATGTCACTGTTGCATAACTTGAAAAATTTCATATTTTTTTAAAATGCATGACACGAGTAAGTCTTTCTCCGTTTTTCGTTGCCAAAAAGAATACAAAAATATGGAAAGTTAAGCAAAAAAAATATTGAATCAGTGGCATTTAACAAAAAAAGTAAAAAAATATTAAATGCAATGAATGATTTGTAGCTGTGCCACAGCAGTCAAAATCTGCTCTAAGACCTCGTGTTTCTGAGCAGATAGATGGCGGCGGAGTATGTATGTCAAAAACTATGGGTCTTAGAGCTTTTAAATCCACTGAACGTCTGTTGGATATAACAAAAAGAAATGTATCCGATGCTTGAAAATCGGAATCCATATTTTTTTTAAATTGAATTTTACAGTAGATGTACGCCACAATAAACTCTGACAGAAATTACACTTTTAAAGTGTTTCAACTTTTATTGAAATAGGACGACGCTTGATGTTAATTGAAAAGGATTTAGGCAGTATGAATTACACAAAACTATAACATTCAATAATTTGGGTTTTTTAAAAATGTGATCCATGTTTTATGAACGAGTGAACAAGAACTGCAAGTAGCGAGTAGTTATATAAGAATGCATAGTAGATTTTCCTTTGGCCTATTCCAGTTAATAATCCTTATGCAAAAGGCGTTTTGGGGAACTATCATTTGAAATTTGCCAGGGAACATTTTTTAGCTGCCTTCAAATAGAGTCCGCAAAATGACAAAATAAAAATTTCAACTCTATCCACGCTCCGTCGATGTCGGCACTATAAGTTTTTAACATCTTCCACCTTTCAGCCTGCAGCACACCTAAAGCCACCCTGGCTACTGCGCCCTGCATCCTTAATCACCACATTGCAAAGTTTGAAAAACTTCTCCTGGCGTAGTCCGACTTAAAGTTGGAATTGGCTGTTCACCGATGGAACAAAAAATACAATGTTGCTGCTTTTGCGTCATAGACAAATGTGGATTGAGAATATCAGCTGGTTGGCTGCCTGACTACTGCTCTGTATTCATATCAGAAGCAACAGCCATTCTTCATGCAGTTCGATTTGCCCAACATCAAAAAGGAAAATTCGACAGCCTATCCTCAATTGAAGCAGTTAAAAATATCACTAACCCGAAATCCGGCTATCAACTTTATAAGACATGCATACATTCAATCTCCAGCTAAAATCAAAATAAGTCACCGTTATGCAGCTGTATTCCCGTGGTTGCAAAAGATTATCTTAACCAAATACAATCTCACCTAAAGGACCAACAAACTGAGTTGAACCTTACAACTCATCTAAAGCCCAACCCTGTAGTGTAAGTTGCAGTTTCCAACTGATTGCTGACGTCCAAAGATTCTCGCATTTTCGGGCTGCGTATTGGACACTACCATTAGACTGACCAGCTGACGCTCAAATTTGGCTTGGATCACAGAGGAAGGATGTGCAAATAATCTAAGCCAGATTCCTTCATTTGACGGAATTTTTTTACAATAGAAGGCACATCTCTTATACCTAATAAGGAATACCATACTTCATTACTTGCATTTAAACAAACCCAAAATTTTGACTTTGGATCTAATTTTCTTAACATCTGTAAAATAGACAAGGAAATCTAACAACTGCGTACGATAGGGTCTAAGGTCTAGTTACTCGTTACCCTAATGTTTATTAGTTATAGTAATTAATATTTAAATAAACAAATAAAAATAAAATGTATCCGTTGCTTGAAAATTGGAATCCATACTTTTTTAAATTGAATTTTAAAGCAGAATATGCTTTGTTTACCTTATGCAAGAGTATTCAAGAGTATACAGAATGCGAAAAAATGGTTTGTATGAAACGTGCCGCATCTACTTTTCTAATTAGTTTTGCATAGAAGACATTTCCAAGCTAATATTTCCAACCGTACTTTATAATAATATAAATTAATATAATATTTCCTGCTGTTAATAAAAACTGTCGAGCTACTAATTACTTACTAATTCCCCGATATGTTTATACATCAAATTAATATTCCGTTTCTTTTCATATTTCATTGTCATATTTTAGCATTAAAAATATCGATCTGCATACAAAAAATTCCAAAGATACCCTGCATGAAAAATTTGTTTTATTTAAAAAGTTGCCAGTTCCTTTAAAATTGTATTGGAATTTATTTGAGCATAGAAATATACTCTTCCTGTGGTTTGGTAAAAAAACAAGTTTTGTCAGGCCCTTTGTAATGTATTAGAGGCAGGTGGGGTGAATTCGGATGTGGGGTGAATCCGGAAACCCAAGCTATTGGATTACTGAGTTGACATTTGGGTATGAGACCAAGTGTCAAATAAACGTCATGACCGACGCTAGTTCTTGATAATACTCCACCTTGAGTACACGGGTTTTTTTGTTCAGTATAATTTTTCTAAAAAAATTACTGCCTTGGAAGTTTTTTTTAAGTTTTTGTGTCGCTAAAATTTCAACATTTTCTCGAGTATTAGACTGTATACTTCAAAAATGGTAAAGGATTCGTTTCGATTTTTACAAGGCACCAGAATGACGTTACTCCGGTGCGATAAAATCGATTTGGGGTGAATCCGGAAGCTCGATTTGCGGATTCACACCAAAAAAATCGAAAATCAAGTATTTGACATTTTTTGCTCGGGGATTAATCTACCTGACTAAAAATCATTGTATCGATCTGAAATTATCGCGATGGAGCTAGTTCAATGCCCTGAACGACACAACAAAAAATATATTTTTTTTTCACTCCAAAAAATATACGAAAAAATTCTTTTGATTTTCTCCTCACTTACCTCTAAATTTTTTTGTTTAAATTTATTTATTTTCAGCCATCTAATTAATAAACATAATAAAATTCGTTCATCAAATGCGCTTAATATGTTTTTTATTTAATTAAGCTTAAGTTTTAACTTATGAATCAAATTGTTAAACTTTTGGAATTTTGTTGACGTTTTTTTTGCCTTATTAACTTTAGCCGAGGGCAGAAACAGCACTCAAGTGAATTTGATTGTTAAATGATGTCAACAAAACATAATTGTTTATTTTAAAAATTATATACTTACGCATGATGAATGATAATAATTGTGCACAGTCAACACGATTTCCAACACTTACCTGGAAAAAAAAGATAAAAGTAAATGCATTAATATATATAAAATAATATTTTTTGCTGTACTTGCAAACAGGCCTTGTATGTTCAATATATTGAGTAGCAATTATTTTATTTAAACTACATTAATGATATAACAAAGAAGTAATACTAGTTATTAGAAAAATTTTTCGTATTCAAATCTTTCTTAAAAAAAGCAAATGCTAGGTACTTTTCTTTCTTTAAAGCAAAAATATAGCCGATATTTTTATTATGAAAAAAAAAAACTTAAGCCTTCTTTATTTCTTAAAATTAAATCCTTTTTACAACATTTCTCGTTTCTAATTATGTTAAAATGAAAAGCTATAAAATTGTTTACAATTTCTTTTTAAGCAACAAAGTTAATTTTCCCCATATATTATTATAGTGTTCTCAACGTATCAACATTTTAGATTTTTATCGTCACCTGTTATCGTTACGTATTCCTCATTTCGATAACAGTCCCAAGCTAACCCCAAATACCAGCAATCATTCACTTAATAACAACAAATTCTTCAATTATCTGACCCAATTTGAGCCCACTCTCAGCTTTAGCAACTGTAGGAAAAGTAAAGGCAATCATTGCATCATTTGGCAGAGCTAATCAAAACCTCTGCAGCAAATAGTAAACAGAGAAACCGGCTTTAATTTGTGCCCCTTTGGCCCCAGATGCTTATGATGCACTGACGCCTGCTGTTTTCATCAGATTTATGCATTGGAACTCTCAAAACATTGCTGGACATTCAAACGAGTCGAACTCGAGACTGCCTTGAGAGCAAACAAATGGCAGCCAGGCGCCACAAGTATGCAAAATATGGTAGACTGGGTCTTTAAACTGAGAGGGGGTCTCACTAACTGCTGAGGGATTGGAACGATTGGGAGACGTGGGGGAGGCTTAGGCAAATGTTCAGAGCCATGTCGACTGTTGGCTGGTTTACTGGCAAAAACATCTTGAGTAACTAAGTGAGCAACAATGAAAAGGCAGTCGACTGTTTTGGCAGGGACGTTGTGGCTTTGGCAGGAACCGCAGAAATGCATTACGCCCCAAAATGTATGCTACGAAAATGTTCATTTGAGGGGTTGGTCCATGTTTTCGGCTGCTGTTGACTAAATGCATATAAGTACCGGGCTAATATCAAACGGAAGTGCCATTTACACATGTACAGCAGTAAATATGTATTTTGTGGCTAGTTTATGGCGTTATTAAAACGTTTTAATGAAACTCGTGAACTTGGTGGTACTTTCTAATGGGCAATAATAATTTTAGTAAGCTTAACCAAGCTATATTTTTTAAAAGGGTATATTTATTAGGTATATAATGATGTCTGCAATTAAGAAGCAATTCGAGCTGAAGGAAGAACTTAAAGGATGAAATTTTAGCCCATGCTCTGACGAAACTGCCTGAACAAATACTACTTCATGAAGTTAGTTTCGACTTTTCCTTATACCATTGTTCAAGAAATTAGATCGAAATATACCAAAAGTATTTTAGTAGTGCCCTAGTTTTGTCAATTGGTTAAAGGGTGGCTTAAAAAAAAAAAGAATAACAAGAAAAGACATAGTCCCAATAAATGGAAACATGAACATAAATTCTCGAAAAAAATCTATAATTTTGTTCTTTAAAGATTTTGGCAATATTGGAAATAATTTCTTGGTCTGTTAATATTGGCTATTAATATATCACAAGAATTGTGTTAGATCCGTTATTATATCAGGGGAGACAAGTTTAGTTTATATTTTTGATATCGGGCTTGTAAAGGGTTTTCCAATAAGAGGTGTTATTTTGGTATTCAAAGAAAAATTCAATTTTTTGAGATAAATGATCGGATGTTTATTTCATAATAAAGAGGAAAGTATGCCGTTTATAATGAAAAACAACATCAGCCAAATGGCCACCACGACCACGCTTACAGGAACATATCCTTTTCATGAAATTTTCCATAACCAAATCGCAAAGTGGCTGCCCTGTTCTCGATAGGTCCCATGACCCCGCCGGACCATAAACCGCACCAAACAGTCACACGTTGGGGATGGAGAGGCTTATCAACAATAACTCTTGGGTTTTCCGAGCCCCAAATGCGACAATTTTGCTTGTTGACGTAGCCACCGAGGTAGAAATGGGCCTCATCAGTCAAGATGATTTTTCCATGGAAGATTTTAACCATTTTTGTAGTGAATTTTAATAATTTCAATGCGTTGTTGAAGCGTGTGTCGTTCCATTTTTAGTAATGGCGTAGTTTTTACTTGTCAAATGTCAAAGAATAAAAGCTTCAAAAGTGACAGCTACTGAAATACCGGGTGATTCAAAATAACACCTCTTATTGGAAAACCCTATATTATATAGATCCCATTGAGGTGTTACAGAACCCGTCGAAAAAACCCAAATTATTAGATAGATAATTTGTTTGTTTGATAAAAATCGGTTGACTTTATAAAACAGATGGGTCAAAAAACGTTTTTTGCACAAAATTCGTTGTGTTTCGTTTGAATTTTTTTTTTATAAATTTAATTAAAAAAAAAAAAAAAAATATTTTAGTGAAAACAAAATATCGTATATCAAATTTTGATTGGCATATTTATCGAAAAATAAAAGTAAAATACAAAATATTTTGCAGGAGTAATTAATTAATCGCCGCTAAATCAGCAATTTCTCCCACTGTGTACTGTGGACTTATATCATATAACGCCCATTCCGATCGGTTTTTATTTGCTTACATATAAAAATATCAAATATCAAAATAACTTTTGAAGTTCTTAAGCAATTTATATATTTTATTGTATGCGGTGGTATAGGGTATTCCAAAGTCGTTCGCGGCCGACTTTAACGTACACCATCTTTTGTATAACATTTTTTTTTGTCCCAGCGCGTTTTCCTTGCTGCATACTGGCCTTTGGATAACTCTGGCATAATCATCTGAAAGCAGTATTTCTCAAAAAATTTTCTTTTTGGTTTCGTTCAGTTTTTGAGTCTTATTTCATTTTAAATTAAGGCCAATACACAGCCTCGTAAAAAACCCTAAAAAAAAAACTGCGACTTATTTTGTGAGCAAAAATAGTTGTATGAGTAATAGAGAGTTTGTGACCAAAAATGGGTAGCGCATATCTAGGCTATTGATATGTAGATGGCGCAACTAAATCAATTATTAACATTTGGCGGCAAATTTTCAGTTCGAAGACATGGTACAGAATACGGCAGTGTTTTCTGAAATTTCTTTTAGGCATTTTTGCATTGCTGCGTAATGGCCTTTAAAAAAATATAAAAATGTATTCCAAGTTGTGATGTCTAATGAATGTGTGGAAGAGAAGCAAGGGGGTTGTGCAGTGTGCATGTATTGGTGACAAATGATATATGTATTAAACTCAGTATAAATGGCGATAAAAAGGGTTAAGTCACTAAGTGTCACTAACGTACAACCAGGAAGGTTTGTTCAACGCCCTGAAGAAAGACTTTTCCAAGTGGGTGCTTTTTTAAAAATAATTTTTGTTTCCGTCAGAAATCGTTGTGGAAGACATTTATTCTGTAAGTTGTTAGGCCTAAAGTGCAGTTCTTCTTAAGCGCTTGTCTCGGACTAGTGGATCTTAAGCCTATAACGACCACATAAAGACACATCATGCGCCTTACTTCCTTTCATATAATGCGGTAGTCGAACTAAAGGTGTTTTGCTTGATTTGGATTTGGTCGCTCCCATAAACCTCTTCTATAGCTGCTAAAGGCAGGTCAAAGACTAATGCAATACGTCTTGAGACGCTGCAGATTGTTGATGTTTGCCGCTAACGCTACTTACTGTAGCACAACTCACTCTACGCTCCCTCGCCGCCTCTCTCAAGCGAAATCTTCTTACACCCCCTACTCAGCCTCTCTCTCAGTGCTGTATTTGGCGTGGTTTCCGCTGCCACATTTGAGAAATGCATGTGGAAAATGCCAACTTTTAGCCATCTCAATGCAGTTAAATGTAACTTGCTGGTGTAGTAGTGTGTATCTGTGTTGATATGTTGATGTTTGTGTTTGCTTTCGTATAAGCGGCGCATATCCTTAAAGTTGTGCTAGTATGTGTGTGTGTGTGTGTGTGTATTTGCAACTAAATAGCATTCATTTCCGTTGATTTATACATACTTCAGACACGCAAAGAAAAATGTTGCTCAGCTGCAGCTAAAGCTTCAATTTCAGCTTTGGCCTTTAGCCTTTTTGGCTTTTAATGTGCACACAATTTATGAAGCTGCTGCCTCTGTGTTTTTCCTGTATTTTGTCTAGTCCCTATTCTCAAAAAGGACATTTTTATACACTGCAGCCAGCAGGATAAGGGTTTTCTGGGTTTTCGTATTGTATATAATAGGGAGGTGTGAGCGTGGCAGACGCTCTTTTCAGCATCGACTTATGCATGGGCATAAGTTGTTTCTACTTAGATTGGGTAAACTATAAGAACGAAGGACCCCAAAGCTAGCCTAAAGATTTGAAAAGTCTTATGTGTTAGTTGGTAAAATTTGTGGATTCATCTTTTTAGGATTGTTTTCCGTTCCACCTTATACTATAAATATATTCGCTTAAGTCTTGGCTAAGCTATTCTGTATTCAGTACTTAACTTTGATTTCTGGAACTCTGAGCAGAACCAGTATTAGCCTTAAGCTCGGTCCTATGATCTGAGCTAGAATTCCTTTAGGATACGAACATGAGCATCAAAGATTCTAAGAAGGCGGTCATAAAATCTTGATGCAAGATGTCACCAAACCATTTTTGTAATTGGTAAATTTTCACAAACATTCGTTCAAAGTAAAAATTTGTATTTTCCATTAGGCTTAAAAAAACAAAATGGCCACAAATATATGTAACGAGCTCATTATCTTAATAGTAGCTTTTGAAATATCTCATAAAATATCAAATCGAAAAACTTTTTTTTTTCAATAAAATAAATTTTGTTTATTTATTTTCACTAGTATTATACTTTCTATTTACTTTAATAAACACTAGTATTTTTATAAAATTTTTTAAAGAACTGATCCAGTTAGCTGCTTTTACTTAAGTTTGTGAATTTTACATATTTAAATTAAAGATTTAAATGATTAATTTGAATGCCTTTATACGAGGGGACATGACTTGGTAAACAAAAATTCGACCCAAATATTAACTTATCAAACAAATTTGTATGCTTAGTTTCAAAGTTAACTATTCACAGGTCTGCATTCTTTTGCCAAAAAAAAAAACTTAATAAAATGTGCTACCAAAAACTTTCTCCATCGATAACTAATCAGATTAAAGCCAAAAAAAAAAAAGTTTAAGGAAGCGAACTTTATTTATAAAAAATAAAAATCTTTCTAATCCAAGAATAATTTTGATACTTATATTAAAATATATACATACATGTGTACATATAAGCAGAAGCTGATAATTTTCTTATGTATACTCAGGCGCACGTGATAATATTTAAAATAGTATTTATCAAAAGCATTTTTCAAAAGCATATTTGCGCGTTGCAGTGTATTCCAAGAGTCGTACGCCAATCCGACAGAATCAAATTTTTTGAAAAGTTTTCCCGAGAAAAACAAACATGGCCAAGTTACAAAATTTATGGCCAGCAATCAGCATTGTAATTACTTTTTCAACACAAATGCAGTGCACTTTTCAACACTCTTTTGTTGGATTCACTTGATTTGCTCAACTTTCAACTGCATTAGACGCCATCTTTGACTTTTTATCGCCGCCATTGCCATGTGGTTGGCTAAGAGTAAGCGAGATAGCAGCAGCAACTATCTTCCACTGGCAAAAGTCTTCATTGAAGACGAGTTCCCGTTAACTCAGCTCTGCCTGACATTGACAGTTCAATGTGCCCATCGAAGCGCAAATATCAACTTCAATACACATTGACTGCTCGCACACACACGCATGCAATTGCCCACTCTCGTCGCCGCTCTGCAGCCCCTTGCCCTTAACGATTTTCCTTTTTTTTACTCTGACTTGACTTGATTTTTACTGGCTTTTCCTGGTTTCCCATTTTTTCCCGTGCACTGCGCTCGGCACTTTTTATTGCATTCAGTTGCTGCTCGTTTTGTGCACTGACGCTCTTTTTTTTGTTCGGAAAATTGAATTAGTAGTGATAGGAATAGCGGCGACATATTGCTGGAAAAGCAGCAAAGGACAAGCAGAGAAATCCGTAGCAGCAGTTGACTAGGTCAAGTCTGTGGCTGGCTTTGGAGTTTTATTTTTTTTTTTTGTGCTATGAAGGTGCCAAGTAATGAATGAATGAGATAATTCTTCGCGGATTTAATGCAATGCTTAATTGCTAACTTCATTTGTCCTTGTTAAGTTGTTTTTTTTTGTAACAACAAGGATAAGATCTTAACTTGGCTTTGTCAGGACTTTAACTAGCATGCATAAACTGCAAAACTTTTAAAATAACAATTTAAAAAATAAATGCAGTATGTGCTTGCAATAAAGCAGCTCATAAATTGACATAAAAATATAATAAAAATAAACTATTGAAACAAATATTGTAGCATTTAAAAGCCAAAATTTAAATACTCTTTTATAACTTTTTGGTGCCTGAAAATTGTTTTCTTTGCCAGTGTCAGCTTTTAGATTATTTGATCTTTGGACATACAACAACTTGAACAGGGTGATGAAGATAAAACTAAACATTACTAAAACTTTGTTTTTGCAGCTTTTAATGGACGCTTATCTTGAAGTTTTTGTCAATAGCTTAAAAAAGTTTTTTTCTCCGTCCATTATTTAGATTATTTCTTCTGAAAATGCTTTGAATTCACTTTTGAAACTTGCCAGAATTTCTATATTCTCTTAGCTTTCTTTAGCAGAAAATTTTTGAATTCGGGAAGTCTATCTTGTTTCCTAAATTTAAAAAATGATGATTTTTGCAGATTTGTTAGAGCTACTAGCCAAAAGTAACCACGTAAAATTTTATTGCAAAATTCCAATTTTTATCGAGTTATCGATAACTGAAATTTGCATTTTTTGACTGTTCTTTGACAAGCCATATCTTCTAAACGAATAAAGATATTGACGTGATTTTTTTTCCATGAAAATTTTTTACGTGGTTACAATTGGCAATTAGCTTTACCAAATCTGTAAAAATCATCAAAATCGGAGAACTTAGCGGGAAAAGTGGCCCGCTTCACTTATTTTCACCGATATAAATATAAAATATTTCCAAAATGATTCTATATCATGCAATTTTTTTTCAAATGTATCGACTCAATAAATAATTTTTTTTCATACATGTCAGAATCTTTTCGCAAACAAATTTATTTGCTTCTCAAAACAAATTTAATTTGAGAAAATTCTAGCGAAATGGTTCTTTTAAAAATTTTTTGAAAAATTTAAATTTTTTATATTATATTTATTATTTATTTTGTAAATTTTATGAATTTTTATATGTTTCACTAATTACTTGGTTTTTCTGAAAGTTCTACACAATACCATCATTTTTTTTTTCATTTCTAAGTTTAGTACTTAATACCACAAAAATTCACTGTTGCCAAAAAAAAAGTAACATTCTAGTGCAATTAAGTTTTAAAAATTTGCAGAAGAATTATTCTTAAATATTTATTTCAACATTTCTGACTATATCTACAATTTATTTTATTGTTTAGTGAATATACGCTTAGTGAGTGCATCTAAAATAACAATTTGTGTAACCGCAAGCAAACACTGGCAAACGCACACACTCTCTATCCAACACTAATGCAGTAACATTCAAGTATACACACACCTTTCCAACACTCACTCACGTACGTACACACACATAGACATCACATAAAGCATAGCAGTCTGTGTGCTCATATTCATAACTCTTTTCTAAATGTGGTCAAGTGCCTGTCCTTCCAACTAGTTACTGAGTTTGCTCTCTGTCTGTCTATCTGTCCGTCCATCTCTCTATCAGTCTGTCCGTCTCTCTATCTATGGTTAGGTCGTCTTTTAGCCTGGTTATGGCATGGACAGCTTCGACAGTTTTTTTTTTGATATTGGCATATAAGTTGCATAACCTCCACTTTCTACATGCTACTCACTTTCTACTCTCCACTTTCCACTTTCTACTTGCCACTGACCGATGCAAACACTCTTGAGTAAAAGCTTAGCAGTGCTCAGCTGCAACAATTGTGGCAAGAGCCAAGCAAGGGCTTGACTAGAGTTGCCATACTTTTATTAAAAACGTACAGACAGACTCAGATAGTGGCAGATAGGAGCAAAGAGAGGGTTAGAGAGCGTGGTAGCGGGTAGAGACAAAAAGCAACAATGAATGTACTCTGGCAGTAATTCAATATATGCGTACACTGGAATAAAAAAAGTGCTACAGTCTGACAATGGATTGCCATATATCCTTGTTCGGGAACAAGTTTTCATCATTAGCTGTGATCTAGTTCATCACATAGATGATAAGTATAACCACAATGCATAGGTCTGTTCAGTTGGAAATCAATACTATATATTAAATGGCAGAACCAACAGCTCCCAAATTCTCCTATAGCGGAACGGGGCAAATTTATCAACATAATTCGAAAAGTTTGACCTGAAGAGTTTTTATGCGCATTTGTTGGTGAAATTTTTGGACTCTAGCTCCTTCTCATGCTCTTCGAAATCAAGGTGTTCATACGAACGCATGTAGCTCAATCGCTACCCGGAGCTATGATAAGAATTATGATATTACATGTTTTGCCCTATGGATACAGGATATAAAAGAATTTTTATTCGAGTCGGTGCCATATAATGGGAAACACTGTATCCCAGTTTCAAAATAATCAATTTCCGCCTGCTGTAGTATGGCAACTATAGTATAGAGTGATCAGATCGCAATGAAAGAGTGCTACAAATTGTTATATTTGAGAACCTACCAAAGTTACCAATGGCATTGTAAGTAGAATGCTTAGAAAGTTTGACCGTGAGTGGATCTTAAGCAACCAACTAGCTAGAGTTTGGTCGATAGTGACGAAAACTTAGGCGACGCTGCGGATAGCGTGGAAGAAGATTCAGAGGTGTCGGTTGAGTGATCGGCTGGCGTGGGCATCGCCAGAGAGTCGTTTCGGCTTATTTTGCGGCTGGATTTTGGACTATATTCGCATAAGATCATGCTAAAAAAAAATTATTTAAGCCAGGTGACCATAGATAGCCGTGAATTCGCTAAGAGGGCGCGTAAAGTGGTTTTACCCAAAAGATAATGAGGAATGCTGCATCAATATGATATCTCCCATTCTATATATTTTAATCGGTCACTCTTTACAAATGGTGGGCAGAACTCATACAAATAAACATTTCTTTGTGTGAGTAAGCAGAGCAGTAAGCAAGAGCGCACAAGAGCGCAAGATCGACAACAAAGCTCCAACGAGAGCTTTGTTAAATTGAGAGACTGTCATGCGCCTCACACTGCTTTAATGCAGTTTACAAGCAGTTTTCATTTGGAAAAAATAGCAGTACACAAGCAGTTTCCCATTGCATAAAATATTTGTATATCTCGTCCCCTTAATTGTAATACGACTTCAAAATCGGCTAATTGGTTTTTCGAAATTTTTCCCCGCCTCTTATGACTCTAATGCTATTATATAATATATATTTTCATTATTATTTAATAACACAGTAGAAAAGGTAGAAAATTAATGTAGCATGAACTCTGTATTTTAAGAAAATTAAGCTTCACAATGTATTCGTAATGCCTAAGATTTTGTGCATAAAAAATTGAAATTGAATTGAAGCACGCTTAAAAAAAGCAATTGGATTGAAATTTTAAGGCTTTTGGTTACTGCGCTGTTTACTCACACAAAGAAATGTTTGTTTGTATGAGTTTTGCCCACCACTGGTCCACATAATGCGGAATGTGAAATAAAATATGAAAAATCTTTGTTAGGCTATAGCATCGACAAAAAGTCAATGTGAAGTTGAAAAACAAACGATTTCATAAATGTCTGCTTGTAGTTCAGCAGTTATAGGCAAGGTTGGTTTATAAAGATCGGTTGAAATACAATTATTTTATAAAGTTTTTTAACTTTTTTTACTTCAATATTTTTTCCATTTTTCTTATTTGTCAAGCTTATTATTATTGAGTGTTCTGAAATGTCTTAAGTTCTCACAAAGTCTTAAAAGCTCTTTAACGGACATGAACTGCTTTGGTGGCCTGGTTTTCTGGAATACGGCGAAAACTATTTGAGCTACTACCAAGCAGTTTCAAACGATTAACTTATAAATTTTTTTTTCAGTGTAACCCATTTATATATGCATTTTTTGGGGGAATATATTGCAAATAGTCTTTATGATATGTTTTTGCTATTGTTGCATTTTCGTCCAACACATGGATTGTACTTTTGAATTGCAATGCTGCAACAATTGCAGAAAGGACCTTATACTAACACACAATAAACTTTTACGCATATTTATGAGTGTATGCGTGTGTGTGTATTTTTGAGTATATATATCTTAGTCGGGTACGGTCAATTTGGTTTGTAGCATTGAAAATGCCATACCCTTTGCCAGCTCGAATTTTTATTATGCTGCTTCCGTGTGTCCTGTATAGATATTTTTGAGTATATATGTAAGTGTTGCATTGTCCTGGCGATTTATGAGTTTTATTCAGCCACTTTTCACTTTTATATACACATACACTGTTCTGCTCAGGCATTTGTCGCATTTTGTGTAGAGAGTAAAGTTTATGTAGCTTTGTTTCTTCTTTTTTTTCATTGTTCTTTGTTTTTCAGCAAATTCAGCGCATCATATGATGACATATATTGCCATTATGGAGTAGTAAGTGACAATAATTCAATGGAATGTGGCACGAAACATGAGCAGTTATTGGCTTGAGTGAAAATCTGCAGCAAGTTGCACAGAAATCATATTTGAAGCGGTAAGTGAATGTCAATTTCGATAATAATGACAGCTCTGAAGGGTTATCGATGGTTTTAGATTTTCACGCTGTATAAGATTTTGCATGATTCTTAATTTTTTGGGGATTTTGTTCATCATTTAAAAGTGCCTTTTGAATAAAATTAAAAATATGAGCGATTTCTTTAGATAAATAAATTACAAGCTTTTTTTTCATAGGGTGTCTTTTTTTATGTAGCTTACATATAATTGCTTGCCACACAAAAGCTTACTGCTGCATAATTATTTCAAAGAACATATGGCGCTACCCGCAGCTTAAAGCCTTTCGAGAGCAATTAAATTTGGTCTCTCTCACTCTGCTGGCTAGCCATGCCAGCAGCAAGGCCATTATGATTATTCTTATATGCTACATATGCTTTGTGGGTCACCCCAATGTCTGTCTGCCATTTTGTTATTACTATTTTAACCACAAAAAGGCTTTTGGCTTTAGTTTTTGCCATCTAAGAGCCATATACAAATTGCTCATAATTGTAAAGTATACACGCACACATACACACACACTCTCACACACATGCACACAAAAGGATAGAAGGCGTTTGGCAGCACAAACTATAAAATGAAGAGAGAAAAGTAATTACAAAACAAATTAAGTATTTATTAAACAATAAAACGTTTAACAAACAAAATGCGATATAAACAGCAAAGGACTTAGATACAACACACACACAAACACACGCATACTTAAGCATATGCTTGTTGAGTTTTAAGCAAAGGATGCTCAAAAGCAAACGAATGAATGCTGAATTACGGACAAACGAAGATAACAGCTTGAAAAGGACACGATAACAGCGCACAACACAAAGGCAACAGATAGTGGGAAAGACAGACAGACAGACATCAGAATGGACCTCAACGAATGCTTAACAAAATAAATTTACAAATGCTTAAACAAAACAAAATAAAAAACATGCCCACAGGAAATCGACTTAGCTGCTGAATTCTGGCTTTGCCGCAGCGTGTGGCATACGAAATAAAAAAAATAAATAAAAAATAAAACACAACTTTAAACGGAAATAAAATGTAACATAATAATAAAATGCTGTTGGCTGGCTCTTCGAAGAAAGAGAAAAGGAGGAAGCAGCGCTCAAAGCAAAAGGCAGCACATAAATAACAGCAACAAGATGTGTAAAAACAAAAACAAAATGCCGCCAAGAAGCTGCCAAAAGCAAAATAACAAAAAACTACAAAAAAAAAAAAACATAAACAATGACTCAGCGAGAGGGGCTTATTGTAAAAAAAAAAAAACAAATAAAGAACAACAATTACAAAAACAATTGTAGCTCACTTGAGCCAAAAATAATTTTTGCCAAAAACTTGCACACGCATACACTAGTCGATAAAAGTATGTTGACAGGAAGCAGAGTAAGGCAAAATGTGAGTCTAATGAGAAGAATGATGTTTATTTTTTTTTTTTTTTTGAATACCCAACTCCCATCTGGCTTTGCATATGAGCATCTCCTAAAAGCTTATGTACACAATATTCCACTTTGATTAAAAAAAATTTACTAAAGTCAACAACTAAAGGGTGTTTTTTTTAGAGTTACACAAGTTTAAATCATAATAAAACAATGAAATGTATTTTTTTAAATATCAATGAAACGGGCTTTATTGTATAGAAAATTTTATGACATTAATATTTAAATATGATTTTGGCCATGTAGCCGCCACGGCTGGCGCGTACAAGGCGCAATCAGGAACACCAATTTTCAAAAACTTTCTGCAGTATTTGCGGCCGTATTTCGCCAATAACTCTTCAAATGTTGATCCAGGTGTTCAATTGTCTCTGGTTCATCGACGTAGACAAGTAAGAGTAATTTTCTGTGTATGTAATGGCGTTTCGACAAAAGCTTGTGGATTATCCTCACTCCAAATGCGACAATTCTGCTTATTTTTTATTTATGCTTGGGCTTCGTCGGAGAACAAACTTTTGAATTTTGAATAAGTTTGCCGAACAGAACCATTATTTTGATAAAAAATCTTAACAATTTGCAAGCGTTGCTCTGGTGCAAGTCGATCCATAATGAAATGACAAACCAAACTCAACAAAAAGCAACAACTATCAGCTGCTAAATAAATGCGTTGTCACATAAAGCAGTGGTTGCCAACTCAAAAACTTGAACCTCTAAAAAAACATGCTGTATTTTTTTTTTTTTTTTAAATTGTTAAGGTGCTCATACAAAAGAGAGTGGGCACTGTGACCTGAAGATCTATTGTACCTTACCTATTTTTAGGACGAAAAACCATCTGCCTTCCTTAAGAAGAGTAGTAAGTCTTTCGCTGGGATTCGGCGTAGCTGGAACGTGGTGATCCGTTCAGCTCCCAAATGTGTGACCCTGTCCCACACTATTGCTGGACAGTCACGAAAGATATGTTTGGTTGTTTCGTCGTCTCCAAAACAAAGCCTACACTCTGAAGAGTCCGATAGATCCATTTTTTTGTAAATGATAACTTACAGTATGGTGCCCACATAAGAAGGCTACCAGGAACCTTAGGTTCGCTCTACCAAGACCTATAGCTCGGTTGGCATCCGAGGGTAAGACAAACACTTTAGTTTGTCTTAAATTCCGTAAAGAGAACCAATATCTCCTCATGTGCACTTAAGGCCCATTTGTTGGAGTATATATTTTGTACATTTATTAAAATTTTTTTTCTTTATTATTTATATATATTTATATTTTTTTATTTAAATATTTTTATCTAACCCTCTCTTCGATGTATTGTTTATGTAAACATTTTTTCAGTATAATTTGAATTTATGAATATTTAAAAACAGCTGAAAAATTTACAAAATGAACGTTACTTCTCGTCAAATAACACGAAATTGATATACAATTTTTTTAATTTACTTTTTTCTTTAAGTTTTATTTCTTATCAGGCCTATTTTTTTTTACTATTTAAAAAATGCAGTATATATTAAAGTTCATATCCTTAAAGTCAACTGCAAGCCTCTCAGCTAGTGCTGTAAAGTATGAAATTGTTTATGAATTTACATTTTTTTTATACTAAATAAAACTTTTTAAATACTAAATTAAGAGCATAAAATTTGTTTTCAAATAAAATTATAATACAACTTGCAGCTTTTACTTTTAAAATATTTTTAATGATACAAAGCAAGACACATAGCAAAATGTTTCAACTTTGTCAAAATACTTTTGGCGAGCAGTGCAGTACAAATACACTCAAAAGTTTGTTGCGCTGCTCTCTCTCTCTCCTCCTCTCGCTCCCCTCACCCGTCACTCTGCTACAGTTTTCCTTCACGTAGAGTGCTTGGGTCACCCTTGCACGCTTCGGCATTTTATGTGTAAATGGCGCGCATCGTTTGCTTCTATGTGTTGGTGTATCTGTGTTTATTGGTATATCTGTGTGAGTTGTGCTTTTGCCTTGTCAAACGATTAGTGCAGACTTGAAAGTTTTTGCGGCTGGGCGGCATTTGAAAACTTGAACGAATGTCCCGCTCTTTTTGGAGCCCGTGCACAACTTTTGTGCAAATAGTTTATGGTTATTGCAATTGCACACACACACACAGCAACACATTCACACACACAAACGCGCGTGTATGTACATGTTGCCAAGACACCCACAGACTAGACACAGATACAAATGCCTTGCACGCTTAACGACTAAGTGGACTTGAATGGTTTAAATGATTTTAATTGTTATTGTGCATTTTAATTGCAATCTTAGTGCGGCAAAAAGTTTTCATATCTTTATGAGCTTGGCTTAAATCTGATTTTGAACATGCATACGAAATACGTGTAAGTCTTGGCAAATATTTTAAGAGTCGAGTCATTTTTGCTTTTGCCAAAATCTTGATAAAATATAAATCATAATAGGAGAAAAAACATTTGTAAATCGCTTTAAGTACACTTCTTTGGCCTAAAAGAAAAAAAAAAAATATTATCAAATGAAAAAAATATAAAATTCGTTGGGAGCATATGCCGATAATGAAAATGTGAATCTATTATTTTATTGAAAAAAGTAAAAAAATTTAAAAAAAGTAAAGCATTTAACAGATTTATTGCCGTCTTGAATATTCATATCGTTATCTTAAAAATTATCTAAACTTTTTTATAAATCTTATTAACTTTTGGTACAACTATTTTTTTCGATTCTTTATGCCCTGTAAAAAAAGAGTTAATGATAGATTTATCGAAGTTTAAAATACAATTCAATACTCCGCACTACTAAACACCCATTTGATGAGTGCAGAAGTGTTGGAAAAATATCTCTGTTGGGCAACATCGATAAACTTCGATACTCATGCATCTATCCCCGGTACCTAGTCAACAGGGTATACTAGATTTGTGTAATGTATGTAACTGACAGAAGGAGGCGTGGCAGACCCCAAGTCCTTTATACCAAAATGCTTATCATAGCCTCGGGTAGCGATTGAGCCATGTCCGTCTGTCCGTCTGACCGTCTGTATGAACACCTAGATCTCGGAGACTATAAGAGCAAGAGATACGAAACTTTACCACTGGTGCGCATATTTCCTGAGAAGATGAAGTTTGGTGAATCATGTCAATATCTTCTCCCGTTCCCCCTCAGTTGTAATATGGTCCTTTAAACCGTGAGTCTTAGTTTTATAGAAAAAAAGTTATCATGACAAAAACCGTCCCAACATTTATTGTCAGGAGGCGATGCCACGCCCCCTACCCACAAATACGAAAACTCGGCTTAAAACTTAGAACAAGGTCCCTAACGATCCCTAAAAGTTTAATCCATTAAGTATTTATTTCCAGATAAAACTATAGACTTACTGTACTACTAACCAAAAAAAAGGGTAATCGAAAGAGAGTATTCAAAAAACGGGAAACAAATTTATTGAAATACTTAAAAATCTAATTATTAGAAAAGAAAGTATTCAACATGCAATATTATTTTAAATTAAAAAAAAAATGAAAAAAATAAAAATAATATGGCTATAAAAATATATAAAAAAAAAATTTGCATGGCCTTATTAGTAAGGGTTTCAAACTATTTGTACCGTGGCGTATTAAAAATCTGCACTTAAAATTATTCTCTAAGTTTAATAATTGGTTAAAAAATTTTTTTTTATAATTGTTTAAACTAAGATAATAATATTAAATCAAAATTTGAAAGGTGTCTTTTGACACCTCTTGTTAGAAAAAGTGGTAAAGAGTAAAGCGTATGCTAAAATGAAAAAAAAAATTGTTATTAAAATTTAAAGGGCATAAAATTAAGTTTGAACAATTGTCATTTTAATTCAAAAATACAAACGATAAAAGGTGTGACAGGAATTTAATTAAAAAATATTAATTTAATATTCTTTTTTGTTTCATGCATGATTAGCCTCTCTTATCTCATTTTTTTCTTTTTGGAACCTTGTTCCTCTAACAAATTGTTTATATTGATCTGACAAATTAAAGGAAATACCTTATCCGCTCTTTAATAATCTGCAGCATAAAATCCCATCTAATAAGTGCAAAAAATGTTTCTAAAAATATTCCAGCCCATCAACTTTTACAACAGACCCTTAAAAAAAATGTTTGAAATATTTGTCTAAAAATAGCCGTCATGTTCGTGTTCTACTACAAAAGTCCTTAATCCCTTTTAATCTCATACAAAACATTGAGCCTTTAAGCCAATTAAATACAACCGTGCGTAACAAAAAAATACGAAAAAATAGTCTGAAAAAAAAAACAACAATTTAATTAGCATTAAGAGACAAATTCGGCAAAGCTCTTCAAAAAATCTGTGTTGCCAAGCAACCTAATACGAAACATGACAGAATTAATAAAAATATTTTGTTAAATTTTGTTGAAATATTTTATGTGAATAAAGGATATCAAAAAAAAAAAGGATTCCGCGCACACATACTTAACAAGAAAGAGGCAGACAATTCGACATAATGAGGCAGATTTTATGCTCAAGGGCAGGGGCAGGGGCAGTGCCTCAAGGGGGGTGCAGGTTGGTTATCTTGTCTGCTTGCACCTGTAAAAACGCCAAATGAAATACGATAATTATGCGACATTTAGCAGGCAACAAAAACGCATTGAAAGGGTTTAATGGCTGTGTATGTCAGGGGCGTTGGGCAGGGGGTAGCATTAGGACAGGGGCTGGAAAGGGTTGCATTAAGCCAAGTTAAAAGAGCGTGGGCGACACGTCAAAAGCGAAAGTAGAAATAAACGTACAGGGCATAACAAATACGAGTAGAAACAGAATAGTTAAGAGTGATTGACTATTAGATGCCCTTAAGTTGCAAAAGTTTGGAGTGGGTTAGTAATATGATATTTTAATTGAGTCAAACTTCAAAGTATTTCTTGTAAACTGCAGATGAAGGGTTTGGTAATAGGTTTGAGGAATTGGAGAGGGTAGAGTTCTCATTAACTTTAACAAAAACTCCAGCAGCTGAAACAAGCTTGATGTCTCTTTGAAGTAGGGTTGACGAATTGTGCTAGGAGCACGGGTAGATAGCTATTTGAGTCCAAACTTATTTATTCGTAAATTGTCAGCAATTGTCAGGATGACTTGGGTTGTCTTTGCGGTTAAGCTGGAATGGTGAAAAGTCAAACTAAGCGAAACGCTTGAGGTGATTTATTTCGCTGAGCTGAGGATGATGTGGAAACACCTACCGGAACAAGTCAAAAAATTGAGTGGCACCTAATGTTTAAAGCACTCAGCCATAATTAAGGTTTATGAACCAGTTGAACAGTAGCCATAATTTACAAGGTTCCGGTTTCAGGATATACTTCACTTCAGTGAAAGTGCTTTTGAGAGAAAGCTTTGAGATTTACGCATTGTTTAAGATTTTTTGATTCTTAATGGTTTTAGTTTTTTGAGCTTTTGAGCTTTATTTTCATTCTTGAAAACGATTCCTCTTTCAGGTTTCCGTAGAATACAATTTGATAATAATAATAACATAATTGGCGAGAACGAGCTTTTTATCTCTGAAAAAAACTAAAAAAAAAATGCCAAAAGTGATAAAAAGCTACCCTTTTTTAAACATAAGAGAGATGCTTTTAAATATTTTAAAACAAAAACAGTATTAAAGCTCTTCCGCCCCTTAATCAATTAGCACAAAATATTCCAACAAACAACTATGATTTAGTATCATCTGCAAGGATACAAAAAGAATCGTTTACCTAGACCAAAAGTGAGATGAAATCTATTAGAAGTATGCAAAGCCACATAAAACCAAAAACGTCTTATAATCCCATGTAACATACAGACAAACAAATTAAATACAACCCTTTAAGCCTTCGAAAGTAGAGTACACAAAAAAAGGGTTTCAAAAAAACACAACGGAAATTACAAGAGCGCCTGGCAATGACAAAAAAAAAAAAAAAAAATAAAAATGAAGAGAAAATCAGAAAAAAGAGTGAGATTTAAAAAATGCAAAACGAAAATGAAAGCGGTATCAGCAAAGAGATTTCCCTGTGCAAAAATGTCACAAAAGAGGCGTGGAAAATGCCAATATGCATTAGTGCGTATACGTGTGTGTGTCTGCGTGTGCGTGTTAGCCGTGTTAGTATTAGAATATATATGTACAAGCATATAAGCACTGCTGTGTCTGTGTGTATGAGGGTCAAAGTTTTTAAAACTCGTTAGTATGCGCAACGAAACGAAAAATCAACAATTTTTGTATTTCGGTATTTTTTACAACTTTTCTACTTTTTTTAGTTTTATTTTCAACATTTCGGCACATTTCTAGATGCGGCCAAATAAAAATTTATTTATATTTACATATACATGAATGCGGGCATATTTAATAAGCATTAAAATGAACAAAGTTTAGCAGGCAACACATTTTCCCTAAGCCAAACAAGTTTTAAGTTTCAATGTCAAAATGTATATTTTTTGTTAGTGCGAGGGGCGAACAGCACGGCGTATGCTTAATGTGCACAAAACTAAAAAAAAAAATAAAAGTTGGCACCTTTGGCCTCAAGGTTAATGCCATAAAATTTAAATGCTTTAGTTCAGTGGTGTAGTTAGAGGGCAGCAGGGTGAGTGCTTTATCAGTTTAAATGAGTTTACTAAAATTTAGCTGGGGTTGAACCCTCAAACAGGTGTACAAAAGTTTCGCAAACCGCAAAAAAAAAAAAAAAAAAAATTGTTATTTTGTCATCGATGGGGATTTCATTTCTCATCATCATCTCACAAAAAATCTTTCTAAATAAAAATATTTTTTAATTTTTAAAGGTTTTCTTTTTACTTTATTCTCAAAAAATGATGTTTAATGTTTATTAAAATAAATATTTTTCTTTTAATTTTTTAACGTTTTTTGCTACTACCTTGACATATTATGAAAGTTTATAAAAAATAACCTAGGCTAGGGAAAGTTCTATTTGCTTGTATATTTTCTCTCCAGTTGGAAAATTCTTGACAAGATAAATTGAAAACTTATATAAAAAGCGCTTTTTGGTAAATATTGTATGGAGCATTTCGTATGGAAGAAGATTAATAAAAAAATTAAAATAAACAATTTTTTTATTTTATTTTCAATTTTTGGCCCAACACCAAAGTATAAACATACCTTTAGTTCGGTTCAGGCCTGAAATTAGTCATGAAATCATGCCTGAATTTTCAGTACCAGCCATGAATCTATGCATGCATTTGTCACTGAATTAAACACATGCATGTCCTAGGCGTTCAGGCCTGAACCTTATCCGTAACAATCAGCTATGAATTAAGTGCTGATTGACTTTGAAATGTCATGCCTGAAATCACAGGTGAAATTGTATGATTTCAGTGCTGATTCGTTTTTAAAAGTCCGGACTGAAATCATATGTGAGTAATTATAATACACTGGAACAAATATTCTTCATACATTTTTAACAAAATTTTATTATCAATTTTAATGTTATATTATAAATTACAGTGGCTTGGGTGCAGCTCTTAAAATTGAGATTTTTATAGAGCTTTATTGCATTACGCAGCTGTAATTCCGCTGGGCCAGAGCCCGCTGTAACTAATGTTGATTCTAAAATCAAAAACCTTTTTTTTATATATTACAATATCCGTATTTTTTGACCTACAAAGTCAAGAGGTATAAAACTGAATTTTCAAGGCCTGAACGACTCTAACTATTTAAGGTATTTTTTTTGGAAAATTTTTTCAATACATTTTATTTTAACAAACGTAAAGGTGGCTCAAAAGCATTAAAATTTAAAAATCTTTGATAATTGAAGCCCCCATTAAAATATTTTTACGAAAGAGGGGAGGCTTTGAGATGGATATTTAAAGTTTTAGTCTTTTAAAGTTTGTCTTCAGAATCAAAGAAATGAAATATAATAATTTTGATTAGAGCGAATTCTGGTTTTAGTTTTAAAAAAAAAAAAATTTAAAAGTTTAAAAATTGCTAAGACTGATTTTTCAAAAAAATTAAATATTATATAACTAATGTCTTTAACACTTAAGACCCAAGGATCGTTATGCGATTGGTTACAAGGTACTAGACTTTCGTCTTTTTAAAAGAAAGATATTTAAAAAATATCATACAAGAACATTATCAAAAAACTATGACATTTTTCAGGACGGAATAAGACAATTCTGAGATCGCATACCACAGCTCCGGAGGAGCAAGCGAGTTCGAAATGAGGTTAACAATGGTTTGGGAGATAAAGAATAAAAGTTCATATACTAGTTTAATAATTGTATATTATTGTAAAAAACTATCTACGCCACTGCCTTATTTAGATTAAAAAATATGTATGCCACATGGTGTATGCGCAATAAAAATATATTTTATTTGATATCACATTTTTATGGCACAAACATAAAACAGATTTAACAAATTTTTAAAAGTCAACTAAAATCGAGAAAAATGTAGAGCACAGCAAGCTCAAATTAATGACATGGCTTAGAGCAGCAGCAGCCAAGCCGCCCTTGGCAACAAATCCCCTATAGTAGCAGCAGAGGGTGCTGGTGAAGTTTATGAGCCTGGCCACGAAAATTGCTGCGCTGCTCTAAGCTTGATGCATAACTTTTTCAACCAAAATGCAAATCCAATAACTGCTCCACTTTTTGGTTTTAGTTAAATATCGTTATAAGATATGGTAGAGGAAAGAGCGAGAGCTTGCTAAAAAAACTCAAAAATGTTTTTTAGTTTTTACATTTTAAATTTCTAATGTGGCCACTGAATTATTAAAATCGCTTTGTCTTCTGCTTTTTCAGCTCTCTTTGTATTGCCTTCGCCTTTGCCTAAGTACCTGCTCTGTTTGTGACTTTTGTTCGTCTTCCTTTTTTCGCTTTTTCGCATGCATGTGGGTCAAATTTGCACGTTGACTTGCATATCAAGTATACGTCAGCTTGGTTTTTGGCCATTTTGGCATTGTCTTTTGGGCGTAGTTTAACTGTTTTGCAAGTCAACTAGAACATTTTTGCAAAGTCTACCTTCCAAAACTCTCAAAGCCAGACAAAAGTTTGCTTTTCTGTCGGAGGTTTTTTTTTGTCGACTGCTGACACAAAAATAATTGCTTGCCCACAGTTTGACAAGCACTTTGACTATGTCTAGGGCATAAAATACATATTCTACTTGGAATTTTTAGACATTGCTGTCAATTTGTAATTGCTGACGTCAATTGCCAAGTCTTCATATATTGAGATAATATGTGACATTTTGTTAAACTGTGGGTTCTTTTAAGGTTTGGAATTCGTTTGTGATTCAAAGCAAAGACGCAGTAGGTTGTTTGAAAACGATATGTGTAAAATGTTGGCTTGATTTTTACAGAAAATTTGAATTTTAATAGAAGTCTTTAAAGGGTATAGCTTTTACATTGACTTAGTCCTATAAAGATGGCGCCATCTTGAAATTAGATGCAACATAAAGTAAGGATCAGCGTATAATTATACTCGTTTGGCCTTTGAACCTGTATAGGAAAAAACTGTCAAAATTTTCCTTAAATTTTGCTTGTTGTTGGAAAATGTGACTGCAGTGTATCCCCGGCAGCTGCACGACTGATTTCATTTGTAAAATTGATTTAAATGCTGTCCAGCCTTTGCACTCAGTTGTCTGTCAGTGAAAATTTGTTTAACGACAAATGCAGCACTCCTACTATTCCATTATTTAACAAATTGCCTGCAGCCTAACGAAAATTTGCAAACCTCTTCAGACAATAGACTGCTCCTCAGTAGCTCCTAAAGCAATGGCTACGTATTGACAGTTTTCCATTTGTCAGCCATAATAATACTGTGTAAAATTCAATGCCAGCCAATGCATTCAACTGACAATTAAATTTACAATTCGCAATGCACAATGAAATTGTGAAAATCCAGAATTTTCCTTCAATTGCCAAAAGCAAGAGCAAAAACTTTTCCAATATTAATAAAGCGCTGTCAGCGCGCAAAAGCTGCAACTGATGCAGAACTAATCCATAACTACTATGGAAAACTATCTGCAGAGCAGACATCAGACGGATAGTGAGCGCAAGTGAGACAGCTAGACAAAGTGTGAAAGTGAGCAAGCGATACTGCTGCACGTGGCCATCAATTATTTTGGGAAATGCCAATGCGCTAAATGCATTTCCAAAATGCAATTTGCATAATCAACTTGGCATTCGAAAGAGATTTGTGACATCCCGAAAGCAAGTTGAGCCATGGCTGAGTCACTTGGTGGGGCGCTTGAAGGAGCTGTGTCTTTTGAGCTTGGGTCTTAAAAGTAAATTAATTAGTAAAAATCTCTTGGCAAAAGTCAAGCCAAGTGTAAGTGTATTAGAAGGGCTTAGTTTTTTTTTTCTTTGAAGGGTTTGAACTGCTTGTGGTTGCTAAAGCACAGAGATTGCGCATACGCTGCGTATGCCAGCTGCATAGAAATAGTCAGTGAGCTGAAATATTAAAAGGAGAAATTACGTCGCTACTGACCGACTTTGATATGCCTTAAACTTATGCCAGGTACATTCCAGACAAAATAACGTACCTCAACTCTCTCTTACACTTGAGAGTGTGTTACAAAAAAAAAAAAAAAAAGACAAAACAATATTTTTTGCCTGTATAGAGGATGTTGATAAGCAGCTGTTAGCAAAACCTAGCTACTATGCTCTCCGTGATTTTTAGGTACATAAAAAAGATTGAAAAATTTCTTTATAGACTTGGCTGGTTCATGCTGCTCACTTAGGCGTATACTTAATAGTGCTAGATCTGCTTCCTTTTGCCTGTTGCATACATTTCGACTAATTCAATCTACCCTTTGCCTTTTTGAGAAACGTGTATAAAAATTGTTAAGTCAAAGGGGAAAAAGCCAATGTGAAGTGTTATGCAAGTGACAGCAAAGAAATGCAACAAGAAGTTCTTTTGACTTATTTTATTTTCTTCTTGAACAAGCAGCCGCAGGACTCGAAACTCAAAAGACAAAGACATACCTAATGCAGGAAGTAACAGCAAAGGTTCTGGTGTAACAGCAGGCAGGTTAAGCTTATACCTGAATTAATGATATGAAGCTTAAGAAGTTTTTTACACAAAAAAAAAAAATCTTGGCCAACTATCATGTTTCAACTGGGAAGCCCAAGTGGCTTATGCAAATGTTTAACTTTTAAGCAATTGCAGCGTAAGCAAAAAATGTTTGCATTAAAATAACAAATTGCAAGCTTGTCCTTCAAGTGTTGGAAAATTAGGCAAAAGACAAAGGGCGACAACAAACAACACAACCAACACTAGAGAAGCTGCGTGGAAAAAGCAGCAGCCTAGGCGACTGAAATTTCATTTATGTGGTTCGTTAGCCAACACGCAAACCAACACTGACAAACAAACACACCCACGCAAACACAGACAAATGCATACCAACACATGTTGAACTCAAAGGCCAAAGAAGTGCAGAGAGTCAAGCAGGCGACTCAGTGTCAGTGGGCGTGAGATTTTTGGCAAATTTTTTGTCCTTACTATGCTGCAGCACAAGGACAGCTGCCACGGGATTGTAAGAGCAGCCTTTTGAAACCTTTCGGACAGTCAAACATGCAAGTCGGTCATGAACAAGGAAATTCGCAGTGACGAAGCTTGGATGTTCTTGCGTTTAGCTCTGAGTAAGAAGGCTCAGAAATTTGTTCGAATGCTTTTTCGGAGTTTTGAAATAGTAGGGCAGCTTCAGAGCTTTAGTTTCCATGAACCGAAAAGAGTACGCATGGCTTAAATTTTTTCGTCGGTTATTATCATTCATTATGTGGCCATGACAACCAGTTATCGGGTTACGACCGACCTCAACAGCTTTCGCCAGGCGTCTCAGCTTTGGGCGCGCCTTCTCCAATTAGAAATACCAAGGGAGGATAGGTTCTCCTCTACTTGATCTTTCCATCGGAGTCGTGGTCGTCACCTTCGTCTCCGTTCGTTGGCTTTCGCTTGGAACACCTTTCTCGCTGGTGCTTCTTCATCCATACGTACAAGATGCCCGATAACCGTCGGTTAGTAATAATTTTTTAAAATTTTAATAATAAAATTTTAGCAAGTGAAATATTTCAATAGTTCCAGAACGATTAATTTAAAAAATACAAAAAAAAAATTATTTTTTTTTTTAAAAAAAAAACTTTTTAATAAAGTTTGTTTTTAAATAATAGGAAAGAGCATTTACGATGTTCATTTTTTATTTAAAAAATTTATTTTTTCAAAAAATTTTTTAAAATACATATATTTATTTTTTGAAGAATGGCAAATACCAGGAAAAAGTCTTTTACCCGAAAAATGCTGAAAAAATGTGTAATTATATTGCCCTCTGAAGACAGCGGAAAGACCTGGGATGAACTAAAAGCTCTAGCTCACAACTGGAGCTCAATGGAATCAATTCACGATGGCCCTATGCTCCATTAGGAGTATCAGGACATAAGAGAGAAAAATATTGCCCTCATAGAATTTTTACAAAAAAATTTTAAAATATTAAAACATTTGAAATTTTTTTTTTTTACATACTTTTTCTTTCAAAAATTATGAGATTTTTGCATATAACTGCCAAGGTCCATAACTGATTTTATTTTAGATTATAGAAAACTAAATAGATCTGTATCAATATATATAATATAACAATAGTAACAATATTGACATTTAAAAATTTAAGCAAAATTCAATTGGGAAACGGGGAAAGTTTTATAAAGTAAATGCCGGCTGAACCGTAGGAAGTTATTTGTGACAACATATCTGACTGCTATTTAGTATGATCGACTAAATCACTTTTTTGCATTGCCCTCATAAATTTGCTATGCACTTTATGGGGTCTTACTCGGTTTGCTGCAAAAGTTTAATCACCTTTTTTCACATCATAACCTTAACATCGGGGTGCAGTATATAAAAAGAGATGCTGTAATATTGAAACAGCTTATTAAAGTTTATGCAAAAGTTTGGCAACGTTTATCAACGTATTAGGAGTTTCAAGATTTATGACGAAACTAATATACTTCCGTAAGTGCCTTAAAACTGGTGGACCAAGCCAACAGTATCGACTATTTTGGGGTCTCAGGCGCTTCGTAACTGGTTGCATCCAAACATGTGTGGAGTGCAGAACAGAATTATGCTACAAATTTATGAGACGATATAAATTTTGCAATGTTTGTTTGGGCTACATACACAGACAGACAAACAAGCTCCCCAAACTCCCCAAAATCCCACACTCCAGGACATATGAATGTGTCTGCATTTTGCAATGCAAGTGCAAGAAGAAAAACAAACCTCAAAAATATCTAAAGCATACAACAACTACTGCCCCAAAATTTGGCCCAAAAAAAAAAACCACACAGACGGCAAGCTTTTGTCTGCAAGTGTGTGTGTGTGTATCTGTGAATGCATCTGTGTGTATCTCATGGATGCCATGATGAATGTCATGCGGTGAAATTTTGCAACAAAGCCGTTGCTAGCTATGAAATTGAAAAAATATACATATATATACCCACATATGCATGTAAATAGTATACTATAATATATACCATATGTAAGCAAATGTTTTGAAGGTTGCCATGCGTGAGATTTAGTTAAAGTTTGGTTTTTGATTTATATTTATATTTTATACAAACAACACTGCCGTTGAAAAGTTTCTGGCTACTTGAACAATCAATAGGAATTTACGAGCAAATACGATCAGGGTTTCAAAATAAAAGTTGAGGAAGCTGTTGTTGCGAGGAAATATTGTGTTCGATGAGGATTCCTAGTGCAATAAGGCAAGAAATCCAAATATCTATTTAAAATCTAGCATTATCTGGAAGGAGGTGCAAATATTCTTATCTATGCCTAAACGAAACTCACTGCGGCAACCTTAATCATCAAATCTGTAAACAATGTTAATCCTAAATTAGTCACAAAACTAGTTCAGTAGAGAAAGGATTAAAGCTTTTCAAATCACTTATATTCCCACAAAAAGATTCATTTGAAACAAGGTTACAGGTAATACAAAATGCAAAAATTCAAGAGAATGAATTTTTCAAAAATACTAATTACCAACTACCCGAAGACTTTGCAGTGGCAGTGTAAGTAACTTGCAACTGACTGCCACCCACCTTTAAAAGTACATAACTAACATCTGCGCATGGCTAAGTCATTATATAACACTTTTGGTACCACTGACCCATATATGTCCAGAGACAACCTGCTTTAGTAAACATTCATCACGTTTTGCCCCAAACTAGAGGCCATAAACAAATGCTGCGCTTTAATGTGCTGCTCCCGGCAAAGCCGGCTCTTCACAAAATGTATTTTCCAAAAACAATGCAACGCCAAAGGAGGGCTCCAAAATTTTGAAGTTGTGCTGAAGCCGAGTTTCCGGTCTTAATGGCCAACACATTAAACCATACTAACCGCCTGGTTTGGCGCCAATGACAAGCAAATCTGTAGCTCGCTCTTTGTCCAATGCGTCACATGCATAAATGAAACTTTTCCTGCTTTTCCATGAATACAATGTTACTCAAACCATTTTCGAAAACTGGACAACCCTGCTCTCAGCTAAACCCAGAGACAATGGCAACAGTGTTGTCGTTGTTTCAGCTGCTGCTGTTGTTGTGAGTCAGTGACGTGGATAGAGGGAGATTTTGTGTATCAAACACAACAATGAGCTTTCAATATGAGGGCACCATGGGATTTAAGAGCAGCACGATGTTTTGGTACTGTAGCTGTTAACAGATTAAAATTTAAAAAAAATAATAAATAAAGTACAGTCAAACTTGCCTACAGCGAATTCCCACGTGAGCAGGAAATTAGTTTGATCTATAGAATATGTGAAGCTTAAAAATTCGTTTTAATGTGGTTTTCACTTCGAAGTGTATCGCAAAAGTCTTTCAACCCATTTTTCCAAATTTTTTGGGGGTGGGGCGTCCGGACCCGAAAACCCCCCGTAGATCCGCCACTGGTTCGCTACTTCATCTTCTTATATCTGTAAAATAATATACCTTAAGCTTTTCGGCAAAGCAAGTTGAGTGAACTTTATTTTAAAAAATGTCCTCTATCTAATCAAAAGTCTGCCAAAATTCGTTCATATCGCAATTTGACAAACCAGCTTAGTAAATTTTTCCTAAATTGCCATTTATCGATGATATAAAAAGTTGACTTAACTGGTTATGCTCAAAATCCAAATATCTTCGCCTTTATCACTTTCTGTAACTTTTCACACCTGGATCAACGTGAGCAAAACGTTCCCCCAAAAATCCCTTTTTACGACGCCACTGCTGCTATCATTGGAATCTAGTTGAATTTACTGTCATGTCAGAGGCTTGTGCACTTGGCCAGTTTGTTGTTGCGTTGTTTTGGTCTACTTGTAAGCGTTTATGTCATTTGTAAACTGCTGCAGCAGAACGAATATTTTCGTTGCATGTGTTGTATGTGTTGCATTTCAGGCTGCATTGCGAGCAATGTTTGCTGTCAACATCTTGTCGACAACAGGCACAAAGTACAGCTCTTTGGCTGGTCCAGATCACTTAAAACAACAACGGCAACAAACACAACAACTGGGATTACAACAGAAACAACAACACAATGACAAACTCAACGATAACTTGGAACACATTAAACATGTACCATAATCTGTTGGTCCAACTATGACAGAACTCTCGGCATGTGGTTATTATTTATAGTAAATCAACTAATGCCTGATGGACGAGCTTAACTAAGGAGTAAGTTAATTTACACTAGTCAACAAAAGATTTGGGCAGAGAAATGAAGCTGCAGTGAGGCAAAGAAATGGAAATATTATTAGGAGGTAAACATTTATTTGCGAATTTAGCGTGTAAGAAAATGCATGTTTTTCAAGGCACGGGAAGACTTTAAAGCGTCATAACGTGGAAACTACTAGAGATACTTACATGATTTTAAAAACCAGTCTTGTGTGCTTTTTTAAGATCTACAATTTTTTGATACACACCAAAAACAAAAAAAGGCAAGGAGGTGGGTAAAAATACGAAAAACTGCGTTGTAGTAACTTTAGCGCCCTCTGTCGCCTAAAATATGAACTTCTGGGTATACCATGCAGTACAAGTAAAATTTTAAATTCAATTCTAAACATTTTCTGCCTTGGAAGTTTTGTGTACGGCTTATAGATTTTGAGACAAATGGGCTCAAACATATGTCAAAATAACGGAAAACCCTACGGGGGTAGGAGGTCTACAATTTGGCTTTAGACCTTTTGGATGGTCCTTAATATATTAAGCAAGATAAATTCCAGTGTGCAAATTTTTCCAGGTCAGCCCCTGTTTTGGTCTATTTTTACTGTACTAAAGGAAAAATTTGTTTTTTTGTTTTTTAATTATCTCAAAATCCATTTAAAAAAAAAAAAAAATTGTCGCTAGTAATTTCGGTTTAAACACGTCGTTTTTCCACAGAAATGAATACAAATTTTTGAGAATAAAAAAATATAGCTTTTAATTTAATTTACTTCCATGGCATTAGTATTTTGTTTTATACAGGTAAAAACAATGTATACAGAGCTTAGCTCAAATTCTAGCTTTTCAACTAAAGGTTTTCTTAAAAAATGATTAAAATGTTTTTACAATGACAATATTTCAATTTGATCACAAAATAAATATTTAAGCTGCGAAATTCTGAATTTGAATGAAGAGTAATTAAAATGGTTAACAAAATCTAACAAAAAGCTTTGCGAAACGCAGCTTTAGAGAGCATTTTTAAAAATGAAAAATATTTGTTAAATTTAAATCACCCAAAAATCGGTTATTTTCCAAGAGAGTTGTTACTTAGAAAAGCCATTTAAAAAGCTTTATAGAACTACATAAAGCTTAATGCTTTTACATAAAAAAGTGAAATTTCTATTGATGAATTAAATTAAACAATTTTTGGTGCTTACTATAACAAACACCATTGCAATTTATTATAAACAGCATTGTTGAGCTGTCCAGAGGTGTGGCAGATTTCAGTTTTCAGTTTTTTTAACAAAACTACTTGTGCCAGACAAACAACTTGACTCTTGAGCTCAATCAACTCAATTTATGCTAATCATCTCAAAAAAACTTTGTTAAGTGAAACATTTTAAATCTCAACTTCATCTCAACTCAAAATCTAGCAAACATGAATATACTTCTTAGGTGAATCAAAAACAAATCAATTACATTACTTTGACATTTTTTTTCCTTTACAACCTTCTGACAATCTAATACTGCACACCTTTTTATACCGAGTGGTACGAAAACAGTTTGCTTCAAAGATTGTCAATAATGTAGATTGAAAAATGCAAGAAATCAATGAAGTGCAGCATCAAAGCACAACTTGCCCTCAATCTGAGCTACCTGTTTCCCTCTTATCTAGGCATTACCAAGTGAAAACAAGGGCATTCATGCTCAACTGACATACCATAAATGTCACAAGGGCATGCACTTGCCATTCACATAGGTGCGCAAACGTACATATACACACACATGCACAAACATCACCGATATTATCTGTTTGTGGCGATTGGCTTTGCATTGGCATAACAGTCGTACAAATGTCAAGTCTTTGTGACATTGTAACGGCAACAATTGTCATAACATGGTCAAGCCGTAACTGTAGCAAACGTTGACAAAAAAAAAGAAATTGAAAAATAAAAATTCCGTAGGCAAATGCTGACTTGACCGACCACTACATACACATAACTGGGGGCACTGACCGACAGCGGCATGCACTATTTGCTAGTATCTTAGTAAGTTGTACTTGCACTGTGACGTAGATAACTATGGTTCATAGAGACATGAGGGAACTTTAAGCTTTTTGACAGTGTTTTTGTGGCATAAATGGTTTCATTCTCCCACAAAAAATTATTTTATTTTGTCGCTTGTCATGGTTTTCTTAAACTTAACGTTCGAACAATATAAAAATAATTTATTTAATAATAATTTATCCCTATATTAAACATAAAAACATTCTATGACGTCATCATTTTGATTTTTAGTGCAGTCGCTGGATGGCGCTAGCAATTTGTGCAATATTTGTTTCACGAACAAGAGATGGGATCATGGATGATCACAGAGTTGGTAGAACATTTACTTTACTTTTTAGGTTTGAAGAAGAGTCAACCAAGGTGACTAGGGTAGTCAATATAACCAAAATAGCTTAGGTGCCTCCGCCGTTGCCGGTCCCAAACCCGGATGAGAAAGGAGAAGGAAAACGTGGTAGTAAAGAGTCCCATTGGATCAGAGCCTCCATATCTCTGTTCTCGTCAAAAAGTGGGAAAAGCTCTCTCTGAATAACATCTCAGCTCTACTAGTTAAGTTCCATGTCTTCATTTGTACTTGCCTCGTGTGTTTACATATGTACAAAAACGATGGCAGGTATAGATGAATTCATATCGCGGATGTCTGGCACGCTAAAACTAGACTTTATAGTTGGGTTGGGTCCCCCTCACCCTGTAAAAAACCCTTGTTACGATAGTTGTACAACAGCCTCGGATAGAATACAAGAAGATCTACGAAGAATTGGAATCACTTATTGGAAAGACAGAGCGAGAGATAGGGAAGAGTGGAATGCTATTATACGACAGGCTTAGGTACTGCACGGACTGTCAACGCCCTGGAAGAAGAAGAAGAAGCTTAGGTTATCTACATATTTAGTATGAAGTGTGTTTTTTATTGCTGATGACCATTTGAATGGAAAGAGCCAACCTAATAAAAACTCAAACCAATTGTTTCTGCTGATTTCGATTAAAAACACTCGTATTCTTAAAGCGCCTACTTTTAATTTGTTAATCAGTGCAGACAGCAGAAAAAAAAATTTTGACATGTACATTGTTATCGATAACTTTTAAAATATAAAGTATTTGCGCTTTGATCCAAAATCTTGATGAAAACGTGTAAAATGCTTAGTCCTTTCAACAGTAATGCTTAACATAACGAAAAAATCTGGTAATATTCAAAAATAGTTCGTTATTTGCCATTTTTTTGTGCGCAAGTCCAGTCCACTTGCTGGACTTGATTTTGTGGCTCTAAAATGCAAAAATGTCCTTAAATGCAATGCATATGTATTTTAAGAAAGTATTATAAATAAACTCACCAGCATTGCCAGCCTCATTAAGCTTATACAATCCATTTATCAACACTATTACATTTTTTTTAAGTAGTTTATTTAAATCTTTGTGGATATCTGCAGCAATAGATGCTTCTGGTCGATCAGTAGTGCTGCTAAGAATGGTTAGTATTACATCTATCGGAGCCGCTTCTTCCAAAATTTTCAAGGTTTCAATAACCAAGCTTTGGTAGTTCTCACAAACCTCATATTCATCATCAGACGAGCTGGAAAAGCTGCCGGAACTTGAAAAGCTCGACATTATTTATTTTAAAATTTTGTGGTAAACTAAAGTAAGAACTTTTCTATAAATATGGTTGGTTAGTAATGACTGGCCTACTCTTTTGAATTTTTGACTAATTTAATTCCACAGCTTGCCTCGATTGACTTTTAAAATTTGGAGCTAAAAGAATATGGGAACAAGTTTTGTTTGGTAGAGCGAGGTAAAAGAAGCCTACCCAGCTGACCAAGTATAAGTAGGTGGAATATAAGAAAAAGGAATATATTTCCATAAAACCTTCAATCAAAACGTATAGTTTTGGATCGACTCTGTTACTTAATATTATCTCCTAGATACGTCTGGAACATTGGGTATACAAAAAAATAGGCAAAGTATCTCAATGACAAATATGGACAATGAATAAGTAACTATCCAATGCACATATCCAAGTATGTATCTTTCAGTGTGACTTACAGCCGCAATGACAATAGTAGCTTGGCCAATACAAAAGTAGCAAATGACTATGCCAGGGGCATGCCACTACGCCTGTGACCCTCCATGCCCGCTCTGACCGTTCATGCAGCACATGCAACATCAGCAACAGCGGCAACAAATAACTCAAACAATGCAATTCGAAACGAAGATGAATGCATCGTATGCCATGACTGTGACTGCGTGGGTAGAAGGATGCGGTCGAGGGGTCATGAATGATGTACAGCTGCGACAAAATATGCGTGAGAATGTGTGCGTTGGTTAGCGGGTTGCAGGGTGGTTTGATAGACAGTAAGTAGGAGCTGCTATGGTTCAGTTGACTGACTGACATACTAACTGCATGAGTGAGTGTATGAATAAATGGCTCTCTCACTCTCTTCCTTTCTCTCTGTGACTCTTGGAGTCACCTACTCTCTGCAAGTATCGTAAGTTTATTGTGCGAGACATCAAATGAATTGTTGTTTATTTGTCTGCACTCACACACAAACACATTGACACACTGACTGCATACATAAAAAGCTTATATATGTGCATAGACAATATATTATATATACCCACATTGTACATATGCATATATTTCATGCTAGTTAAATTGAATGTCTAGCAACGCCGCGTTTTATGCAACACTAAATTTAAATAAAAGTGAGCATGTGTGCGTAAGCCAAATGCAAAATGACACAACGCACACATATACAACACACACACATGCAGTCACTTATTCACCTTCTCTACTAAATGCTCTTTTGGAGTGCAATGAACTTGTCGAATGAACTTGTCTGAATAGCCTTCAAAGTTCTATAGATGCAGCAGCTAAGATTCTAACAAGAAACAGCCCCAGACTTTATTATATAGAGCTTTATTTCTTTTAAAAGAACTTTTTAGTTTCGCTCGGAGGTCAAAAAGGTCAAAGGCTGCAATGGAACTAAAGCATTTTTATATACAAGTTTTTGACTTGTAATTAACTTTGAGCAGTTTATGCGTAGAGTACGAAAAATACGAAAAAAATTGTAATATAGCATACAATTTTTAATTGTTAGCAACGTCTTGTAACGTCACGACAGATACTAAGGCTAATACCAAAAATTGAGAAAATTTAATAATTAACAAAATTTACTGGCATTATTTTAAATCACAATATTACATTTTGTAATCAAAGTCGAAATTTGTTTCTACTGTTTGTAACGTAACGCCATTTGTAGTTTGGTTTGTATCTTTTAATCGATGAGAGAGATTTTTTTACTTAATTTTGTTTTTTCATTGGTTGTTTGTCATATTTAGACGCACCATCGTAACGTCACGCCAAAATGTTCGGAGTTTACCAAATTATTGAACTAGTGAAATTGAATGTAAGTATTAAATGTTTTCCTCTCGATCATTAATATATTAGGGTGTTTTAAAATATATAACAAAACTCATTACTATCTCTTTTTGAAGGGTAGGTAGGTAGGTTAGGGCGGCAGCTGGGACTTAGCGTCCCAACTCACTAGGCAGAAAGCCATTATTAACCGATAATGGGATAAGGATAAAAAGAGAAAAATAAGGGAAAAAAGGCCTTTACGGGGATTCGAACCCACAACCCTGGGAGCCTTTGAGAAGGGTATATAATAAAACTTTTATTTATTCGACTAGCTATGAAGCTTTCGATGTAATAGAGTCACAAGCGTATTTTAGAGTGACAATGCAGTAAAAACAGCTCTTAGCCCTCGTAATGCCTTCCTCACCCATAAATCACACTAAATGATTTGTCTTAAAAGTACAAAAATCCTTCCTTTTGAGCTCTTCAAACTTTTTTTTAAAATTGAATTTTTCCCGCTTCACAGCAGTAAACCCAAATTGCCAAAGACAAGACACTTAACATGGAACATGTCTTGCATCCCTAAGCAGCAGATAAACTGATTGACTTACTGCCTGGAGTAAGGACCTCAACCCATCTCTCCACTACACCCCGTCTCGCACTCGGTCAGCTAATCAAAATTTGGAGATTGTCGAGAGCGGGAGGATACACAAATCAAGAAAAAGCCTGTGATAAAACGTGACTAAACAAAACGTTTTGCGTGTGGTCAAATGCAGCAAAGTTAAATTCCATAAAAATTTTTAGACTGAGATGACATTTTTACAGTGAGAGCAGAAACTATGCGGACACTTGAAAAATTCTTTCAGTTTAAAGCGGCACAAGTAGATTGATTAATTTATACAGCTTTGGATTAAAAATAAGTAGTTCTGAATTTCTGTAGCTCAAACGGTGATGGGGAGGGTGATCGGAGCAGCTGGGCATAGTACTGGGGTGTCTTTCGAAACATATCGATATTTTTTTCAGTCATCTTGAGCATCGCTACGCCATTAAACTCTGAGTCAAAATCGGAAAACCCACGAAATTATTGAGGACCCTTACGGGGATACTCTGATAAACTGCTCGAGAGTATTCGAGTGGCATAAACTGTTCCGGGAGGGGCGGGACGTTAAGCGTGACGTTTGCCCATCAAGCTTAAGGATTAGTGAAAATGTAGTCAAAGGTCGTCCAGGACTCTGCCCGGCGCAGAAACATTTGTCTGATTGTTTATTACTAAGGGATTTCATACAGTAGCGTCCAAAAAATGATTAACAAATATTTGGCTTTTGTGCGCCAAGTTTGTACCATATCACCCGGCTGGTAAGGTAGTTTCAGGTCGATCATAGGGTTGCCACGTTTTCGTGAAATAAAAAAATCTTTAATAAAATCGGCCCTTCTAATTTTAAATACTGCCAATCTGTTCCTTTGAAGGATAAAATTATTTGATTAATATTAATAAGATTTTAATTAAATTATAATTGGCAGAATATTTTTTTATCTTTTTTTTTGTAAAAAATTTATCAATAATTAAGTAAGACTAGAAATTATGCGGAATTTTCATATAGAAAAAGTATTTTAAGATTTTGATTTTTTTAAGAATTCTTATGCTTCAAAAAGGATTTCCAACGTACTTCTTAACAGGACTGTTTATCTTATCATTAAAAGCAACTGAAAAACGTTTCTAGAGGTAACAAATATGTATTACATTTTGTGTGTCCTATATTAGGATCCTAATTGGAGCAAAAGGCCTCTACAAACTTTCTCTAGCTTTCTCAGAGGTAATCGTTTTTGTATCCGCCATTTATTTCCAGAACTTGAACTTGAACTTCACAAAATTCGGACGCCATGTTACCAGCATTAAATAACATTCGTGGAATCATTAGAAAAAACAATAGCCTTGGAACCGGTTAAGATTGACACCAAAGCGACAAATTATCTTGAGAAAAGTATCAGACTACTACTACTAAAATATTATCTAACTTCCAATACGCAAAAAAAAAAAGTTTCATTATAAAAACTTTTTGCAAACTGACTGAACTACAAACTCTCAATTCAAAGAGTGTGCGCCTAATTTCTGGTCTGACTGTACCTAAAGCAAGAGTTTGAGTAAAACTGCTTGCCAAAATGAAACCAACAGAAATTTCATTAAAATTTGCAGCTCCATTTAAAATTAAAATATTATGCAGGCCAATAGAACAAAAAATTTAAAAAAAAGCAGAAAACCAATTCGACTAAAAACTTCATGTATTATATACTATATATAGCTGGAGCGCCATTTTGGGTTCATTTCATTTGACTTTTTGTTTGAAAAATGTTGGTTAAAATATTTGCCCAAAACCGACAGGCAAAAACATCTATGCAAATATGAACGAAAGGCAACGAAGTACCGCAAAATGCAAATATTCCCCACTAAACCGGAAGATACGCACTCTCACACACATGCACAAACATGCACAGACACACACACACACACACACACAGCTGCAGTTGTTCATGCATATCAAAATTTATTTACATAATATTTATGCAAATATTTTTTCTTGCCAAACATTGTAACACTATAAATTTTCACAAGCTTTTCTTGTTGTTGTTGTTGTTGTTTTTGCTTTTGTTATTTTCCAGTTTTGGCAATTTTTGGAAAATTTTTGTATCAGTTTGCGACTTTTTCATAATATTAGCGTTTGACTGGCATAAAATCATGTGAGTTGTGGATCAACAAATTTTTCCAATTTTAGTCAACTTTAATTAGGCTGTCATGGTAAAATATTTTTAGGTTAATTGAAAACAATTTGTCTCGTAATGCATATTGGTTGCAGTACGATAAGAATGCTCAGGATATTGCAATATGTTTATATAAAATAGTGGTTGGCAAAATATACATGTACATTTTTTTTTTTTTGCGTTTGTATTGAACATTTTCTGCTGCTGTGATGTATTTTGACGCTGACGACGCAAAGCAACAGACACGAAGTTGCCTGTGCATGACTTCGGCTCTTGCTTAGAGAGCGTGCTTGCTTTTTTACTCTCACAAAACTAAAGCGCTGCAGCATTAGTATGCCGAAAAGAAGGCGAAGTTTGGGAATTATTTAATAATTAGAGATTTTTTTCTTGACGAAATTCAAAATGGCGGCTTTTGTCTGCCTCTGACCGCAGAATATCGTCCCCGCATTTCAGTTCTCCAGCCTCTTGTATTGAACCGAAATGAAAAATGTTTTTTGTTTATTGAAGTTAATGAAATTGTCTATGCCTTATACTAAATCAGAATTAGATTTGACGAGAAAATTAACTGAAATGTGAACGTTCAAAAAAAATTTTTTTTCATTTTTTTTGTGATTTGACCTTGCTTTAAAATAACAATTTAAAACTCTTTCATGTTTATTGTTAGTAAAAGACATACAAAAAATTATATCCTTTTAAAAATGGTTTAAATGAAGGGAATCGGAACAAAAGATCAAGAACTATGCTTGAAATGCGGATGAAAAACATGGTATCGAGAAAAACGCGTTTAAAGTTCTTAGAACGTCCCTCAGCGCGTGCGACTTAGATGCGTTCAAGACGCTCTATTTCTATTAATATCGATCGCATCGATATATCTAGGTTTAATTTTTTGTAAAAAAAAGAAATCAATTTTCTCGACAAAATTTGAAAGAACCTCCCCTTAACTGAGAATCGAAGCTGCGTCTCCAGATGGCTTTTTAAGCTTTGAGGCCAACACTCTTCCAACCCAACTTCCTTTTTTTTTGTATATATTAAGAAATTAAATTTAATTTTTTTGATTTCTTTTAAGTTCACAGCAATTTACGAAAAAACAGAATGATATTTACTTAAAACAAGCTATGCCACCACAAAATATTGATTATTGATGAAATGTATTAAAAACATTTTTTTCTACTTTTTTACACAATCATTTTTTTAGTCCAAAAAAATTTGAAAATTTTTGTTTTTTTAACTACAATTTGTTTTTTTTTTAAATACTACCTTTTTTAATATTGATGAAATTTATAAAAAATATATTCCATATTTTTACAGTAAAAAGAAATGTAGCTTTCATATTTTTTTTAAGTCGGTTGCTTAAACATATCAATCAACATATTTTAAAAAAACTGCCTTTTTTTACTGTTTATATAAAACAAAAAAAAAATGGTATACTTCTTTAGGTTTTATAGAAAAAATCGTATGATTTGCTTAACAACAGAATTGTCAATTATTTCCATTAAATAAATGAATTTCCATTCAATCAAAATATTATATATTTATTAAAAAAAAATCAATTATTTTTTGCAATACATGCAAATTTTTTATATTTTATTTAAAATTTTAAGCAATTTATCTGTTTTCAGTCTCTTGAAAAAAAAAACACACTGTGTTGGTCTTGGCAAAAATTTATAAATTTTTGATTAACAAAATAAATGAAGTCAAATAAATTTTTGTTTGTCTTGTGTTCCGTAAAGCTTAACATTATGTTAAGGTAAATAAAAATTAAAAAAATATCAGTTTAAATATTTTTTTTTGCACATTTTCTTAAGATTAACTTAACATAAGAGAAACCTCAAAATTGTAACCACGTTTGATACTCGTTCTTTGTTCTCTCTGATGCAGTCCTTAATGACAATTGCATTTCCACAATAATTCATACAATTTTCGAACAATGCGTAAGATATTTTAATTAACATTCATCGGAATTACAGAAATTTCATATACAATTTGCAGCCAGACAAAAGCCGTACATAATTAAATGCATATAATTTGGCTTTATTCAAGCATTACGCATACGCATAGTTGTAAGTAGTATTACAAAGACACAGCAATCGCAACATATTTCTAATAACTTCTTGAAGCATGAACTGCTTATGCAACAACAACAACAACAAAAACAACGATAACAACAATCATCAAAGTAAAACAAAGAGACTTAAGTACAAAAACAACTTCAACAATTTTGCAGGAGACTTTGGCAAACTGACAGCCACAAAGTTTCGCCCACAAAATGCAGCTAAGGCTTGCAAAAGATAAAAACTTTAATGCGACAATTTGCAGCAACTAACACAGACCCACAAACAAAATACTTATAGAGAGATAGAAAAGTAAATTTGAAGTCATGAAAACAAAAAAATTTGAAAGAGGTCGGGACGGTCGCTGACGCTGAAATACACTTTAGTTTTTGTAGACTAAACATTTATAAGTAAGAGAATAAGGTGGCTGGGTCATGTGCTAAGAATGTCACCGAAAAGAATAGCTCGAAAGGCCTTTGTGTTGAAACCGATTGGAAGAAGAAGAAGATGACGTCTAAAGGAACGATGGTTGGATGATGTAGCAGCTGATCACAGAAGATGATGGAGAGATGTCCTTTTAGAGAGGGACAAATGGAGAGAGATTGTTGCGGAAGCTATGGTCCACCAAAGACTGTAAAGCTAAGAAGAAGAAGAAAATTTATTTGTAGCGGTTATATGGTCTTCTTCTTCTTGTTTTGACAATAGTTCAAGATTTATTTGTTCATTAGGCTCACATGATTTTTAACGAGACCAAAGGTGGCTCTATTAGTAAATATACAAAAATAATTGAATTTTGATGCCGTTTGTGGTTTTTGGGCTTCTGAAATAAAAGCGTTCTTTCTTTTATCTTCTGTATGCGATCTTAAGATTTTTTCGAGAGAGTGTGTCAAGTTTCAGATGGATACATTTTTCTTAAATAATCGCGTTTAAGCCTCGAAATTCTCTTACGGAGCATAGGGGTCAGATATCAATATGATTCCCCGTTGGAAGAAATAACTTTCGAGATAAAGGTATTCGAACTAATAAAAGTACAGGTATATAGGTTTTTGCAATAGAAAACTTTGCTGTCACATATGACTGTAATATACCCTTAACACTTGACTGAAGCTTTAAGGGTATAAGATAAAAGATCGTTCAAAAAAGTAATCTGGGGTCCCTACCCAATTATTAACGTTACCAACGAACTACAAACAAAACTATAACTTTAGATACAAGCGTAAGGATCTAACAAAAATGGCCGGATCCCAATTCTGCTGGACTAACTTTAATTAAATTATATTGGACGTAAGTGGCCAAAATGTCAAAAAACTTATTCGAAGTAAAAAACTAAAGCATGAGACTATGAGACAACCGCACCTTTTGGTCTTCAAGAAATAGGACTCGTGAAGGATTTTTAGACACAAAGATTGATAAATAAATATCGGCTTAACCGGTCCACCTTTTTGGATTCATATTCTTTGAGGCACTTCCCATTTTCTTATTCATAACCTAAGAAACCCATTGCCCTCTAAGTACAGTGTATAAAAAAAAACTTCAATTCGTCACCATTATCCAGTCAAGTGGCAAGCGAAAAGTTGCCAGGAAACTTGCCAACTCTTTGACTCCGAATCACTTTTTGCGCTGCCACTCGTCTTGCACGAAATGAAGTTGTTTGCTAGCAAGGAATTGGCAGCTCCATAATGGTTGTAACATTTTGCTGATTATGACAAGTGAAACAGCTGGAGACTATCAAAAATGAAGGCTAAAATGAGAAATTATGATGAATGTGCAACATGGTTGCCAGCTGGCAAAAATTCGTTCGTTTCAATTCGATTTGATTAAAACAAAGTGCCGCATTTAGTCATTGACAGACAGACTTTGATGTGGGACATGAATATGCATTTGAGATACTGCTTATCAACCAAAAACTGTCAAACACTTATTTTAACAGCATATCCAAATTAAATGCAGACTACTTAGTTAATATAAAGTTTTTGGGGCAGGCTTTGTTTGCCTTTGGTATTTAAATTAAAAGCAAATATAAATAAAAAATTTAAATACACAATAAAACCCAAATCAAAGCACTGGGCAGCTGTCAGCCGTGGACCAACAGCATTAAAAAAAAAAAAAAAAGAACAGGTGAGGTGGGTTCTTAAAATGTAGCCAAGTCGACTTTGGTATGCTCTAAAAAACTAGAAAGTTGAAGTAGTTGCTCAATAAAGTTTTTCATATCCGTTCATATATTGTTCTCTTTTCCTTTATTTACATTTTAATACAGAAAAATGTGATTTTTTTTTGTTGTTATAATGGCTTTTTTTTTTTAAGCGAATTGCCCAAGCATTTTTTTTATACGCATTTTGCAAGTTTATGCGCATAATTTTTTACTATGCAAAAACTGAGTTAATAAATGTTTTTTTTTTTTCATAAATTAAATATATTTTGCCAAATAATTTTATTGTTAATAAATCATCAGTATTGTTTAAATAAAGTTCTGTAAAGTTATAATATTTAAAAAAAATAGGGTATGTGCATAAATCGTTGGTGGACACAAGCAGTTTTTAAAAAAAAATTCTGTAACTTAAATTTATAGCTATCTTTTGTTATTTGCACAAAATAAGACTAATCGTTATATGCAAATTAGTCATTTTTATAAACAAAAAATTGAGGACCCAATTTTTCATACAAATCATCTTTTTTGTTGTTTGATTATTTTAAAACGACAAAATTTATGGCGCCAAAAAACTTATTTTTAAATACTATAAAAATATAAGTAATGCATAACAATCTCTTTGATTAACAACTTTAACTGGTCTTTCATATTTAAAAAAATATCACTAAAAAAACAAAGCTATAAAATCGGATAAAAAGCGATCGATATTGCTACGACAATTTTCATCTGATAACTTAGCATCTTATAGCTCGCAAAGAAATAGAATAAGATTAATTATTTAATATTATTCACTTATCATCTTTTAGTTTATCTTCTAAAAACTTATCATCTCATATCTGATTGACATTCACTTATCATCCTTTAGCTTATCATCTAATAACTTATCATCTCATATCTGATTGTCATTCACTTATCATCCTTTGGTTTATCATCTAATAACTTATCATCTCATATCTGATTGCTTAAAGTCTGTCAACTAAACATTTTATAACTTTTCATCTTATACCTTTTTATCTAATAATTTAGCATTTGATAGCTTATCATCTAAGAGCCCAAAAATAATCAATTATACTTAGCCATTTATCTTGCGATAACTTAGCATCTAATAACTTATCATCTGATAACTTGCACTAAATTAAAAGTGACCAATTATACCAAGCCATTAAGCATCTAACTAATTTTTATCAGATAATTTATTATTAAGTCATCATTTAGCATATGATAACTTAATTTGGGCGCAAAAAAATGACTTATTATATTAAGCCATTTTTTATCTGATAGACGTTCATAGCTCATCTGTTAATAAGCACCTTATAATGAATCATCTGTTTGACTATTAAGTATTTGATAACTTATCATCTGACAGCTTAATTTCTGACAACCTAATACGTGACAACTTATCATCTGATATCTTTATAAATATTATCTGAGAGCTAGCATAAAATTATTAGCGATCAAGTTTTTTCTGATAAGTTAAGATGTAATAACAAAAAGCAAAATCATCTAATAATTTATCATCTGATAACTTATGGACTGATCACTCATCATCTGATCACTCATCATCTGATAGCTTAGGCGACTAGGACAAAAAATGAATTATAGTAAGCCATTTATCATCTGATAAATTATCATCTGGTATCAAAGCAGCTTATTATTATAAGCATCCGCCAACTAAGCAGCTGTGAGCATCCCATCTGGATAATTATCATCTGATAAATTATCGTCTGATAACTTATCATCTCATAACTCATTTTTTTTATTTTTTATTTTAACAAATTAAATCTAGTATTTAACACTAAACTTAATATTAATTTAACGAGCAACTAGCTACTGGGGCCTTTGACTACATAACTCATTAACTTCGCAATTGCTGACTTCAAATTCGTTCTTCTTTGTCATATTTTTGTCAGATAAGACGGCAGAAACTAGTTTAAAAAAAAATCGAAAACCATTGAATAAATGCCCAAGAAAAGCTATAAGTCTTAGATAGTCTAATCAGATATCGTTTGAATTATTTTAAGTCACAAACCATTTTTCCATTTGCTTTTGAGAGTTGATAAAAGTAAGGAGTATAATAATCACAGTTATTCCTATGGGACTTCGATTATCTGCCTTAAGCTCCATGTTCACCAACTCACATGGAATAAATAAAAGTTTATCCCTCAAATAAGACCTAATAAGAATCCACAACCCGCAAAAACGCTGCACTCATCTCTTTAGATCTCCCGCTGCTTTCAAGTCTATCATAGCCCAACTAAACTTTAACTTTGATGCAACATATCATGGCATCCAAATGTTAATACCCTATAACTCATTTGATGTCTTTTCAGGGTATATCAACAACAGAGACTTTTATTGTTTTGACAGTGGCAAGTCGGCCACATTTAGATAAGCAAAATGCTTAGAAATGATAACAATGGCAGCAAAAATATACATACAATATGTTTCACCTGCTGTGTCAAGCGACCCCATCTTGGGGATGGTGGGGGAGGCGGGGCCGAACACCACAACCTTAACCGTCTAAGCCAACAACAAGCCATGAGGGAGAATGAGCCCAGTGGCACGTGTCCTGGCTGGCCGCATGCTGACTATTTCTAAGACTTGTTTGACTGACTTGGTCCTGGCCCCTGACTCGACTTCAGTTGACTTGGCTCAACTTGAGATTGCCTTTGCCGCTGTCACCGCTAGACCCCCTCTCTGTTAGCTTTGATGTGTTCTAAATTGTCATTTATGGCAAGAAGTTGTCGCGTTGCTAACGGTATCCATTGTGGCAACTGGAGTTGCAACAGTGCCGCAGAGTGGAGGGGGGGGGCAGTGTTTGGAGCAGCTACACGACTGGCTTCGCACTTTTTTTAAGCTTTGACCTTTTGTTGTCTGCTTTGCTATCCTATGCTGCCTCTCTCCCTAGCTGCAGACTCATAACGGTAATTCTGTGCTGCCGCCTCCTTGCTTACATCTTGACTTTATTTCTTCAAGCTTTGTGTAGCTTGTTCTTGTTGTTTTACTCGCTCTTCGCCTGCTGCGCTCTTCATTGAACTGCCGCAAACTCTTCCCTCACTTCTTTTGTACTATGTGCCCTCAAGTTATTTAAACTGCTACTTATTTAATTTTCATGTAAAGTTGTAGCTACGTCTCTCTCTCTCTCTCTCTCCTCTCCTCTCCCTCGGGTTGTGCATTTGCCGTTGCCATTTTTATACCCTACATGCAAAGGATATGGTATCTATTAAATTGGTGAAACAGGAGTTTTGAGGCAATAACTTAAGAAAGTGAGATGATGGAAATGGAACATAGTTTTTCCTAAAATATATTTTCTTGGGGCTTGTCTAAGATCAGATTTCTTTACTTTAATCTTGTAACTAATATGCAATCAAGCGACCCATTCAAGTTATTCTTCGCAAGATGCAGATTTTAATTGGCCGCCATGATCATGCAATTTGATGCCTTTGGTTTAATTTCTCTGGGTCTATGTCAATGGTCCGAAGACGCTTCCGCAGACCAAAATCCTTTAATATCTTAAAAATAATTACACGTAAACCAAAAAAAATGATAGTGCCTAGAGTCAAAAAGTCCAAGTTATTGGACAATACGAGGATCCTAGGGCAGCCACTCTACCGTAAAAAAATTTCCACATTTTTAGTCAGCGACCCAAAATTAGGTCGTATTCAAGTTTTGAGATTTTTATCTATATCGGGTGAATTACATAAGCGACTGAAAGCATCAAGATGTTTACTTCAGAGTTCAGTTGCTCAATTCTCGAATTTTAACTAGTTTACCCCACAAATGATCTGAAAGAATTGTAAATAGGATGTTGCATTGTCCATCTGATGGAATCATTGCATCCCAATTTTCTTTCAAAAACAGTCAAGCAGTCAACGTAAAGGTCAACATTTTTTTTTGCGAAACTCAAACTCGTGATTTTATGAATGAAATGAGATCGAAAGTTTAAGGCATCGATTTTACTATACCGTGAGTTTTAGACGGTATAGAGTATACAATAGTCCAGGATGTGCCGACTGCATACGGCCTACTTAGTATAGTTGTTGTAGTTTTTGTTCCAGTTGCAATTTTGTAAAAACTATTTTTTTTTTTTTTTTGAGCTTTGTTTAGTTTGTCCCGGCATTAAAGTTAAACTGTTGTAAATGTATAGACCGTAGATGTTGTAGACTCAACAAGAATTTGTTGTTATATTTTTTGTTTGTTTTTGTTGTTGGGCTGCCTTTGATATAACTTCTGATAAACTTTCTTTTGGTTACTCTGCACTGCAAAGGGCAAAGTTTTAATTTTACTTAAATAATTGAAAATTTCCCTTGCATAAACATTGCATAGCACTTGTTTTGTCCTTTAATGATAAGCAATTGATTTGCGGTTGAAGCTTAGGTAATAAAAGTTGGGAGCGCTTATTTAAGTAGATTTATCTCAGATATCTAAGCTCATAAGATGGTACTAAGGAATGACTTTAGTATCAGTTTACATGGAGGTAGAAGCTTTACTCTGTTTAGGGGATAACTTTTAATGCTTGGAAGCGTTGTTGGTAAATAATGACAACTTTGAAGGGAAATTTAATGGTCTGATAAAATTGCCAAAGCAATGTTTTACTTTTTTAGAAAAAGTTTCTTCCAATTAAGGATGCGGACTTAAATATTTTTGAGTAAGCATCCTTGACTTTTAGTTCATAACATCAGTAGGGGTAGGAAAAAAAAAACATGCCATACATTTCCTTTACATTAATAGAAAACTGCCATACGAGCTGCTTAAGACGTAAATAATTTGAAAAAATCCTATAAAAAATTAGATAAATCCATCAAAACCATTTATGAATTTTTATTAAAAAAATTACAAAAAAATTTATTTTAAATTTGAGTCAAAGGCCCCAGTCGCTATTACTCGTTTAGTATTAAATACTTAGTTCAGTATTCAATACTTGATTTAATTTGAAAAAAAAAGTATTTTTTTTTTAATTTTTGTATTGACATCTATTTTTTTGTGTTTTTTGTAAATTTGTACAAGCCTCATGGGCGGATTTTACCTTAATTTAAGTCTGTTAAGTATACGCTAAAGGGTTCAACTTCACTGCCTTCTCAGAAACGTAGCAAGCTCCACCAAGAATGGTCTATCAGCAGTTCATAGAGCCTACCTGAATATATGGTATATAGATTAAGATCATTTCAATATTCAAACTACAAATACCTATGTATATAATTTTCCAAATATGCGGACTTAGTAGTCCAAAAATATCTTAAAAATAGCTTTCTTTTAAGTTCTAGAGCTATCCATTTTTAAAAAGAGTTCTGGGACGACTTAAAAATATCTAACATTATATAGACTCCAAAGAGCAGGTGGCACAAATTTATAGGCTCTTGCGGTGATAAATATAAAAATAGATTAAGACTTAGAGGCCCTATGCTCCACAAGGAGAAGAGGACTGCAGTAAGTAAGTAAGAAAGATGTCATGCTTAAAAAGAACATGAATGGGCGCCTGCGTCTGGTTATCACATATTCTGAGCTCTTAAGCCAAGCAAAAATCCCAAGCAAACATGCAGGCAACTACCGCCCTTCCAAAAAAAACAGGACGAGGATGGTGGCAATAGTTCAAATGAGAAAGTGCACCAAAGGCATAATGACCGATAAGATAAACGATTCCTATTACGAATTCTGCAGTGACAAGAGAAAAATATAGCATCTATAATTCGATATGTGACTACCTTGCCTACCAGTAATTGGAAAGCCTTTTTTCACCTGGGTTGTCCGGCAAAGCTATCCAATTCGTTTCTTATCGCATCTTTTAATATGAAAAGGGCAGCGATTATGCCCATTAGAAAGAGGCCAACATCTGTATCCTCCCAACAACATTAGGCTTACCCTTTACTTCACACCGAAATTTACTTATCTTTCAGTAGTAGCTTTATATGTTACTATACGATCTCCAGAGTGATCTCGGCCTAAGCCAATCAGCCTAACTAACCTTTTTTAAACTCTTGATTCCGATTGATTTTAAATAAATGAGGTACTGAAAAGAATTGTTATTTATTAATGAAGGCTGGTTCAAAAGACAGACTAGGCTACAACTTGGCTCCTATTCTTATATAGGTTGAAGAAAATCTCTCAAATAGACAAAAATTCAATTGGGAGAGTATTCTAGTGTCAAAAGACATTTGAATAGTTTTCTAAAAAGCGTTAAGATAATGAATTATCTATGTCAGAAATATTTATGAAATGCTTTTCTTTTTTGTTTTGCTTTTCGAAAGAAGGAATTCAAATTTAAAGAGCACTCGAATGAATGATTGCAGAGCTACCAAAAACACAGGCTAACAAAAAGGGTGGTCTAAACTGTACATGGAAAGCTACCTCCTCTATGGATTTTGAGCCTCTGAATGCAAATTTGAGGTCCAAAAACCCTAGTAAGTAAGAGTTCTCCAAAATAGCTCATTGAATGGGCGGTTTTGTGGTCATGCCAAAACTTAGACGTGTCGGGATATTTTGGTCCTCGATTACAGATTTTTTCGCCTCAAAATCCATAAGGGTAGCCCTGTCACAAGAAAATATAAAAAATATCCATTCGGTTTAATGTTTTTTAGATTCAGTATATCAATGAAAGGCATTATTGGGCTTCATTTAAACTTTTTACTTTTTATTGAGCCCATTTTTAATTTGAATTTTTTTTCGAGATTTCCTCTCAAATTATTTTATAATAAACTCTTTTAGCTATTTTTTTTTTATTTACTTATCTGAGCTTTAATTTTGTTGCTAAGGGAATTTAGTTCTTTTTTTTTTAACACAGCTAAAAGCATCGTACTTCATCGGAAACCTGCGCACTTTGGCACTGCTCCATAAAATCCTAGTATGCTTGCCACTTTAGCGGAATTCTTTGAATTAAGGAGCTTCACCTTAGATCTTAAGATAAAAACCAAAAAAAAAAAAAAGTTTGTTGCTGCAATCGCAATGGCTGCCAGTTGCAGCCGCGCTGCCTTTCACTCGCAACCTTTCAACATCGAAACAGCTGACTTAATGTACTTTAATTAACTCGAGCTGGCAACAATAACAAAAACAACAACAAAAACGGAAAGCACACAAAAATTAAAAATAAACCAGAGAAAAGTTTCAAACATCAACTTTGAACCGCAAAGTAGTTTATATTGCAAGGATTGCGGTTGCAAAAAGGTAGCAGCAAAAGTGGCGCGTTAAGTTGGCTGGAATGCAGGCTCACACACACAGAAACACGCTCACACAGAATACATAAACACACACACACACAAGTAGCGCATTATATAGCCAATAAGGACACACAGGTAAGCATGTTACATGGGCCATATCTTAACGTTTGCCCTGCGGCTACCATAAAATACAACACGCAATAAGGCAACAGCCCCAGAGCCTAGAAGGATCTCCCAGATTTACTTTCTCTAAGTATCTGTGCGTCTGTGTGAGTATATGTGTGTGTGTGTGTGTGTGTGTGCACGTGTAATTAATTTCTTTCGAAATATTTTGGCAACAGCAGAAGTTTGCTCGCACATTTGTGGCCAAGACATACTTGGTTTGTCTTGGCACAGCTTGGCGCATATTTCAAATATGCAAGCGGTTTGTGGCTAAAATGACTCGCCTGGCTTTTTTTTTTTTTTTTCTCTCTGATTTAAGCGCAATTTAATTAAGCTGCGGCCAAAAGACCAAGTGCTTGTAACACTCGGCACACTAAGCCCAAAGCCAAGTATAAAAACGAAAAGTTTTTCAAACTTGCAACAATATTTGCCTAGGATGGATTGTCCATAATATATGGTAAACAATCGGCTGGCTACAAAATGTATGCAAACATTTTTTAACAAGAACAACAGCAACTTTGAATAAAGCAAACAAATTGATGTGGCCCCAAAGGAAGTAAGCCAAAAGAGCTAGAGTAGCAACCTATGCAAGAGTAGTGGCCAGAGTTGGGCCCAAAGCCAAATATATTGGTTGACATTCATCAGGAAGAAGGAACTCATCAGACTGTAATAATTTGCTATCACACACTGGGAGTCCCAAAGCAACACCCAGATACACACACACACATACATATGCACAAGTTTTACTAAATACTTGAGCGTGTATCTTTGCGCCGATGTCAAAGCAAAATTGAATAAAGACACGTACAAACCTTACAGATGCATAAGGAAAAAGCAAAAAAAAAAGGTAAGCTTTTGAAAACACCGAAAATCCAATACTTTTCTGAAACTACTCGAAGGCTTTCAGTTGCATTTTTTTTTTTGTTAGAAAATTGCCTTCCCTTTTGTAATATAATACCAAAAATGACTTCCGTTTAACTCTCTATGAAGTCTGGGTTTTCTTGATATTTGCAAAAAATCAATTCCAATTTTGACTTGATTTTGGCAAAATAGAAGGTCTGCTACAGTTTTTTGAACCCAGCTAGTTGAATTGCTTTTTATAGGGATTAAAAATTTTGAAACACTCTTTAGCAGAATCAAAAAGCAATCTTGAGAATATGTTATACAAGAAGTCTTCCAAAATGGGTTGCAAGCTTTATCAAGAGCTGGTTAGAACTAGTATTTCGTATAGTGTATAAAAAGAAACGAACAAAAAAGAAAGTGTAGAGAAAAAAGCAAAACTAGTAACAGTAGATAAATAAGAAAAAAAGAGAAAAGGAAAAAGAAGAAGAATAAGAATCAGCAGGACACTCAGAATTGGCCATATGAATTGCAATGGCGTCGTCGTTTATGTCGAGTGTGCGAAAGCATAAAACAAGCTCCAAACGGTTTCAGCTTGTCTATGCCTCACGCATAAGACATGCCATGAGTGTGCGTGCGTGTGTGTGAGTATGTATGAGTTCGAGTGTACGTGGGTGTGTGTGTGTATTTGTCTATGTCAAGTGTCAACATTTACTTCGTGACAACACAAATTGTGGCTGTGACCATTTTTACACCCACACAAACGCGCACATAAGCATTTATGCATATGTATGCATGTATGTATGTGCATTCAAGTAATGAATGTATGAATGTATGCACACTGTGAGAAAAGTTTAAGAGCTCTTTTTCTTAGGCTGCTGCTGTTGAGAGCAGGCAGTAGGCAGTGGGAAGCCATAACGAAAATTTTGTTGCATACTTTTTTGAGCTTTCCCTTATGTAAAGGAAAAATTTATTTTTAAAACTAAAAGAGTTGCTTTTTAAGCCAAAAATCAAAAATTCAAATAAATATACTAAAGATTTAAATTTAAGAAAACTTATACCAACGACATAATAAAAGTCACAAACTTAATGGACAGGAGTTATAGTCTAGCTGCAAGCTTTTACTTAACAAAACAAAGATGCATTGAATTTCATAATTTTCACCCATTTGTATCGAACTTTATCAAATCTCGCATTTTTGTCGATCTACAAAAAATAATCTCTGAAAAACGATAAAAAGAGATGGGCTCAACCAAAATATGTTATTTTTAAAATAAGATTTTTAGAATAGAAAGTCACATATCTTACCTAAAATTATATATTGGCTACTAAGTCTCCCTCTCTCATTTATCTTTAAAAGGCAAGCACTGGATTGTATTAAAATAAATCATTAAGCCATAGGTTCTTGAAAGAATTAAATTCTATTAATCTACATTGGCTTTTTCGCTTTTTTTTTAATCAATTTTTGTTTCTTTAAAGCAATGCTCCAGATAATTGTCCAACTAAATACCATCACTTATGATTATGATAAATATCCTTATCCTAGAGTAATAAATATTAAGTGTCTGGAATATTTTATTGCGCTGCGGTAAGCTTTAAATCGTATTTGGACACGTCCCATTAATAACAGGCTTTAATTTGCGGAGATCATAAAATCTTTAAAAATGATTGTTATTTAAAAAAAAAAGGTTTGAAGCATTTAGTAAAAATTTATTATGCTAATAATTACAAAGATATTCGTTTAAAGTTACTGAGCTGCGGGTCTTTCTTGTCAACTCTTGAAAGCGCACCATTAATGCATTTATTTTATTTTTTTTTACACACAGAAAAATGCATGTTTTATGCAATTTCCGAATAAAATGTGCCCAAAAAGTTATCCATTTTTTTAATTCCCTTATTTTCAGAAGCAGTTTGAAAATATTAAGGAACAATCTATTTCAATTATATCTTTACTGAACATTAATTCAGAGGTATATTCGCAAAAAGCCAACTCGTATGTGCGCCAGATACAAGTTCTTGAATACAGAATAGAGGGAAACAAGTAGTAAAATATCAAAGAGTGCCAACAGAGAGTCTCCACTCTTCTGCACTCATCAAATGGGTGTTAAGTAGTGCTGGAGAAACATTTATGTTAGCCAACATCGATTTATAGATATTTTAAACTTCGATCATCGATGTTTTCTCCAGCACTACAGCATAGGATCAAAAATAAGTTGGACTGAATTTGTTGTCACTCAACGGTACAAATCCTTAGCAGTCCTCAAAATAGCACCCTTTTACTGTGACACAACGCGGAAAACGCGATTTCAACTGCATGTACGACTTCTGGAACTCGATTTCTGAGATCACCTACAGAGATGCTATCAAGGCCCCTTGGACTTCTGTATCGGTTTCCCTTGAGGTCCCTCATGGTAGCATCCCCGCAGTCACCCGTAATCTTTCATAGTATCTCCGTCGCGAAGTTCCCGAGTTTTTTCAGAACTTACTGGCGTAGAGCTGATCGAGATACGGACGTTCACGGAAATCAATGTGCTTGCTATCCCCCCTTCGTCGACCAAGTAGTCCGACCTCCCTCCATCACTCCGTTTACGCTATAAAAATTCAGTCCTTCTTATTTTTTATCCTACCCTGTATATTGAAAATCAGCCTGAGGGGAGGGTTACGGCAGCAACCCCACAGGCATCTGTAATCTTTCCGAGGATCTCCGTCGCGGTGTTCCCAATTTTTTCCAAAATTTGCTGGTCGAGATTTTTATACAGACGTTCACGGAAATTAATGTGCTTGCTATCCCTCCTGCGTCGCCCAAGTAGTCCGACCTCCCTCCATCGCTCCGTTAGCTCTACAAGAATGCAGTCCTACATCGTTTTGATGCTTCCCTGTATATGGGAAATCAATCTTGGAAGTATCCGTACTAAAAGTTTTTCAAATAAATTAAATTTAAGTCAACCTTTTTTTTACAGATTTTTGGTAGGTACAAATCCAAATCGCTTTTTGTAGCTTGCTTTATCAACTAGTTCCAAAAAGATTATTTTAATAAAGCGTTCGAATTCAGAGCAAAATTTGCATTAATGTTTTTTTACAATGATAATTTTTATAATTTAAATAATAAAATTTGAAATTTTTTTTTATGTTATTACAACTAAACTATATGTTAAAAGAATGATCAAAGTTGGTATATAAGATGACTCAATTCTTACTCGCTTCTCTAACTGGAAGTTGAAAATTTAAAGAAAAGCAACAAACTTTACTTTGTATGCAACCACTTTTTTCTCTCAGTGCATACACATATATTTGTATATTTCTAAGTATGTGTATCTGTTTGTCTATATTCACAGTCATGGCCAAAAGCCACAAGTGTTGTGCTTGTAGTTTTTGTTGTTGCTTCTTGTTGCAGCTCAGATCGTATCCGTCTTTTGCTAATATTTCGTCGCTGTTTGTCAGTAGGAAGCTCTGTATGGCAACATACACGCATGTCTTTGAGTACGTGTATCTGTGTGTAGTTTGTGTATGTGTGCAGTTTGTGTGTATGTGTGTGTTTGTTGGTAGTGGTGCGTGTATGCTTGAGATTTTTCATTTTAGATGCGGTTGCCTAGCTAGCCGCACTATTCCCTAGCTTTTCCTTTTGCTATCCTTGCCGCCAACGCTTTTCCTGCATAGCAAATGAAGCCACAATAATAAACCGAGGCTGTGTCTATGTGTGTGTGTGCGTGTGCGTGTGTGGTTGTGTAACTGTGTGAGGTTATGCACACACATAAATACATTTTGTATATGTTAGTTGATTGTCTCTCTGTCCATCCTACTGTCGCTCTGTTTGTGTGTCTCTCGGTCTCAACTCTTCTCGCTCTCACTCTCTCCAGCTTCCGGCAATGCACAACACTTTCTGGCTGCATGAGATACAAATTATAGTTTCATCTGACTTTTATAGTTTTTGGCAACACTTGCAGCGGTTTTTCGCTGCGTTATTATTGTTGTATCTGCTGCATTTGTTGCTTTTGTTGCTTTTGTTGTTGCAGATACTGTGTTATCTCGGCGTGTTAAAATTCCCGCTAGCCACAGTTGGGATACCAAGCGATGTCATCGTAATTTCCAATTTGTTTATGTTTTTCAGTACATGATGATGATACTGGGCAGCTGAGTTTATTATGCATGACATTTGTGGCAAAAAATTAAATTATGATTTGCGCTATGATGAATGAGTGACCAGCAGATGCAATTTGTTATCAAAGCGGTTTTACAATGCAACCCTGCGCATAAATGAACATAACTTTAAACCTAAATAATGAATATAATGCGAAATTCTAATGAGTGAAGTACAATGTGAAAGCAGGAAAATTTGACTTGTTATGTCGCATAATTTGCAGATGATCCTAATTTAAAATGTTGTGACAATGCTTGGGGGTCTTTTTAAGGCTTTATCTTATATTCTTCTTATCATTCTAGATGCATATGTGCTTACTTTCGAAGACCTTCTCATAGTGGAAAACTTTATAAATTTAATTCGTTCGCAAATCCAATTGATAAATTTTCTTTCACGATAGCTGCTCTTACTTTCCTTACTGCTTTCAATAAATTCTAATATTTCCCAACATTGTTTGTACAGCTCTGCACTTTTAGATTTCTTCATATCGTTAACATTTTATTTTGATTTAAATATTGCTGGTACTTTAGTATTGGCTTTTCAATAAATTTAGAAGGGAAATTTTTTTTTAGCAACAAATCAACCTTTTTGAGGTTTTCGTTTATCGATATGCCAATGTGTGGGAGTATGTGAACGCAAGCCGAAAATTCCCTTGTGTTGGGAATGTTATTTTCCTATGAGATTCTTATAAATAAGTTCAAACGTTTTTAAACTTAATATAAATTTGTATATATTCCTGTAAATTAATTATTGTTATAATTATTATTATTATTTGTTATTTTTTTCGTATGTAGAACCCTTCAATTATAATTGGTTTTTATTTTCTTTTTTCTATGTACATCAAGGTTAAGCTGCCATGATTGGTAGTAGGGAACTAGCTTAATTACATGATACCCAAACTTTTTTATAATTAAAAAAAAAAAAAATTTTAAAAACTATTTTAGTTTAAAATATGTTTTTCGGTAAAATTAGAATATTTTATTCGTTTTCATTTTTAAGAGCATGTCTGACAATATTGGTACTTTATTATTGCTACAAATATGTGGCAATTAAAAAAAAAAAAATTATTAAATTAAATTCTATATCAGGCAAATTTTTAAAATTTCAAACAAAGCTTATTTATTAAAAAAACTTTAAAGTGATTTGAATTTTAACTGATATCAGCTGTAAGCCAAAACAGCTTAAGTCTGACAAAGAGAAAATTTTGTTGTAACTTAAGAGAATTCTTTAAAGCAATGTTTCTCTTTTCATTTGCTTTAACTGACTATTTGTACTAAGTCTAACTAAAGAGAGTTGTATAACAGTTCAAAAATTATAGCTGGATAATGAGAACATTTAGTTCGTTGTTTAGCTAAAAATTTATATTTAGCACTTTTTAGTTATTTTTAGCTAAAAATTTATATTTAGCACTTTTTAGTTATTTCTATAGCTATTTATGGTACAAAAATAATTTTTCATATTTAGAAAACAATTTTTTTTTACAGAACTAAGGCAATTTCTTAGAACCATCGATATGCCATAAATGTAATAAATTGCCGTACTAAACTACTAATGAAATTTTTAAAATTTAAGTTTACGTTGAGATTTTTTTTATAGCACTATAAAACACCCTATATACCAGTTGCAGCTACAGGAAAAGACGATGATGACTATCAAAGTACAATTGCACATAATATAAATCTTAAGAAATTGCCATAAAAAATGGTAAGTTTTTAGTTTTGGGCTCTAAAATTTTGATAGTTTAAGCCCATGGTCGGCAAAATATACATATGCATTTTTTTTGCGTTTGTATTGAACATTTTCTGCCGCTGTGTCGTATTTCGAGACACAAAGCAACAGAGTTGCTTTCAACGCTCCAGAGAGCTCTGATAAACGTTTTAACTTTTGCTGTGCAAAAAACACAAAATCAGTTTAGGTTTAGTTGGCTACAAGCTTAGATCGTTTTAACTTTAAACTTACAAACATTTTTAAAAACAACAACGTCTATAAATGTCTTATAAGCAAAATGTAAGCAAAAACAATTTGGCGTTTTGTTTATAAATATTTGCCATAAAATGCAATGCTTAGTACCTTTGGGTAATTTTGAGGCTAAATGGTCTAAAAGTTTTGCTTCAAGCTATAAATTTCCCAAAAGGACTTTAGGTATTTGGTACAAGCTGCTTGCTATAAATGTGAACGCAAGCTTTTTCGAATGAAAGTTCTTATACTATAAAGCTTTGGTATAAGTATACAAAAGAGTTTTCATGTTATAAGAGAATATTACGAAAGTGCTTAAAGCTTTTGGTGCCATAAAGTTGAAGTTGTTATAAGATTTTAAGATTATAAATGCTACTATAAATATGTATAAGCAAGTTTGTAGAGTTACTTGTTATATATGGTAAAGCTTCCGTAGTCGCCTGCTATAAAATTTGGTTTGCTATTCCAAATTAAATTAAATTATGTAGGTATAAAATTTGTTTAATAAACAAAACTTTTTGGATAACATTTTATTTTAAATTCGTATATTTGTAAAATGTATGTAATTAAAATATTTATAAAATATATTTTCGAAATCGAGTGTTAAGCTTATAAAAGTACTAATTAGCTAAAAATGTATATAAAATATAAATGCGTTGTGGAATGTTGAAAATGTATCAAAATGGTATTTGGTAAATTAATTGAAAAATTTCAAAGCCAACATTTTGAAATAAAAAGCCGAAGCGCTTCATAATTCCCAAAAGAGGCAACACAAAAATGTTAAAATAAATTTTATAAAAATTTCTGGGTCATGGAACTCAAAGCTTCATTATTAATTTCAGGCAATGAAAAAATTTACAAGTGGTGCATGAAGGTCACCGTAAAAGGGATATTAGTTGAATAAGTTATGCCTTTTTTTGCCAAAGTAAAAAATGCCGAAGGAACTCATCTAAAATGATTATGCATAGTCTAATTAGTAGTAAATGTGAGGTTTTTAGCAGTCCCTTGTATAAACGAAGGGCAGTGAGCCAGGAGCTTAATGCGTTTAATAATCAAAGATATATCTTGTAGCTGCTTCAAGTGCCAGTTGTCAAGAAGTTGGCAACTATTGTTTTAAATATTTTATTCTACAGCAAATAAAATGTTACACGAAATTCAAAAAGTTGCACAAACCTTAAACCTAAAATCCTTTACACGTTCATTTGAAATTGAACTTTTCATCAGAATTTCGTCAACGTTGTTTGCATATTTTATGCAACCAATTTAAATTGTTTTACTCATAAATATATATTTTTTACTATATTTTTATAAGAAATTAGTGCCTCTAAATAAATAATAAAAATAAACCAAAGCTCACGTTACATTTTTAACACCAAAACCTCAACTTGTTTTTATGTCATATACACGTATGAATTTTCAAGCAGTTCATATTTATAAAAATAAAATTAACAACTTCAGCGCATTATATATTTAAATTGTTTATCGAATTCACACCAACACCAGCATACACACACTCACACACGCACACATCAACTTTATCAATGACAGCCATTTTGCATATTCAAAGAGCTGCATGCATTATACAACACTTTGGTCTGCCATTTTAAAAACAGAAAACAAAATGAAAAATTTGAAAAACTCGCTTAAAGTTAAATTGTTGAGTTTACTGCGTTTGACTTCTGTTTCCAGTTTTCCATTTTTGTTTGCCTTTTGTTGTTTAACTTTTATTTTTTTACTTTTTAATTTTTTGCGAGACACTCATTAAATGCTTTGCTAACTGTTAAGCTAGCGTATAAACAAAAAACAATCAAAGAAGAATTGGGGCGTTTAAAAAAGTTCAACAGCCTTAGCCAAGTTAACTGTGGTGGGGGCCGCAAAGCGTCTCAAGAGCGACTGTTGACTCTTTTTTTTTTTTTGATACCCTATAGACCCAAAAGGGTATGGGGTACATACATTAAGGTTATTATGTTGATGTTTAGCTCCCAGTAGGTAAAGAAAAGGATTCCAGAAGGCTTATAACAAAATTATTAGATTAAATTAGATTTAATTAAGGAAAGTCTGTCTGCTCTTCTGTTCGAGGCGCCTGCTCTTCGAAGTCTGCAGAAGCTATGAGATGCAAGAGATTGCTTATGATGCTCTAGCTCTCCACTGGCTTGATTTTTCCACAAACGACAAAAATTTTAGAGACTCAATCTTGAAAATCGATAGCAACTTTGACACCACAGCCTATACGGATGGCTCCAAAATGGATTGTGGTGTCGGAGCAGGTATATATTCCGAAAGAATAAACATAAAAAAGTTAGTGTGCCTCCCCAATTTATCCAGCATCTTCCAGGCGGAAGTATTTGCTATTGGGGAGGCATGTAGGATACTAATCGCTGACTACACTTTCAAAACCAACATTGCTATTCTGTCGAATAGCCAGGCTGCGATTCTGGCCCTGAATTCAGCCATTACAACCTCTAAAATGGTGGAACAAAGCAGAAAGAGCCTTACCACCCTAAGCGAAAGGCATAACGTAACTCTCATCTGGGTCCCGGTATACAAGAATATAGAGGGAAACGAAAAAACCGACGAACTGGCAAGAAATGGATCTGCCATGAGTGAGGCTCTTGTGGAACCGGCGTTCATACCACTTAACGTGCTCAAGAGAAACATCAACACAAAATACCTTCAGATAGTGGATGGAATAGTCTTGTAACATGCAGGACTAGTAGATCCCTATGGGCTAAATACAACCTCAAACAAACAACATCGCTGATAAACAGGAACAGAAAAGAAACCTCTAGTCTGGTGGCAGTAATCACCGGGTTCTGGCCTATTGCAGAATTGGCGGCCAAAATGAGGCTACCCCACAATATCCACTCTGTCACAGTTGCAACCAGCCAGAAGAAAATAAAACCGTTCTTCATTTTCTTTGTAAATGCCCTGCTCTTTGCAAGCAGAGAATGGACACCCTAGGAAAGCTGCTTTTCAATGGACTGGGAGAGCTGGCGGAAATAAACATCAACGACCTCCAGAGGGTCCTAAGCCGCACGGACTGGATCTAACCGAGCGGTCTACACAAAACGAGCTTGGCAACGAGGATGTGGCAACAAAATGGTGCGAAAGTGCTAGTTGGGCTCATGGACTGAGCCACTACTTCAACCAACCAACCAACTTCACATCTTCTTCTCGTCAAGTTTTTGAAATAGCTCACAAAATCAAAAAACTTAAAATAATTCTGTCAATGAGAAACTCACAATATAATACGGGCTTGATTCCAAAAAAATTTTTAAAACTTAAAGGTTTCTTAAGATTATATTGATTTTAAAAAAAAGCATACTTTATGGCGCTGCCTTGTTAGCTATTGGATATGTTTATATTTTGGAAAAAGGTTCAAAAAAAGAAGTTTTAAGAATCTGATTCAATATGATATGAGCTGAATCTCCACCATAAGATGGCCGGTAATGTTGACCAATTCTTGGCTGGCCTTCTGATGGGCACTCCATTATGGCGCCCTTTTATGATATCTCAGGCTGAATTTGCGATCGAAAATTTAAAAACTGCGATTCAAAAAAATGTATTATATGTGTTTTCGACTATAGAACATATAAAAAAAAAAACAAAGTTATATTTTTTGGAAGCTTGCGCTTTGAGATAAAAAAAAAATTTTCGAAACCGATGATATCGAAATCCTGACGTGTTCAGCTCAAAAGAGTGCAAGGTTGGTTTCTGAGGTTTCGAAAATATAAATTAAGGAAAGTCAGGACAAAACTGCATAGTTTGGGGCTAGACCACGGTATTTTTTTTTTTTTTATGTTTATCGAAATGTCTATAAAATTTTAAAATTTTTTTAAATTTGTATGTTGTTTTATATAAATTTTTTTAATGGAACTTAGGCAAGTTCCTTAAAAACAATTTAGTTTGGTTTACGCCATTTTTTTCTGCCTATCTAAATTTCTTTAAAAGTATAAAATTTTATAATATATTAATATTTATAATAAATATAATTTTTTTTAATTTTTTTTAAATTTTAAACGAGTTCTTTATGTAAGTCTGTTTTCAAAGATGCTTTATGATCTAAGATTGGAAAGTTTACACTTTGCCTATTTTGATTAATTTTTAAGTTTCTCGGCGATCAAACTTTTTCCATTAAAAAAATATATCGTTCGTAAAAGCAAAAAAAAAAATCTAGGTTAGGTATTAAGAGTCACTCGGATTCAAGTCCAATATTTTTAAATATTTTTTTTTTTTTGAGATAATTTTCTGTTATTCAATGTAACAGATTTGGACAGATAGACAATAGTATATATCCACATAGAAGCCAAATTGTGATGGTAGCTCAAAATAAATGTTTTTTTCGGAATCGTATTTATTTAGTGCCTCGCCAATTCACGGTATAGAGCATATTAAAGTCGGCTTGTAACCTGTAAAACATTTTACACGGCATTGGCATTGTATTTGTACTAACTTAAAAGTAATAATTACACAGCAAGTAAATATAACAATGTTTGTTAAGTAAAGCGCTTTAGTTACGTGCAGAGAAAATTTGCGTTTAAGCCTGGCTTAGCAAATTGCCAGACCAAGTAAACTTTGTGGCCAAGTGCGTCAGATTTATTAGCTGTAAAATGTCAAAGTTGAAACTGCACAAAATTCAGAAAGAAACTGCCTTTAAGCCATAAGCTCTTAACTTGTCTGCAAATATATTGTGCACTGGGAATATAAAATGCATAAAGTATGACTGTGTCTATGTGCAGTTTATAAGAACTTATCGATATCATCAATCACTTAGCTAGCTCAAACATTTCCGGTTTACTATGCAGTTAAGGGAATAAGTTGAGCACACTTTTAGTTGTAAATATATATAAATGTACATTAGTCAGTATATGGTTCAAGTTCATGTGCTTTGTATAAATAAATGTATAACGTATACGCAACGTATAGCGCAAGCTGCAAAAGTGTCCAGCACTGATTGGGGAAAAAAAATGCATGAACTAGAAATCTTGTAGTAAGAACAAATGAAATTGAATTTTTCACTTGAAAAATGAATCAGAACTAATTGGCTCTGCAGTTTTGAGGCGATTTAAATTTGGATTCTGAAATAGTTTTTTTTTTTTGCAATTTTTTATTTATTGGTCAACGCCTAAAATAAATTTAATAAATTTTGCTCAAAAGCTATAATAAATTGAAAGCGCAAAGAATTACAGGTAACGCCTTTTTGGCATACCAAAGTACTTACAAAAACTTTTTGCAAATAACTTTTACAAGTAATAAATTTGTTAACATTTCTAGCGCAACCCTTTTTTTTAATTTACAAAATTGCATTTTTTGTTTAAAAAAAGCAACTTAACAACTTTATGCTGCAAGCAAAACTTCATTAAAAGTTTTGTGCAAATAAACAAATTAGCCAGGAATCTAAGGAACTGGCCACAATATCTGGTCTTAACAGTAATTAAACACCTCCAAGTGCGCACTCTTAGCCATGTTGAAAAGGAGGAGACACTCAACCAACAAAACGCAACTTTAACTTGAGTTAGTTAAGCAAAGGATGCACTACTTTTGAAGCAAGTTGGCAGCACGCAAAATGAAAGTAGGTGAAAGTACTATTTAAATCAGCGTAGCAAAAAATTTAAAAATATTCCTAGAGTGTGCTCGAAATGAAGAGAGCAAGTAAAAGTAGAGAAAGGCCAAAGAAAAATATGAGCAGGGCCAAGAAAGTGCTGTAACTTTGAACCCTTTTTGCAGTCACTGCCTGCTTGGACTTGTTTTAATTTAACCAAAGTTGAAAATTAGCATGTTTTCTTTTTTTCTTGGCCTTGTTTACAAGTTGTCTACATGCTTGGGCAACACAAGTTCCCGATCAAGTTGGCATAAAAAGCTTGAACTGTCACTTACCAATTAACAAAAGTTTCCAAATATGCATTTGAATGTTGAATGCGGTTGAGTCCATTCAAATTAGAAGCAGACAATATTCCAAATCTCCTCCTCCGCCTTTGTAGCCGTGTTATCTCTATCTTTGGCTATTATACTGGTTGGCCTTAGACTGCTGCATAAAGTTGCAGATTGATTTGCTCAGCGATTGGGACTCTTCGCATTGACAGCAGCAACATCTTGTCGAAAACTTTTTGATTTTAATTGTTGCATTCAGTTCAGGTTCGTTCCACTATTTGTTGCACAGTGGCACAAAAACAACAAAAAACGCCAATTAAACTTTTAGTTGAATTGGTCGTTGGGCGTTTTGCTTCTTTGGTTTCTCCGGTTGCTTTGCTTTCTAAGAGTTGAACTGACCCTCTTTGACAATTTGACTGTCAAAGTGTTTTTCCTTTTTTTTTTTGCAAGGTTTAGTTTTTGTTTTTTTCTCTTTGCTTTTGCTTTCACTATTCCATTTGAACTGTCAATTTTAGGTTATCCTTTGCTTTAATCTTCACTAGATTTTGGGCATTATTTGTTTGCACATTTCATTTCATTTCAGCTTTTTCAGCAATCAAATTTCAATTTAGGGAAGTCTGTAATTAAAAGAAAAATGTATTTTATTATATTTGTAAACAAGCAAGAAATGTTTTAAGCTTAATATGAAAATCATAAAAATCGAGCACAGCCGACTTTGAGATACTCTGCTACATCTCAGTATAAGGAAACTTCATATACGTTTATTTGTATTTTTTATATAATATAGAAGTATCTACCAACTCCGCTCGAAATTGCTTAAAAACAACAACACTTGGAATAAAACTAGGGGCTCCACCCCCTGCTTTCTACGCACTTTTTTGCCTCAAACACTCGAAGCTCTCAAGCAATTTAAATATTGATCTATGGATGGGCATCCATCCATAACTCTAGTTAAAAAATTTAAGGATCACCGAGTGAACCTGTAAAAAAGTGTTTTTAAGGATAATTTTGGGCAAGTTACCAAAAGTGTAATTTTTGACCATTTTTCAAAATTGCAAATTTTTGGTTTCCTTTTTATTAATGAGAAAAATTTTTTTAAAATTATGTTAAGCTTTAAGCTGAAAGATAATTTTTCGACGAAAATTTTGAGTCTTAGATCTTTAAAATCGGGTAGAACTGTAGATACTATGGAACCATTTAAAAAGTACCCATAAACATGTTTTTAGCAAAAATCTCGAAAAGGGTGTTTCTTGACCCAAAACAACCTTAAAAAAACACTTTTTTACGAAGGTTCATTTAAACTAGTGTAATCTATATATAAATATAAAACAAAGTTGTTTTAGTTACTCCATTTATAACTCAAAAACGGCTGGTCAGATTTTTATGAGCTATGATATGTTGGATTTATCTTTGCCCCGAAAAGCAGAATAAGTATTTAAGTATCGGATAAATTAAAACAAGAAAGATATTTAATCACATAGACAATGCAGGAATCGTAATGTCAACAAAAACTTAGAGAACAAATGGCAACACTATCAAAATAGAAGGTTCTATGCTGTCGTATATTTATTTTTTTAAGAAAAAGAATACAAAATTTAAAGTTCGATTTTTCTGTCTGTCTGGCTTTACCAGAATGTTTACGAAAGCTGACATCATAAGAGGAGAGATTAGTGTCACCACGGTTACCTTTTATGAAAATTAAGTTGTTAGGATATGAAATACAGAACAGCATTTAAGAAGGAGTTGTAAACGTTCCAATTTGTTGCGAATCCGAGTAGCAGCCTACGTTGTTAAAGGGTATTTTAAAGTCGGGCAGCACCGACTGTAGCATGCAATGGGATGAAAGGACTTATAAAAGTCTGGATGATCTGAATTGAATATAGAAAAAATATGGCCTGATTTAGTATTTTTCTAAATATTTATCTAAATACATATTATATTTATCTTTTTTCCCAAACCAAATAAATTGGCTATTTTTTTTTTTTTTTTTTTTTTTTTTTTTTTATTTTTTCCGTGAATAATAAGTAAATGAATTGACATGACTAATTAACATAACAGGATTGACTGAAATTCAACAAAATCAGCCAACATAAAAAAAAAAAAAAATAATAATATGAGGTTTCTTTTTATCGCCTCTAATTTTATGTATTTTTCTAAAAAAAAAAAAAAAATATTAAAGAAGGATGTTCAGACATGAACATAAGACGTCACATCGGAACCCTTGCAGCGCGCATTATAGGGATGGTTTATGACTATTCTTGCTGTGTAGGCTTCAAGTGGCCTGCATATGTTGGGATCGTGTATGTGGCACATAAATTAACAAGGGATAAGCGGCCTGCATTGGAATGCTGGACTGTTGAGCATTCGATAATGTATCCTAGGTCAAATATCACTTGTGCTCCCATAAAGATTGGACGTTGCACTTGACATTCTTATATACAGTTTATATACCTAGTTTTAAGTACGCTGCTGCTGCTTACAAAACAGAGTTTATTATGTAACTTAGAAATAAGAGATTATTTTGAATAAATAGAAGACCACTCGCAAGGGTGGGAATCAGTACCAAACCAATATCCAACGTTTACTGAAGTGCGCCAGATTATCGAGTGCGCATAGAGCGGCCTGCTCAAGGTTTACATTCTTGTACAAGGATGTTTACGCCAATTTGGCTCATGGCCGGGAGTTAAGTCAATAATAAGTTAAAAGTCTAAATCAAATTGAAGCTCTAGTACGTTGAGTAAATTGAATTGTGTTATATTTGAAATGTACTGATGTTAATTGATGCTCAGGCACAAAAACTCATTGCTATAAGAACGTGTAAAGATGTAGATATATATGTAATCGATATGTAAGAATCTATTTAAAACTATTGTGACTGAAACAAACATTATAATAAAACCAAGACTCAGCAGACATTGCGCTTTTTATTTCGAGATTTTCGTTCCGAACTGAACTGGAGAATTGCGGATTCAAAGAACAAATTTAAAACTTGATGCATACTCATAAAAAAAAAACTCAAAGACTTAGTACGACCACTTTTTAAATAAGTTGTGAATTGTAAGCAACAATAGGCAAAATGTTGAATTTTTTTGCTTGAACTTAAAGACAACATAAACTAAATTTGATTTGTAAGCTAAAATAAAAATAAACAAGCAATACCCATATAAGCCAAAAGACATGTACAAACAAGTAATCTTTTGTTCTAAAAAAAAAAGTGTTTAAATAATATAGCATTAGTTACTCACAATGAAATAAAAGTTGAAAAATGTTTTTTTTTTTAATTAAGCTATAAATTACATTTTTATTAATTTAGTCATAATAATAATGGGGTAGTTTTTCTTTTTAATCCAGTAAGAAAAACATTTTTTAACATTTAAGCATTTTTTTTTTTTCAAACAATTTATTTTCTAAAAGCTGCTCTATTAATAAGAGGTACATATTTTTGAAAGTATATGATATAATATTTTGACTAATCAAAAAACAGTATTTTTCATTTTTATATAGGGCAAAGACTTGTTAGTTGCCATACCAAAGCTATTGTGTCTATATCTCGACATTAAATATACATAGGCATCGATGTAAATACACCATTGGAAAAGAAAAGATAGAGCTATAATCCACAAAAAGCAGATCATTTGAATTATATAAAAATAAGCACTTTACAGAGAATTTTCCAAAGAGCTTGAAAAGGACCACCAAAAAAAAAGGCTTGTAAGTTGCAATACCTGCAAAAATCGCTGAAAATTTGAAAAAACTGAAATAAAAACGCATGATTGCTAAAATTTATTGATTTTAAATTTAACTAAGCATTAAATTCAAAATTATACTAAAAATGAATTTTTATGAAAAATATTGAAAAAATATATCCTAAATTGGCAGAAAAATGCACTTAAAACATTTTAAATTAGTTTCAATGGCAATTCCACACAATAAAAAAATCATATAAATAACATAGCAATGGAAAAAAATGGTGGCAACTTACAAGCCAAAAGGTGTGACAACTTACATTTTTGAAATCATTTTTGAATGCATTGAAAAAAATATGTCTATTCACTGTACGTCCGAAAACCATTTTTGATTATGAAAGTTCATTGAAGTTCAGTTCCAGCATATATAAAGGGTGTTTTTTTAACAGCGTCCGGATTTCCGAAAGGGATATCTCTTAAACCAGTTGTTACTTTTGACAAATTTAAATTTTATTTTATTCAGTAAGGACTAACAATTCATCATGGTAAGATTAATACCACAACAACGTCTTCAAATCTTTAAGATTTGAGTGTTCTGTTGTAAAAACTTATGGAGCTCTTCGTACAATTTATGGACCGAATAATCTTCCATAAGAACATATAACGATAAAGAGCCTTAAAGCTACTCCATCAAAAAGTGCGAGCAGTAAAATGCGGTAAAAAATGAGACCTGTCATATTTTGCCATTCTATTGTACCTTAGAAGTAGAGAAAATCCCCAGAAACTTTTCAGAATCGAAATGTTCGTAAAGAATCAAGGGATAGAAATTATTGGTATTATTAAAAGGAAAATCACAAAAACAAAGTGAATTTATGAGATTACATTTATTTCGTTCACAGATGGACTTAGGTTTGAACTTAGAGTACAGGAATAGTAAACGATTTAGAATTGCTAGACTTCCTATATATAGATTTTAAGTACTGAATATGTGTCGAAAGTCGGTCGAGAAATACTTTTTAAATCAACTTCTGCTTACGAACTTTGCGATCCGATATAAAAACCGAACATTTCGAAAAACTCTCGAACATCGAGCAATTCCAACAGATCCGAAAATTCGTAGGCGTAACAACTATGGATATGCATATGCATATGGTATACAATTTTTTTTGTCTAACAAAATTATTTGAATTAAAATTACATTTAAGGAATAGAATAAAACTTATATTATTCAAAGTGCAATATTTAATACCAAAGTTCATGAATTTACTGTTAAGCAGTTCATTTTTATAATTATTTATTTATATAATTATAAAGTAGGTATCAGTAAATTCGAAATTATTAAAGGTTTGTAGCCAGAGACCCTCAGGCTGCTTTAAGCAGTTCAATTATAAAGGGTGTTTTTTTAACAGCGTCCGGATTTCCGAAAGGGATATCTCTGAAACCATTTGTTACTTTTGACAAATTTGAATTGCATTTTATTCAGTAAGGACTAACAATTCATCATGGTAAGATTTACACCACAACAATGTCTTCAAATCTTCGAGATTTACAATCAAAATCCGTTTTCTGTTGTAAAAACTTATTTATGGACCGAATAATCGTCCATAAGAACGTGCTATTCGTCGTGTTCTTGATCATGTACGAACTCATTTGACATTCCACGACGTCTGACCACCAATCAGATTAAGAACTGCACGGTCCGAAGAAAATATCGAAAAATATTGGAAAATCCAAATTTATCGATTTGCTGTTACCGTCAATGGTGATCGATACAGAGCGATGATCAATGAATATTTACTTCCAAATTTACGTGACATCGATGTCGCAGAGCTCTGGTTTCAACAGAATGGCGCTACGTGCCACACGGCGACCGCAACCATTGATTTATTGAAAACTCAATTCGATGAGAAAATTTTTTCAAGAAATGCGCCCACCAACTGGCCGCCGGGTGGTCGTATGGTTTGAACCCTTTAGATTATTTTCTTTGGGGATACGTCGAGTCGTTGGTTTATGTTGACAAGCCAGCAACAATTGACGACTTGAAAACCAACATTAAACGGGTCATTACTGAAATACGTCCCCAAATGCTCGATAGTGTGGTCATAAATTGGACCCACAGGATGCGCTTTGTAACTCGTAGTCGTGGTGTTCCCATGCCAGAGATCTTTTTCAAATATTAATTATTATCCATCTAATAAAACCATATTTGCGGTCATTACATCAATTTTTCTATATTTTGTCTAAGTTTGAAATCCGAACGCGCTTAAAAAAACACCCTTTATTTTACTTGATTTTTCATTTTGATTTGATCACTTTTTGAGCGCAATCAAAAATAATGTTTTTTCTTTTCCGATTTCTTAAAAAAAAATGTTTATATTTTGTCACGCACACACTGCGTTTTTGTATCTATTCGTATCAAAAACACATTAAAACTGTCTACGACATTAAAATCGAGCAGGGCTGGCAACTTACAAGCCTTTCCCCTATGTATACGTTAAATATTAATATTAAATTTTTCTTTGTGTCTCTGGCGTTAAACTTATGCAATATTCATTGTTATTTTAAATTGTATTTAAATTTTTAATTTGTATTTATTTAAAATGACATTATTTTGTGAATGTTGATTTCTACCATTGTGTGTTTGTGTGTGTGAAAGAGGATTTGGCAGCACTGTAAATATATAGGTAGCAAGTCTGTTGTGGTTAATATGAAAATTGCTAATATCAGATTTCAACGCAGCTATTGATTAATTTTAATAAAAGCGACAAGTTGTATTTAATTAACAGCACTAACAAACAGAAGCAGTTATTAAAATTCCTTTCACAGAGACACAATGTAAATTAAAACCTTTATTTGAGTTTTGCGGTAGCGTTATTAAATAATTTAAATTTTGATTATTTACACAATTTTGTTGCGTTTTAAAGTAACATTTCATTGTTTAAGTCGGCAGTGTAGCAGAAACAAATGAAACCACGGCATTTTGATGATCGAAAGAGACTCAAAACCCTGAGAGAAGGTTGCCACTTTGTTGCAAAATCTACACTTATGACAAAGAGCTTTCAACAGGTGTATTTTGATCTTTGGATTGGAACTCAGCTACTCCAAAACATAATGAAGAGATAGTCGTGCTCTTATTTCTAAAATACGCCATTTTGCTTTTAGAAGCGCCCTAAAGGTATAAAATTTAAAATAATAATAAGCTTATAAATGCAGATAGATACCAGTTCCGAATTCAAATACTCTTTTCATTTGTATTAGAAGTAGAAGATAATTAATTATGTTTGGACAACTATTACTAAAAGTAACTTTTTAATAAAACAGAGGTCAATATTACATAGTTCATAAGCGTCCTTAACAAAATGTCTCAAAAATAAACAAGAAATATATTATAATATAATATATATGATAATAATATTATACAAATAATTTAAAAAAGGATTATAATTATATTAATATTAGAGCTCGTAAAAAACTGTCAACCCATTTTTCCAATGTGGTCGGCTCACGACCAAAACCGACACTCTAATATTAATATAATTATAATCTCTTAAATTTAAAATTTAAATTTTTAGTGTACAATGAAAAATGATGAGAATTCTTTATATAAATACGTATACGCAATGTGGCCTTGTATGGATGTTCAAGAAAAGCGTTTGCAGATCATTCAAAAATTTTGTGTAAGTATTATAGACTATCATTATCAAAGCCATTAAGTTTAAAGTTTTAAAAATGTTTGCGATTCTTAATAAAACTACGTATACGCAATATAGCTTTATATGGACGGTGAAGATATGTATTTGCACAATTGTCAGGGATTTTGTTCAAGTGTTATAGGTGCTTCCGATAATACTTAGTTGTACTTGACTTGAGTACTTGACTTAGTTTCGGCTCCGTACAAAAAACTTAAAGATTATAAGAATTTAAAAAAAAAAATTTACATATACGCAATGTAGTTTTATATGGGCGGGCAACAAATGCGTGTGCAAAAAGCTAAAAATTTTGTGCAAAAATCACTGTCATCCATCAAGTTTCAGTTCAATGCAACAATTTAACAAATTTTTGGAATTTTGAATAAAATTACGTATACGTAATATAGCCCTATATGGACGGTCAAGATAAGTATGTGCATATTGGAAAAGAATTTTGCGCAAATCTTATGGGTGCCGAAAAAAAAATTTGCGTTTCATTTCGTTTGCATTGTTGCCTTAGACTGCCTATCAATCAGAAATTTTTTTTCAAATGTTGTGGGTGCTATAATTCAACTCACCAAGGCTTAGATCTATAAAAGCAGTTGGTATACGATTTCAAAATTCAAAATGGGTTACCCAAAATGGCGGAAACCAAACTACAAAGTTTTTTTTTGGTAAAAAAAATTTGTATACAAGCGTCGCTGATTACAATTCTTCTCTGATTCCGATTTTCCAAATTCCAAATGGCGCACTAAACGACACAAATTTTTTTAATTTTTAAAAGCTGACTTTAAACTAAAGTGCTATGATTTGCATTTAAGCTGTAGCAATGCCATTTGAGTTATCTGCAACAAAACATTGCTATGGAAAGTTGGAACTAGATTTTTGTTAAACCACAAGTTAAAACTTTTCAACTTGGCCCACTTGTGGACCAGCTAAGCACTCAACTGGCTTATCTTTAAAGTAAAGCAAAAAATCCTGTTTTGCTCACATTAAAATAATCGCTGCAACATTTTCCGGCTTACTCAAGATACATGTCTTTTGTTTCTGTCCATAGAGTGCGCACCCTAGCTGTCTGTCTTTGGAATATGATAGGACAGACTGGCAGACTGACTGATTTCTAAACTGTCTTTTGTTGTAGACAAACAAAAACACAAACAAGCCGAAAGGGGAGATTGAATGCATTCACCATTTTCCTTCTACGCTCTCTGCTTTTCCATATCTAAATGTGGAAAAGTCCTGCCACAATGCACAATTTTTGCGCGCTCTACTTCGTAAATTAAATAGCAGCCCAAGTGACAAGTATGAGTATACATATATATATGTAAATCTGACATGTAGACTTTAGTATATAGATATATGTTTATGTCTATGTATATATAGGTCTGGCATCATTTTTCATATAAAACATTGTCATTGTCTTTTGCGGTTGTTAGAAAGTATAAAAAACAAAACGCATGAACAGTAATTCATGCCACAAAAGCCAAGCATTATGATTTCTAGCTGGGGAGTGCCTTGATTTTGTTGTTCTAGAACAAAAACAGACTGCAACAGTTGCAGCAGCAGATGTTGCAGTTGTGGCAGTAGCATACAACAGCCAACCGACAATGTGTTCCATACAATTTCAATAAAAGCTGACAGCAATTGACAGCTGTTAATGTCTGGCTTGATGAATTAAAGCTCCAAGTTTTTGAAATTTTACATTGTTGCGATTTGATGTATTGTTGAAGGATATGCATATTTAAATGAAAGCATAAGTTATGGAAATGGCTATTGTTGTATATATCTAAGTCATAGGAATGAAGTTTCCTTAAACCTTAAAATTATAAACAATACATACGCAGTTTTTGCATTTCTATCAATAATATAAGAAGAATTTTGCTTTTAGTGGCTCCATCTAGCGTAAAATTTTGAAACTTGCCATGATTCCTATATTCTGCTGGGTCCCTCTCGCGGAAAATCTTTAAACTTGATCCAAATGATGAAGAGCGCAAAAAGAGCGTTCAAAAAGCGAAGACTGGAAAATGCTATTTTTCATGCCGGGAAGCATAAATAACAAAATTTTCAAGCATTTCTTTTCCTTATCTTGATTAGCTTTTTCGCCTTAGTACTAAAATGTACCACAGAATTCATCTAATATATATATGACATTATAATTGAACCACTATTTAGTTTCGATGCCTCAAGAACTAGCTTCCTGCAACTAAAAATAAATTCCTTTTATTCCATTATTGTGTCTAGGAGTGTGTATACATCAAGTTCAAGTAATTCCATAACCCCAGAACTAAACGTTCGAAACGTTCTTCTCGGCATTCCATTCTATGTACGTCAAGAAAATTTGTGAAAAACCAAATACTTTCAGAACTTCAACAATTTGAGGCCTTGAAGCACTTTTAGCGCTATATCTTGCGAGTGGCCAACTGTAGAAGATATTGTTATAGACCAATTTTATTTCTAGTACAGGAAAAATTTATTCTAGAGACCTTGAAGATCTTGAAACGCGCCTGATTTTCCGTAAAACGTAAAATTGAACATTTATAGAGAGTTTATTTTTAAGTGTGTCCATTACGAGAATTGAAATGTATTTGTCTTTATTCCTAGTTACTATCTTCTATGGGGAACCATTGAAGACGCCATGAAAAAAATAGTCAAAACTTCCTCAACGGGAGAAGTTTGAAAAATGTATTAATCATTTTTTTTATAGGAATTCACGGAAATAAAATATTAATATTTATTTTATTATTTTTGAATGCTTATTTTTCCACTATTTAATATTTAAATGGGGGTCGGCCCAGCCCGACTTTAAAGTAAAGTACTTTAACCTCTATAACCTTCATCCTGACGAATTAAGTTGTCAATTTCACTTTCATTAAGTGCTGTTTGTGTTGTTATGTCTTTAAAGACATTCCCACTTTCATGATGCCTTCTTATGTTTCGTATGGGTTTTCACCTGCATAATTTCAACATATCGTTGTGAAACTTACATTGTGCACACCGTATGAGGTATGGCTATATTAAAGTGTATGTGTCACCTCGATATGTCCACGCAAACGAACACAATCGGTACCACACTTTTTTTTTTTGTTGACGTATTTATATACAGATAAACATTTCATTTTACTCTTTAAGTCCCGGATGAGCGTTCTGCCATTACAATGTAAAACATATAAAAGAAGTTGATGAATTTAAATAATATTATAAAATATATTATATAATAAAATATTTGATGGTTGAATGACAGAGCAGCCAGCTTTTTATCTTCATTTAAAAGCTTTTACGAAGTCCTGACTCTTCTCAAAACTTTAAAATTAAGAGAAAAATTGTTTAGCTATATAAAAAAATTTTTAAATACATATTACATTTTTTTTTATCTCAGATCAAAATTTTGTTAACCACAGTCCTACAAGAAGAAACAAAAAAATTAGTAACGATATGGTGTCCAAATACGAACAGCAAGTGTACGTAGACGAGAAAACAAAATAGTTTTTATAAATAAGTATTTATTATTTACACCCGTTGACCCGTTGATTAAATTAATTAATTAATTAATTTCGCGGTCATATACAATTTTTTACATTTTGGCAGACAAATTTTTCATGGAAATGTGAGTCACTATTGTTAACTTGTTTACAAAATTTAATACAAGTTATAAACATTGGCGATAACACAGGTCAACATGGTTTAGTTGTTGGATTCCGAATTCAGGGTCAGAATTGACCCATCAAGGCAGGATTTTGAAATATTTGAGGTTATGTACCCGAAAATCGGCGTTTTTCCTACTTTTGAGTTCGTTGAGAACGAATATGAAGACCGAAAAATAAGCCCCATAATAGACACAGCAAAAAGTTATTGTCCCAAAGGCTTAATGCAAATGCTAATCACGTCGAAGGGATATACATATTTCTTAACTTCGAGAAGCCATAACTATGCGTAAAAAATCCTTTGATCTCTTGAAATCTTAAATTGAAGTGTAAGAGTGGTACTTAATGATGTAACTGGAGAGACAGACCACAAAAATTGTTTGCACCCTGTACATAATCTCAAACTTAGGAAAAAACGCCGCTATTAGGATACCTAATCTTAAATATCTCAAAATCTGGACGTGATAGGCCAATTCTGGCCCTGGATTCGGATTCTACACAGCAAATTACTTTGGAAATAACCCTTAGCTTTCCACCAACTGACATGAACCCGGTATTTGTAGACCTGTGACATGCTAAGACCACAAAAACATGTTGCACCCTGTACATAACCTCAAAAGGAGGAAAAACGCCGTTTTTCGGGTACACAATTCTAGGTATTTTAGACCTGTGTAATTCATGTTATTTTTTATGAATATATTGCAAAGTTTTTCAATGGAAAAAAGTATACCATTGAAAAAAATATTGAAAAAAAATATTATAAGAAAAGTCTACCTAAATATTCAATAAATAATCGTCATTTTGCAAAAATCTCTGGCACAAAAACGAGCCATCTAAAAAGTTATCCAGTCTTCATCAGTATAAAAGGACTTGTCAAGGCTTTTATATTTGTTTTATTCCCTTGCACGAATTCCCACAATGAAAATCTATCCACTACTGGCATTTATAGCTATTGCCTTACCTAATAGACAGTAATCTTCATTGTTCGAATCACAAACTATCGCAACGTATTCGATTACATACATATAGTCTGCGAAAGCTTCAACCCTTTGACATAGGTGCCATCAACGTCATGCCCATTGTCTCTGCATCATTATCATCATTATCATGATTATCGTCATTACCATTAGCACGTGACTATTAGCAATCCTGGCGAAACTTGAGCCTCTGGCCCACTAATTAGTTTGACCAAATTTACGCTCAGTTTAAGCGCATTAAACGTTTTGCAGTTTATCGAGCTAAGAAATTAGCATGGTCTGGGACTAGGCCAAGGAGCAACTTTGAATCTTGCGATTTCTTGTCACGTCAAATTAAATGCGCATAATATTAAGAGGCAAAAAGTTGCCCAAATGTGCCACACACACAGACACTTATCGTAACCAGGCAATATGGTGCACAAATAGCAATTTATAATCAAGTTTTTTGATTATATTAAAGTTGTGAGAGCGCAGGCAGCACTAAATAGTTGGGTTAATCAGCATGTGGTTTTGTGGTTGTTAATTATCTGGCTGATTTTATATTTCCCGCGGGAGCGGTTTAAATGCTATACGCTCGACTAGTCAATGCAGTTAAAATTTATGTTGTGGTTATGGCACGGATTTATCAATAAAAGCTCAAACAAGTTGTATCCTGTGAGTACTGTAAAGCCCTGCTTCACATTAAAGCAAGTTATTTTAATAAAATTTTATAATACAGCACATAAAAATATATGTGCATACTTGTATTTAAATGCTACTTTATTTGGCACTGCTTCATCTTTAAATACTCGGAGCATGCCAGAAACAATTGACATGGCCAATTGACAAGTGTAATCTTGACAATACTTATAAGGAGAGCACGTTCGAATGTTACGTAGTAAATGGCTTGAAAAAAAACTCACACTCACTCGCAAATACCAGACGAGTGCTTTGCCGGCCCTGCCCACTTGCTGCGCTACCCAGCATTGTGACGTCAAGGAGCATACAAAAAACAAGCCAAATGTAAATATCTAACAAAAATAAACCATAAAATAGAACTTTGCAAGTTAAGAGTTAAGAGAAAAGAGAGAACTATGTTGAGTACAGATTTTATGATGCACTAAACAGCAGCTGCTGTCAGTACAGTACATGTCAAATATTTACGAATGGTGCATGACTTATGCATATTGGTGAAACAAGCTGCAGTTGGACTGCTTTGGAATGGACAATGCATATGAAGTTGGCTTTGAAGAATGACGCTGCTTTTTTTATATAGCATTACAAAAATTTCTATAAAGTACCAGTATATCACCTACTTTATTTTAAAGCGCACAAATGGATATAAACAAAATGCAAAAAGGCCAGTTAGAGCGCAACAATATGACTACAATATACCATATACCCAATTTGATTCTCGAAGTTTCACAGATTTAGTTGTATACAGTAAAATTGGTGCGGTATCTTTAAAAGATAGGTACACTTATATATAAAATACTACGTGAGTCTGTAAACCCTTTTTGGAGACTTTAGCTTTTTCACGGAGTAAAGCATAAATTTGTGTTCTCTTTATTATTTGTTATGGTCAGGAAGGTCAGACGGACATCACTAAATTGATTTATATTACTGATCTTTACCGTATACTCAATAATTAAAAAAATTCCCAAAAAATTTTGAAAACCAAAGATTTACGTTTCTAAAGTTTTTTAAGGTAAATTAAAATTGGTTGCCCAAAGCTCAATTAGACAGACCAACATGGTTTAGCTGTTGGAAAGCTAAGGGACGTCGAGGGATATACTTCGTAACTTTGAATAGCCATTACTTTGAGAAAAAAAATCGTAAATGACCGCTTGAACTTTTAAACTAAAGGGTAAGAGTGGAACTAAATGATACAACTGGAGTGACAGACCACAAAAATTATTTGCACCCTGTACATAACCTTAAAAGTAGGAAAAAACGCAGTTTTTCGGGTAAATAACCTCACATATCTCAAAATCCTGACGTGATAGGCCGACTCTAGCCCCGGATTCGGATTCTACGCAGCAAATAACTTCGGAAATGATCCTTGGCTTTCCAACAACTGACATGACCCCGGTATTTGTAGGCCTGTGTTATCTACGAAAAAAACAAAGTCTTAGATCACTTAAAATAAAATCTATGTAACAAAAACAGAAAGGAAATGCGATCTTATCCTGTCTGGGTTTTTTTTTTTTTAATCCTGCCCAGTCTGGTTTAATTTCCAAAATTTTCAAAAATTGTTTTTACACGGTTGATAAAGTTTTCATGAAAATAAATTCCTAGCTAGATTTATAAAATATTATGCTAATAAAAATATTTTCTTCAAAAAAACAATCAAAAAGCTTTTTTTAATCGTGCTTAATCGAATGAAATTGTGTAAAAATTTGTTTTTCTAGACCGTGTTATTTCAAGAACGTGTAAAAACAGAATTGGATGTATTTAAGTTTTATTTTCTTAAAGTGCGTACCTGGAGTTTAACAATTCCATAAATGAAACTAATGAAAAGGCAACCCTTAAATCTAAGCTTGCAAACTCTGTTCAAAAAATATGGCTTCGGGTGGAAGGAAAACTTAAGAAAATATGGAAAAAAATTACAATGGTATTAGTAACGAAAACTATATAATATAAGGAATCGTAGTACATATGTGAAAATATTCTGTGAAGTGCCAGTAACACTTTTTTTTTTGGGGTTTTTTAAACGTTTTAGTTTAGTCACGCAACCCAGTTTAATGTGTGGCTCGACAACAAAAGGAGTTCAGAAGCCTTTGAGGGTCAATTGTACAGAAAATTAATTGCAAAAAATAAAAAATAAATAAATAAAACATGAAAACATAAAATAAAAAAAAAGTACACAGCTTAAAAATCTACTATCTTACACGATAAACTGATAAAAAATTATGATTTTAAAAAAAAAATTACGTATACGCACAGTATAATTTAAAGCTAATCAGTAATCCTGCAAGTACGGACTTGTAAAAAAGCAATATGCCTTTTTTATTATTTTTTTTTTATACTAGTTCATGAAGCTATATCATCTTAGGGTATACTGTAAGCTCAAAAACTCCTTCGAAAATGATTGTTCAAACATTACCACGTTATGTGGTGAATGTATCCGACAAACTGATACGACGGATTGGCAAATTTACGATCAAAAGAATCCGAGATTTTCGGAATCAAATTGTTAAATGTCATCGGCTTTTTAACGTAATGCACGACGACACATAACTTTGGTTCTACTATTCTTTGACTCAAATTATCTTTTGGGCTACCACTATTCAAAATTTCTTATAAATTAAAGTTTTAGCAACTTAATTTAATTGTTTTTAAATATTTTTTGGTGTTAGTTATAATAAATATTGAAAGATGAGTGCTTCGTTAAATTCATAAGACTCTAGTAACATTGGATTTAAAAATAAACAAATGTTAAAAATAATCTTTAAAACCTTAAAAAATTTTTTAAAAATCTCGAAAAAAATTTCATAATGCGTTTGTCCTTATAAAAGCATTTTTAATAAAAAATTTCATAGCTTCTTTCATGTAGCCTATTGTACACATTTTAGCAGTTCCTGGATAGGAAATCAACAAAATAAAAAATTAAGTTCAATGATTATCGTTATTTTGGGAAAGTCATTTTTAAAATGTGCCTAGACTTGAGCAATGTTGCCCAACAGGCTGCTTAGGAAGAGCAAACACCAATACTATGAAAGAAAAATACTAACACATCTTAACAAGCGTTGTCTTAGCATTGATGTACAAAAATAGTATATCATACCTACAAATTGTTTTCAGAAATTCAGGGGACCCAAACGCTGTTTGTAAGCAGAGCATAATACCACATTTATACGTGAAAAAAAAAAATTTCACCAACGATCAATTCCATACCCTTTTTAAGTATCCCGCCTCAGAGCTTACAAACGACTACCAATAATAAAACCACAGTGAAAGTCAGAAAGCCAACAGCAAACATACTCAAGGGTTGTTGCTGTGTTCAAAAGAAATAAAATATACAAAAAAAACTTCGAGTAGTAAAGTTCGTTCCCGTTCCGCCGCATTTCTGCCTCAATCCCATTTCAGGAAATTCGAGAAACAACTTACAGTATTCCTTTATCAATAAGCCAGCTGGACATTATCCATTCACTTCATTCCCTCAAACTTCTAACATATTTATGCTATAAAAAAGTTATTTATCAAATTTCCTTTTAAAAGAACTTGCTCCACAAACTAAACCAATTGCCTTAGCTTTAGTTTACCACTGCAGCTTCTCAGCCATGACATGCCACCAACTGAACTTGGATTATTTCAAAGTAAAGTTTTCCCCAAAATTCTTTTTTTTCTTATTTTTGTAAGCACGCGCTTAATGCAATTTTCAATGCAATTGTCGCTGCTGTTGAGATATGTTCATGTCACGCATATCACATGCAAGACAAACCAGCTATACATATACATATGTATATGCATATGTGTATCTGTGTGCTGTGCTTAGTCAAATCGACAGCACATAACTGCTAGATGTTGTATATACCTACATGCATGTATTCGCTGCATACTCGTGTCAAGCCAAAATGGAGCCACTGATGGCGAATGTGACTCCATTGTGGTATGACTGCGATATTTCGCTTCAATTTTATCGTCCCTTTTTTTGAAGCAAAAATGTCTGAACTCGTACTGCATGTGTTTTTGGTGAGCCAATGACAGCATGCATAACTTGAGTGAATGATAAACTGACTGAGTGAGTGCATTCATATGAGTAACTGCATGAGTGTGAGAGCTACATACAGCTCTGCTGTGGTTTTCCCCTGTAATTGTCAAAATTTCAAGCTGACTTGAACTGATAATTATGGTCATCAACAAACTGGATGACAGAAACATCAGCAGAGTTGAATTCAAAATGGCTGCCGCTGCGCGTTGACGCTGATGAAAACGTTGCGTCATCATGCAGCAGTAGCTTGACATGTCTCGATGGAGCAAAACTAATATGTCAGAAGGAAACAGTTGATTTAGCTTAACAGTGGCTTAGATAAGGGGTTGTTACGGGGTCGGTTTACTTAGTTTACCTCTTTTAGAACAAGACAAATGTACCTACCAAAATTTTTGAGTTTTATTCAAAGTTGTTTTTGTCGAGACAGTACAATGATTTTGCTACCATAAAAAAACTCACATCCTATTTAACCCTCCGATAAGTGAGAAGGTCCCTGGGGACCTTTTTCATATTCAAACTGAAATTACTCCTTGATGGTCTATGGGAAGTTTACCTGATCCCCACATGTATTCCAAGGAAATTTTATCTAGAATCGTTTAAAAAAAAGTTCAAGGCGATCCGACCATTAGTTTAGTTTTTTTTTGAGATTTAAAGGTGATTAGTACGGGAACGAGTGAAAAGGTCCGTTGGGACCTTGTACTAAAACTTCAAGAAATCATTCATAAATGTACTTTCTTTTGGCTTGTTTTTAATTGTTGTTGTTAAAAACAAATAATTCGGCTAGCGCAAGCAGCAGCAACTGCATGCAAAAGCTCGACTGAGCATAAGAAAAAGACCGTGCAAACAAAGCTCCCGCGGAGTTAGTTCTAACACAGAAGAACAAAGCAAAGATCGTGATTGAAGAATAGCAACAAGCGCATTTACATATGTACTGAATGATCTACTCGGGAAATTGCCGACCACACGAAGGTCAATCAAGGGCAGAAAACTCAACTCGGAGACATATGGGATGCAGGCCGCACAGTTTATGCTCACAATTTTTCACAACTTTGGATTTGGCGCGTACTTGACCAGGAAGCAAACTGCATATGTTGGAACCGTGCACAAGAATAAGACATTTGTGCCACAGGAGTTCCAAAAAAATCGTTCGCGTCTTTCAATCCACATTTTCGGCTTCAATAAGGCGATATAGCACATGTCATATGTGCCCAAGAAGGACAAACAGTAATTTTGCTGTCCAAACAAAATTATAAAGGGTTTCCAATAAGAGGTGTAGTTTCACTTGTCAAATGTCAAAGAATAAAAGCTTCAAAAGTGACACTAGCGAAATACCGGGTGATTCAAAATAACACCTCTTGTTGGAAAGCCCTGTACTTGCGGTGTGGACATGCCAACTGAGAAGCAGAAGCCGTTTGCTATTTTGGATAACAACGCCAACAAATCGGGCGTTGATACAAAGGACCACATATACATGCAAGCGCTCAAAACCCGGCCACTGGCCATGTTTATAATATGGGCATTGCTGCATTAGCTGCATTTATTTTATATAACGAAATGAAGCCTATAAAAAGAAGTGACAGACGACGGTCTTTCCTACTGATGCTGACAAAACAATTGGCAAGACCAAACATTGAGGAACGAGCGCTGAACAACCGCATAACCGCATATCCAATGATACGAAACGCAATGGAAGCATTTGATGTAAAGGTAAGAAAAAAAATTCTAATATTCAAAAGCAGAATAAATACATATTTTTGTTCTTTTGAGATATTATCAAAACCGACGTAAGGAGCTGCTTCGTCGTTTGCGCCAAGAACGAACAGACCGTCATTTCGCCTATGCCGTTCTGAGTACAGACGGCAACGGAAAACAAGGGCCTATTGCTGTTCCTGCAACAATCCAGTTTGTGCAGAGCATTCAAAACTAACGCATCGATGCTACAACTGCACACAAAATATGTTGGACGTGGGAAAATCTAAACAACAATAGTTTAAAAAATTTTTTTTTTTATGTAAAACATATTAAAAATTTATAATATTAATAAATTAATATAATTACTTTCTAAAATTCATTAAACATTCATAATTAGTAAATAATCATAAAACAAAACAAAAAAAAAAGTAAAAAAAAATGACTTTTTCATTCAAAACTCCATACAAATAGAAATAGGTCCCTGCGGACCTTGTACCTCGTATAAGGGCAACGGACGACTCACTAATCGGAGGGTTAAAGAGCAAATCGAAAAAAAAAATGTTTGGGTCACCCTAAAAAATGACAATCAAAAATTTTGTGTCACCCTAAATACTAAAAAAAATAAACTATTAGTTTTTTGTGGGTCACCCTTAAAAATTACAAACAAAAATTTTGTGTCACCCTAAATATTTAAAAAAAAAAATTATTAGTAGTTTTTTCTTTCAGGCTTCAACTGTTTCAAATATAAAAAAACCATTCGAAAAAATTTATATTTTAAAAATAAAAATAGGTCTTAAAGGATTAGGAAGCCACTGAAAAATTAAATTTTATTAGAAAATTCGCCACATGAAAGCTTATTACCAAGTTGGAAAATATCAAATTCGAAGAATAATAATAAGTGCTAGCCCCTCTCGCAAATGACTCTCTACGTCACTGCAGCTTATAATCAGCTTTGTTATTACACTGATCACGTAGGAAAAGCGTTGAAAGGGGGGTTACAAAAGCAGCGTAAGCGAGTGGGGTTCAGTTGTAGGGTCACTTAGTAATTTTGTAATTAACGCAAATGTCGAGCACGCAAATGTTCAGTGTTGACCCTGAGCGGAGCAGAGAGCAAAACGTGTTTCCCCCCAAAATAAATAGGAAAAAGAAAATACGACAAAAAGTGACCATGTCATGGCGGAAGTTTTGGTTGCGGGTAGCCAAAGTTTGTTGTTGTAATGTAGTGTTGGGGTGTGTCATGGTGTGTTAGGGTGTACGTATTGTCGACGTGACAATAATGCGCCGAAGCGTTAAACTATTGTGGACACTGGGATTAATGGCATTTACATAATTTGCTCATGTATTGGCATTAGTGTTGCCGTAAGTGTGATTGCGTGTATGTTTGTGTGTACTCTACTTTAGTGTTGGCTAACGTCAGACTCGCACGAACAGCTGCTGCTGCTGCCTTTGCTACTGCAACATGATTGAGCTTTCAATTTGTTAGCCATTCTCAATGGACCCCAAAGACCAGCCCAACAACCGCAAAACGCGTTCCGAGCTCTAGTCCCAAATTGCTGCACGGTTTCCTGCCACTTTTTTGTTGCTTACCCATCACACAGCTCTCCATGTTTGCCACACTAAGCTGTCGACAATATGTGGTCCGGGTCAATTTGTTGTGCTCAGCAAAGTAGTTGGGCATTTGTTTCCGCCCTGTATCTGTGTGTGCATCATGTGGCATGGCATGGATGGAGTTTGAGGCCATTGCTTAAATGTTATGACTGTGCGTGTTTGGAGCAATCCACTGATTTCTTATGACGCTGCTGGTAATTATTATGAGCTCGACACACGCAGTAAAAGTTGCTATTATTGTCATGAGACAGTTTATTTCCGCAAATGAGTCGCTGGAACTAGATTGGCGTCTTGAAGTAGAGCAGATACTTATATATTAGTCTTTGACTAAGATAGTTAAGTCTGGGCTATCTGAGAGAGAAGTTTCGTTCAAAACGTCAACTATTTTTTATAAATCACTTTGAAACTTATTTGAGACTCTAGCTAAGTAGAAATGGAGCTACTTTTAATGCCTAAAGCTACCTAAGCTAGTAAATGTTAGACCAATGAGTGGACACTCGTTCCCTTTACGTTCTTAAGGGTAAATTTTTGTGATTTTTTATAAATTTTGAGTCTTACCTTATTAGTTTACAAACTTTTTAACATAAATTATATTTAAGGCGCCTCACTTGGTCGTGCAGAAATGCAGAAGTGCTCGACTGCAACTTGCCTTACACATTTTGCATTTCTGCCCGACCGAGATATTTGACTACAAAACTTAAGGCACTTCTGCCTAGTACAGAGTTATTAAAAGCGCCAATGTTTGCCAGTGTGTACATATTCCTTTCTAAGGAGCCGTTTTTGATATTATTTAGTGCTTTTAGAATGATATAAAAGTAAAAATTGTCAAGGTCAAAGAGTTTCTATTAAAAATATAATATAATTTATCATTTCTTTGCAATTGAAGATCAGAAAATATATATTTTAATAGCAGGGATTTTTACAAAGTTTTATATGTTTTTCTCAAAAAAAATAAATTTGTTTTCAATAAAAAAAAAACAAGAAACTTTAAATTAAAAAAAAATTACCATATTGTTTAAATAATGAAAAAAAAGTTAAAGATTAAAAAATATATAAAAATATGTTTTCAGGTAAATAAAAATTATTAACTAAAAAAAAAAAACTACAAATTTCATTAATCATGTAATTTAAGTCGCAGCAATGGAAAAAATATATCGTGCGCTAAATGTGGGAGCCTTAACAGAAAGATGAAATGCCGACAAGATTTTAAAAGAGCCTTGAAACTTGGCATATTTGTTCATTAAAAAAAAAATAAATTTAATGAAATAAATATACATAATATTATTTGAAATATTACGACTAAACCAATAGCAAGAAGATTCATTCACATCTGAGTAAGTTACAATGACTTTATGACCTTTTTTATAGCCAAGTAAATCTCATTATTTTGCCCAGTTCTCCATAGCTTGTTCCCATGGCACTTTTTTCACTTATTTTGTCATTATTAACAGCTGTTTACAGCTCCATGCAACAATCAACGCCCTCAACGCATTCTTTATTTATTTATATATTACAGCGATTAAATATAATTATGCAACAGAAGATTGCACTTTGAGTGCAATATATTACGATAATTGGATAATGTTGACTCAAGTAATGACATGTGAATGAAATGAAAATGGAAAATGGAAAACCATGCCCACTTTCCACACACGCATACACACACACAGAAGAACACAACAATTGTCCCACTTTAAATGGGCTTTATTAAAAATGAAGTGCATTTGCCAAGGACACACATAGTTGCAGGTACTTGTTTGTTTGTATATGTGTTGCAGTGTTGTAAAATGACGTTGAAGACGACATGTCGTTATTGTAACTATAACAACTACTTATGTAAAAACAACAACTACAAGCATTTCAACTGCATATAAATAGTTTGCATACTTTTGCACAAAATTCCGAGGGTTCTTCTGCTCTTAAAACCAGCTCGGTTATTTACCACATATATAAGGTCTTCAAAAGCGCTGCAGGTGTTAATGTTCGCTCATTGTTTACACATACACACACACAGATACTTTTTCACACAGATACAGACACAGACACACAGAGGAAATACCTTCACACTCTTTGGTATTTTATTGAAATTTTCTTTTGCATGCCATTTGCCATTATCGCATTTTCTTTTCCCCTTTATACGATTAATTGTTGTTGCTCTGGACTCATTATCATAATACAACTAATGTGGGTTAAACATGTTTGTGAATCTAGCAAAAATAACCAAAACCTTGTGGAGCCCCAGGGCTACATAGTAAAGCACATGCGCATAATTAAGTAGAGTTATTTTTTTTTCGGCACTCTGCTGTGCCAACTCCTTGGTTCCGACCAAAAACCTACTAATTGTGGTCATAACATTAACGTGCAATGCTCATAAATTTACATGGGGCAGGGTTTGGAGTTAAGAGTTCCGAATTCTGAGTTCTACAGACAAAAAAAAATCACAGTATGGCTTCATGTGCGCTCATTAGTGCGTTAAAGTCGCAGCAGCAGTTGGTAAAATAGCTCAGAGCTCGGATCTGAGGAAAAAAAAAAGGCGGGAAGTTCAACTATCTTAGCTGCTAGAGAAGCTAAGATACTCTATATACTGAAAGAAATTTTCATCGGAATTTAGAGATCAGCTTTATAGCTTGAAGAAATCTTAAGAAGGCAACATTACACTAGTTCCAATGATAATAGAAGCTTTTTTAAAAACGTTGGGAGCTAACAGAAGTATCCTTAAAAAATAGCTAGATTCTTATTATTTTGACCGATTCGCTCGGTTCTTAGTTTGAGTGTTGGCAAGCATCTCTAAAAAGTGCGTAACGTACCCACAAGTAAAGTTTATTTAAGCATAAGGGATGCGACGTCTAATACTTTCCCGACCGTCTGTATAAATGCCTGAATCTTGAAAAGTATTAGATCGGTAGCCACCATATTCAGCTTGTTATTATCTACTCGAATGTCAAAATAATTTAAATATTTTTGTATGTGCCCAGTGCTTCTTAATGAATCCCTAAAAACCAATTTTCAGATTTATGATCGTAGAACTAAACATGGATAAACATATCATACAATTAATCTGCAACGAAATTAATCTCTTCAAAGTCCGGCAAAAGCTCCTTCAGTGCGTGACAAAACTTATCACAATCGTCGAATATTTTCACAGCCTTCTGTATGAGCGCGTGCATCTCGAAAAGTACTAGATCAAAGTTCCCCGAATCTGGCTTGGTATTATCTCCACAAATGCCAAAATAATTTAATTATTTGTATGTGCCCAATGCTCCTTTTATGGAATCCTAAAAAACCAATCCAAAAATTCTTCTAAAAGACTCTTGAGTACGAAATATAACTTCACAGAACTTATGAATTCCGAAAAGTATAAGAAAGAAGCTCATTTTATTTAGGTATTATCTCTACGAATAATTCATTTATTTTGTATGTGCCCAATAAGATATTTTCGAAATTCTTCCAACCCTGACAGTGCTTCCATCAACATCCAAGCCATCTTAGCTCACATAAACTGACGGTGGAGGAACGCTTCAACTTCTTCATTTCCGCGACTAGTAAGGAACTCGTTCTTAAGACATAATCATAAAAATAATTTTATAACAGCGTTTCGTATCCTAACGTTTACCATATGTATGATATTTGTTTCTCATCTTTGGTCCATAACGTCTCTATGGTGATTCGCCCGTTCTCTACTTATTCAAAGCTATGCAAACTATTCCTTTTAAAACGAGGTATTTTGAAGGTTCTTTCAGAACCAAGACATCATGGTGTTTTTTAGACCTTGGATTTGGATTCAGTGATCTCCAGACATGAAATAAGCATCGTCGGACAACCGGACTCGAACACAATTTTTTATACGTTTCGAAGTAACAGCTACACAAAAAAATTTGGTTTTCGGGTTCAGAGGTACGACCATGTTGACCAAACGTTTTTGGGGTCGCTGATTCCGAATTTGAGATCCAAATTGCCCAGCACATCAGTTTTCTGAAATAATCTCAAAAGACTAAAAACTAAGTTTGCATTTTTAAGGTTATTTCTGAGCCCTGACGTGCAAGATGATTTTGGACTTTGTATTCGTTAGCATATAGTTAGCATAATCTGACATCCGAACCTGAAAAAGTATTTGGCTCTTTTATCTTACATCTTTTATCCTGTATCAAAATGAATATTCATTAAGAAACAAGCTTGAACAAAAGGTTTAGAAGGCTTGTTCCCTAGACGTACTAATGGATGCACTACTTTTAAGAGCCGATTTACGATCTCCTTCCAAAAAAACCATTTACAGAAAGTCTTCAAGGCAATACATAAGTTGTCTCTTATTTATAACGTACGTTCCAACAATCTCTAAATGCCCCAAAAACTAATAACGACTAGAGTATAATAAGCGCAAAGAGTCCTGGCGTGTCATGTGGCGTGTAGCGCTGCGAGTGTTTAAACCTTGTTTATTAATAATCTCGGAACATGCGAGGATTTGTTAAGCACACGTGGAGTACAGCCCCAGGACGATAATAATCATAAGTATAGTTGTTGTTAAACTTTAGATATAAATTTATGTTATCAACAAATTTGACAAGTTCTATTAGTAATTAGTAAAAGAGCATAAGAGCTCTTAAGAGCTGTCCTAGGCTTAAATGTTTAAAAAAAACAACGATTTACTTAAATGCAATCAAGGCATAAAGTAGACCCAAAGTAAGAGTGAGTGTGAGTGGGAGCGAGTTAGACTCAATGAGTGAGTAAGATGGCTGCAGCTGAGCTTAAGTATCACAGCTCGTTCACTTTGGGTCACTCAATTATACGAGTGCATCCTTGGCATTATTTGGAGTACACTTACCAATGCTTAATCCATGCAGCCAGCAATCAAGTGAGTTGTAGCTACCATGCTCTGTATCTCTCTCTCTCTGTCTGTTTTGCCTCGTTTGCTGTCTCACTCTAACTGTCCTTATCTGTTTTCGTCTGTCTTGACCAAATGTCTGACCCACTGTCTGACTCTGACTGCCTTTGATTAAAAGCATGCTGCCAAAGCAAACTAGTGCAATCGGGAATGTGTCAGAAATCTCTAGCAAGCTTGTTTCTTAAATTTTTTCGAAATTACTTTTGAAATTTTTTAGGTGAGAAGTTTTCTTAATAGATTTTGTAGCATATTTTTACTCTGCGGCTTAAATTCGATTGAAGAAGATTAAAGCAGATTGAAAGTGATTTAAACAGATTCAATGAGTTTAAAATAGATTCGAAAAGAAAAAAGGAAATTGATAAAATCAGTGAATAAATTTGATTTTTCGAACTAGTATCACAGGTGTTAATGGAGTCGCTAGTGGATCGCCTGTCTTATTTTCAAGATCTTATCTGTTCCTAGGGTCTTGATTAAGGAAAATAATGTTGCTTAGTGATAGCAGATCAAACTCTTTTTTTTTATTAGCGAGGCATCACGGTAATTGGGTAATACAATAGCTTACTTTATAGTCCTTTTTGGAGTTGTGATCATTTGCGCATTATAACATTTTGCGGTTCTTTAAACTATTAACTAAAGATAAACAGATTTAAAATAAAATCATACTATATTAGGCTTCCAGACAATGTTTATTTAATGCAATTTGGGTATTTGATATCGATTTGATTTATTCCTTGATCAGCTTTAAAATTTTAGCCCTCAAAGGTATGCTATGGTTTTATTCAAACGCTAACAAATGCAAAATTTTGTGTATTTTTATATTCTTTGAAAAAACTCGGAAACAGGAGAGAATGCGAATGCAAACTCTGTGAGCCCAAAAACATTAAAAAAAATAATGCTATGTCATGGTTCTTTCGTCCTTTAATAAGTCCACCACATTCGGTTAAATCAGTAAGGACTTTAGCCCTGCAACAGACTCTACTATTTGTAAACAATTAGCTGATATATACATTTACCTTTTGTGTGCTTAGCGCTAAAACAAAATTCGTGTAGTTTCTGCTGGCGCCATCTAGCATAAATTGCTGGCGCCATCTAGCTGTCAATTGCTCAAATTCTTCTAGACATTCAAGCAAGCTAGCACACATAACGATTTCTGCTTTTCTTAAATTGTTTTAGAAGTGAATTCTGGCACAACACCAAATTTGTGAAAGTGAGTATGTGTGCGAGTGTGTGTGTGTGCAAAATTTTCCAATAGATAAAAGTGGCAGCAAGTGGAAAATGCAAGATAGAAAGCATGGCAGAGAAAACTACTACGAACACAGTTCGTCTCCGCACTCGATATATGTAATTGTTAAGTGCTCATTAAAAATGCTCGAGCTTGAAGCTTCCTGCTCGAATTTGGAGCAATGCTGTTGAAGTAGCGAATTTTCAATTAACTAAGAAAAAATATTTGCTAGCTTGCAGTATCTAAACACAAAAAAAATACAAAAAAATAAAATCTAGAAAATAATGAAACTAGGTTAGCAGCCAATAAACAGTTTAATTTATGGCAACTACTAATAGCTGTTCGAGCGTTTATTGTGAAATAAAGAGCAAAATGTCATCTAGCAAATGCCATGTACTTACTTGGGGGAGAAACAAAAAGAAAAGCAAAATGTAGCAGGAGCAAAGGTGGCACAATTTCCAGTGAAGAGACAGAACTCATTTGAAATACATTTCAAATACTTTTAAGTGTTTGTGCAAGTTTGTTCATGTCGTGCTTTTACAGGGTATTAGTGACTTGTCAGCTGTTGTTTGTTTTTGGTTTCATTATTGCAGTTTGCTTTGAAAGTCAAGTAGCAGTTGTATAAATCTGGACTTACAATTTGGACATAGGGACTAAGACTTGGCTGTTGAATGCACTAAACAAATGGTTAGAAAAATAAATGATATTGAAAGAGCCTTATTGAAACCTATTTATTATATTTGGAAAGGAGAAAAACACTTTCCAAAATAGACGGAAACTCATAGATTTCAATCATTAACTTAACACTAATTGGCTTCGAAAAGCCAATAAGGCTTAGGTATCAGCAGTACTAAGGATGCAGCTCGATTTATGGGTGAAAAATAAAGCTTTCATCCAAATTTTTGTTTTTAAATTTAGTGCGCGTTACCGGCTTAATTAAAAAAAAAAAAAAAATTTTTTAATTGTCAACACTAGTAAATATTTTGAAACAAATTTTTTTATTCCAAATAAAGGGTGATTTTTTAAGAGCTTTCGGATTTAAAAAAAAAAAAAAAATTCAGAAAAATTTATGAAATCTTTATTTGAGTCGATAGAACGATCTATATGTATAATTTAATGTTTAAAAATGATTTCATGTAAGTATTGACCGCGGCTGCGCCTCAAATGGTTCATACGCTGGGTCCAATTTTGGCATACTCTGTTCAACATATCGGCTGGTATCTCACGAATAAATTCTTTAATATTGGCTTCCAGTGCTTCAACCGTTGCGGTCTTGTTGCTATAGACGTGAGCGTTAACATAGCACCACATAAAAAGAAAGTTGCTAAAAAATCACCTTTTATATCAATATGAATCTTTTTTTAATTTTTTTTTCTTAAAAAAAAAAAATAAATCGCATATAAAAAAAAAAATTGTTAGTTATATAAAAATAAGTTGTTTTTTTTTTTTATAAATTTGTGATTTGTTTTTGGATGGCATATTATCTGTTAAAATGATTAAAATTTTAAAATTATATAGGTAAAAATTAAAAAAATTAGTATTGCTAAAAAAAGTATTTTATTGTCATTTGCATTTTTAAAGTATAATATATATACCTATCGGGTTAACTCTAAAAATAATTACAAAAAAACATGGAGTAGTGCAATATAAGAAATAAAGAATTTTCTTGTATTTGCTAAAAATAGAAGAAAAATATATTTTTGAAGAGACTTATTGATAACAAAAATTTGTTTTATACATAAATAGATGAAAAATAAAGTTAAGTTTATAGTTTGGCATTTTGCGAACACGTAGATTTTTTAAGTAAATGTTTTCATAGCTGAAAACATAAAAGGAAAGCGAAGGTCCATATTTCTGCCATGAATGTATTGAATGTTAGAAAAAAAAAAGTATTAAGTGTTAATTTCAAATTTAAAACAAAAGACCATAACTATAACTTACACTAGATTTCCCGAAAGATTTCATATCAGCTTAATACATTTTTTTTTTCTACTATACATTATATAGTTATTCTCGTTTTTTAATTTTATATAGCCTTTTAAAAAATCAATCCAAACTTTATATTAAAGAGTTATACAAAAACTAATCGTTAAATGTCACAAACTTGCTTAACAACTGAATATACCTGTTCAGTTTAAAGAACCAACCTCAGCTGCCAGTAATACATTGAATTTGTTTCTTAAACCTGGTGCTTAGTTGATTATTCGCCTAAAAACAGTCTTTCTAGAAATTTAATCAATTTAGTTGTCTTAGAAAATTAAGTATACGCCATATATGTAACTTTGCAGCTATTTTCTTAGCAAAGGATGTGCTTTTCAGTGCTGATATATAAGACAAATGAATGTTCAGTTAAGACCAGCATTAATTTGTAATTTACTTGAATTAAAGCTTAAAACCAGCTTTACAGAGCTATTTAAATCTTTTGAGGCTTAGAAAATAAACATCTGTTAAAACAGTGTTTAGGTTCTGTGACTGACATTTTCCATAGCAAACAAATTAAAGCTTTTATGCAAAATGCATACGAGGGTTGTCTTTAGAATTTTAGGTATAAGAAACAACTTTTTTTTTTACGGCTAAAACAAATGCACTGTTTTCCCAAAAATTTTCAGTTAGGAATTAATTTAGCCGAAGCAGTTTTGAAAGAGTTTTAGTTAGCACTTCAAAAAAATGGCTTTGATGAGTTTAAGTGGCAACAACTGCTTCATCAGGCGTCCAACAGACTAAACATCAAAATTTGAGTATAATGAGCGGAAACATTATCATCAACATGGATGGCAAATCGTTGGTATAAGCCCAAGGAGCCATTAATAAGACAATCATGCTACACTTAAAGCCCCTTTTTCTTTTTAGTGGATGAAGGAGAACTCATTACATTGTATTGGAATAAGAGTCATTCGTATTTGGCAATACGTTTTTCTGAATCCTTAGATATTTCTATTAACAATTTGCTTGTATACCATTCAGAATGGAAGAGCAGGAAGCAGGAGAATATTTGCGTTAAGGTAATCCTTAACTCCTACCTAGGTAGGAGGTGAGCCTTTTAGGCTTGATCTTGAAATTTATCACATGTCACAAGTAAACATATAAGCCTTTTCTACAATCCCATCTACATAAGTTGATTTTTTATGAACGCGATTGATGAGCATCTGGCGACCAAGTTTGACTCTTGATGACCCGAGTAAATTCTAAGAACACGAAAGACTGTAGTTTTCGATCTTTCTTTTGCTGAAAATTGCATTGAGTTGCGCTCTTGCTAAAAAAAAATTACACAAACCGAAATAATTTTCTAAGTAACTCTTAACTAACTCTGCACCAAAAAGCCATACAATTGTCTTCATATGTCACATTGACTTTTTGACAACACTGGTCTTTTATCAAAACTTAAAACTCAACCCTACCATTTTCTTTTTACATGCACCAACAGTTGAATTTAAAGCTAATATTTTATGCAGAATTTTCTATTTACCCGCATAAATGGCTAAAATAGTTTGCTATGCCAAACTTAACAACAGGAAACTGCTGATAGTAGACACACACACTCATACAAATACACGCTCTACACACACACACACACACGCACAGACACTACTAATGCACTCACATATGGTGACGTTATCAAGCTGCCAGCATACAGTTTTTGAATTACAGCGGAAGGTGCCAAGTTCAAAACATGCCAACTGAAAACTGAATAGAAAAAAACAAAATGGAGATCGCCTGGCACATAAAGTTGAAACTTATGCCACCGTCTGCAGCTTGCAAAAATTCATAATAAACAAGCTACTACATTTGTATGTATTAGTTAGTAAGTAAGTGTGTGTGTGTGAGCGTGTGTGTGTTGGTATACCGCCATAAGAGGCGGCCATTTTGCATGTGAAGCAGCACGGAAATTGTGCGGTAAAATTTTAGTAAACAGCAAGTTGAAAATAATAATAAATAAAATGTTTAGCAAAAAAAAAATGCGCTAAGAAATGCGCGTAATATGTAGGAGAAGCCAAAAGGCGAGGGGTGATAGCAAGAGGAGAGAGCCGGAGACAACCAGGCCTGATAGGCAAAAGAGCATGCAAATTTTGTTGTGCGAGGGCTGGCTGAGAATTAATCAGCTGTCTAAGAAAACACGTTAGCAAATATTTAGTTTATTTTTTTTTATTTTTGGTCAGATAAATTGAAAATGCGATTGTAATAGTAACTAATAATGTATGTAACTAAGGGGCTCCGCCACTGCGTGCTGGCTGTACTTTTCATAATTTCTAGAGTTTCTCCGGTTTAGAGAAACTTACATTTCATTAACTATTTGTTGTTTTTAGTGGGCTTCTTTATTTTGGCCTTTTCTACCAAGTTTGCATCGGATTTGAAGAAAAATATTTTTGTTGGATGGGTTACGAAAATGTTCGTTATACGAAGAGCCAAAACCCTTATGAGTTTAAATCTGTTTAGCCATACTTGCTCTTTAAGCAGCAGAACAAATAGATATATATCAACATCCCATATATTAGATATATTCTTTAAAAGGAGATGAAGATACACTTAATCTTGTACGAAAGAGGAGTGCACCTGAAAACATCCATAACAGGAAAATATTGGTTATTGGGAAGTTCGTTATAGCGCAGTTTCACTGCATATTGCATCAATTTGTAATCCATATCCGCGAAAATAACTTTTGCCACTTTTTAGGTCGACTTGCTCGATTTTGATTACATTTACATAGAAATGGAAATTGTGGCCATTTATTTATCGACAAATGAATACACATATATACATTTTTGATAGATCTTTTTTGACAAGCGAATAAAATTTAAAGAAATTTGTTTTTCAAGAAAAGATAAAATTTTGAATAAAAAAGCTTTTTTTTTTTAACTTAGGGTACAATTTAAAAGTAATTTCAACTTCGCTAAAAAATGGGATCGATTAACACTTTATGCGCGTAAATTCCCCTTAAAAATTTATAAAAAAATTTTTTCTTTGTAATTTAAAAAATTTTGATTTTTTAATTTAAACTTTTTTTTTTTGGAATTTAAAAAATGTTGATTTTTTAATTTAAACAAATTCTTTTTGTAATTCAAAAAATTTTGATTTTTGATTTTAAACAATTTTTTTTGTAATTTAAAAAATTTATTTTTTAATTTCAACAAATTTTTTTTGTAATTTAAAAAATTTTGATTTTTTAACTTAAACAAATTTTTTTTGTAATTTAAAAAATTTTGTTTTTTAAATTTAACAAATTTTTTTTGTAATTTGAAAAATTTTGATTTTTTAATTTAAACAAATTTTTTTTGTAATTTGAAAAATTTTGTTTTTTAATTTAAAAATTTTTTTTATTTATCAAACAGCTTTAATGATCAAGATCTTTTCCTAAATGAGAATTTTTAAGCATTTTAAAATTTTTTCTAAAAGACATTACAATATTGAAAACCCTCTAAAAGAACATTTTGAGAAATATTATGATTTTTTTTCGAAAATCGTTGTCATTTACTGGCAAAGCAGTTTTCTTATCAGCCTGCCCTCGTATATAGTCAATTCAAGTGTATGAGTGGGAGCACATGTGTGGTTGTGTGTGTATCTATGTGTATGTTGCTTGTACATGTTTGAGCTGCAAACAAAAGTTTGGCACATAAACTTTTGGTTTGGAAGTTGAACCGGCTTTTCCTTTATATTTATTTATTTTTTTTTTTTTTGGTGTAAAGTAATTTTCTGTAGATGACAAGTTATGCCAAGTATTCCAGAGGATTTTTTATTTTTGTTGCTTTATAAGGAGCATGTATCATAGACTTCAGTACCACGAACTAGTTCCTACTTGACAAAGCGCTATATAATCCCTTTGAAGACAAAACTTATCTGTTTTCTATACACAGCCAAAGATTTTAAGTAAACTAAATAAAAGGCGTATAGCTGGCTTGATTAATTTGCATGAAGATAATGGAGTACAAATACTGAGGACCACTGCTACCGCTGACCTACATCTCAAAAGTGGCTCTGCAGGGCGTATGGAAATAGCTTGAAGAGTTTTTGAAGTGAATTTTCACAATAGTAGAGACGACCACAAACGGAGTTAAATAAAAATCAATGCCATGACTTTAGCAGATTTTGACAATTCTACTTTATTACCTTTTTCGATTTTTATTTTCTATTTAAAATTCTTTTATTTTTATACTTTTTGTGGAGTTTTGCGATTTATTTTTGGGTTCTCATTTGTTGTTTTTTTTTCTTCTAATAAAAAGTTTTATTAATTTATAAAATTGTTTGTAGAATTTCTTAAATAAAAAAAATCGTACTTTTTTACTCTCTCACCATTTTTGAGTAACGAACGTCTGTTTACTTGTAATGCAGCGGTGGTTATTAACCCTGAAGGAAAAAATAGGGACATTATACGCATTACGTACTGAAGATTATTCAACCCTGCCGCCATATATGGCCTATGTCTAAACTTGGCAGTTGCAAACTTTTGGTCTATAATTTTTGCATTCACATTTTGACTGTTGACTTAAAGTTGTTTTCAGGACTTTGCCCAACAATATGACTTGAATAAAAATTTACTCAAAAAGTTTTCTTATTTGTTAAAAATTCTTGTAATTATTAAGAAAGTACATGGCAAACATTTAAACTTTATTTACTTTGTACAAATATTTTACTGGCTTGAAAAAAATTAAAATCAACCACAAAGTTGCATTCAGTTATTGAAATAGTTGCTTAACAAATGCAGAACTTTTTTTCCAATTTAATTTTTTTACTTTAATTAAACTAAACTTATACGCTTGGTCAGACAAGCCAAAAGTTACCAAATAAGTTCTAAGCCCTCTTGTCTGACAAAAAAGTGCATAAAAAATGATTTTTACATCTCGAAATCTCTGCTGAAAGTAAGCTAAAGTCGTTTAAAAGTTTTACATGCTTGGTCAACTCTGGCATATGACATGTATATCATATGCAAGTAACTAAAACCAAACCTAATAAAATGGAAAAAATCTAAAAAAAAAAAAGAAAAGTGTATTTGAAAACTATACAATAAGGAAAACTTTTTCGATATTTCAAATGCAATGTGTAAAAAAAAGGAAAAACTACCTTAAACAATAACTTTACAATCCAATTACAGAGCTCAAAGTAGGAAATATAAAGAAATTTATTTTGTGGCAGCTATGGATATCATTGTTTTACGGTTTGATAGAATTTTCTTTCGACTGCATATTAAAATGCAAATGGAAAAATGTCATCAAAATGAAGCCATTGAGTTGCGGTTATGATTTTTGTGTGATTGAAAATGGCATGAAAACTCGTCTTTGACGAAGGACAAAAAATATACATACGTACATATGTGTACATAAATATTTATATTTGATATATTTATATGGTCCAAAAATATATGTGTGTATATATCACTTTGTACATATAGACAGCTATATGGTATTTATACGTGGAAGAACAACAAATCTAAAGGCACAGATAGCCGGCCTGTAAAGTTGTTCAACACTGGCGTCGGGAACTCGATAAAGTATTCACCAAATATTTTTCCAAAAACGCACAAAAATGGTTTTTTTCTTACGAATCTTCTATGCGCGAAACAACGCGGTAGTAGTATTTTGTCTAACACATACACGGTCCTTACGAAAATATTCCATGAGAGACATAAGCGTTTCGTGAAAACACTTACAGGACCTCCACTGACTTTATGCTTGGTCCACCTTTTTCCAAACATAAAAAAATGTCAAATTCTTAGAGGGCCATGAAAAGAATACTTGTCGATTGAAAATATTTAAGAAGGCTTAAAAAAAATGTCTAATTGCTTTTCTTGACAGACGATAAACAAGGGTCATTATTCGTCGTACCATTTTTTCCGGGTCTTTAGAACAATATATAAATAATCTGCCAGAGCGTAACTGCTGGTGTATGAAAGCAAGATGACTCACATGATTTTTTTGCCTGGTCAGATCTCTTAATTTCATCCAAAACGTATTCGTTGCAGCAAAAATAAGTGAAGAGTGCCAATTTTTAAATCGATACCTTGGATTTTTATGATTTTTATGCAAGTGGTAGGAAATATTTACCTCGTTATTCCGATTATTTGTCGAACAATAGATAATTGAATACTCAAATTTATTTATTTCTTTGAGAAGATGTATTTCGTAAATGAATAGATATTTGAATTTTTTGTTTTCAAAAAATTATTAAAACATTTTTACAATGTTTTTCAAAACATTTTTAAATATTTATTTCAAAAAATTTGTTAATTTAATTTTTTTTCACATTTTCTTATCACATTTTTTTTAAATTTTTAAACAGAAAAGTCATTTTAATTTTGCTGAAAAATTTTTTCGAACGATTTTAATATATATATTTTTTTTTTTCGAATTTTGAAAATTTTTTTCAATAAATTTTTTAATATAATTTTTTGGCATTTTTTTCAGCTCTTAAAATCAAAAGTAATTTTAATTTTGTTCAAAAATAAGTACAATTACAATGAATGCGAGAAAATCAAAATAATTTTAAATAATTTCTTCAATCGATTTTAAATTTTATTTTGTAAAAATTTAAAAAAATTTTTTAAAATTATATTTTAACTAGATTTTTTTTTTTCAATGTAAAAAAATTTTTTTTTAAATTTTTAAACTTAAACGTGAATTTAATTTTGCTCAAAAATAAAAATGATCACAATTTGTGCGAAAAAATCATCGATTTTGAAATTTTTTTTCACACAATTTTGTTTTTGCAATAATTAAAAAAATTTTTTTTTCTAAAAATTTTTTAATATAATATATATATATATATATAATACAAATTTTTTTCTAAAAATTTTTTAATATAATTTTTAAACATTTTTATCTCAGCTTTTAAACGCAAAAGTTATTTGAAATTTTGTTCAAAAATAAGAATTATTATAAATAATGCGAGATAAACTAAAAAAATTGATTCCTTCGATCGATTTTAAAATTATTTTATTCCATTTTTCAACTCAAATGTAAATTTAATTTTGCTAAAAATAAAAATGATCCCAATTTATGCGAAAAAATCGTCTATTTTGAAATTTTTTTTCACAAATTTTTGATTCTGCCATAATTCTTAAAATTTGTTTTCTAAAAATTTTATAATACAATTTTTTTTTTCTATATATGTATAAAAATTTTTTTTACATTTTAAACTCAAAAGTGATTTCTATTTTGCTCAAAGCTAATAAAATCGATCTGTCTTATAATTGAGGAATTTATGCCTTATAATAGTGACAAATAAGCATAAATCCTTGGAATAGAAAGTTACTAACTTCAAACTTTCTGTTCCTTGCGACATTTTATGATTGTTTTTGAAAGTTACAAAAAATATTATGAGCTTCAAGCTATAAAAGGTCAAATGTCACAAAAATCTGGTTTTGGCGAATATAATCTGTGCTTGAAAATTTTGAAAATATTCCACGAAATTTTTACCAAATCGTTAAAAGTGGCCTGCATGGTAGTGAAAAAAGTCGAAGAAACGCACTTTTCTTCAGAAGAGACTTAATAGGTACTCTTCTAGCTTAAAGTAAAAGTCGAAGAAACGCACTTTTCTTAAGAAGAGACTTAATAGGTACTCTTCTAGCTTAAACAAGTTTAGACACTTTGTCATGTTGGCTCAAGCCGTTTATTTTTAAGATACTAACGCATGGGAGATAATGCATCTAAGCCGAATGAACTAGGAGTATATGGAAAAAAATTGCTTCGAAAAATTTTTGATCCTCTACTCAAAGGCGACGAGTGCCGCTTTCGATAGAATAGCGAGCGCACCGAGTTCTACAAAATATTGAGTATATTAACATCCAGCATCTTCGGTCATTATCTCAGTCATCTTGTGCGTGTGGACGATCAGTCTTTAGGAAGCAAGCTGTTCTATGCATCTTTAAAAGGAAAAAAGCAAAGAGGCGGTCCGTGGCCACTGTAGAAAAGATCACCAACTGTCTGAAGTATCACTGAGTGGATGACGTGCCGAGAGATGCCTAGAAGAACCAACTTGTGGAAATAATGCGTTAGCAGTGAAGATGAAGTAGACAAGTAGAAAAATTATTGCTTTGCGGCAGCTTCGGCTTTGTTCAATCTCAGTTAAGCATAATTTAGAACAATTTTGAGCTCTGAACCACTCTAAAAGGTCTCTATTATATTAAAGTTTCCAGCAAGTGCTCTTTAAATGAAACAGTAGTCTATGAAGCACTCTAAGTATGCATAAAGCTAAAGCTGATTGTTTTTTTGAAAAACTATGTAATTTCACATAACGCTTCAAAATGGTATCCAAAATGGAACTGATATATAATCTCTCTGTATGATGCTTCTCAATGTTTAAATTTTCAAGCCAACTAACAATATAAGCAACTTTTCCATGCTGGTATTGTATTTCTCTTGAGTGTGCTTGCATATATACCTACCACTACAATGCGCATACGCACTGTATTACGTGCAAAAGACAAATCCCAGAGCTGAGCTTGAAAATTCTACTCCACTTCAAATGCTGGACAACAAATTTGATTTGTCAATGTAAAAATCAACAAATGAAATGATTTACTTAAGTGTAAAGTCATTTTGCTTTCAACAGGAAAATCAACCTGCAATTCATTGCATTTGTCAGCAGTCATGTCAATTGAGATTGTTACAGATTCCGGCAGACAATACGCCTCCTTGCTCTCTGTTTTGGGTAGGGAGGGCAGTAACAACAAAAGCTATTAGCACAACAATAACAACATCGAGTACTTCAATGCGCCTTAGCAGCATAATGTCAATCAACTGATGGAAATGTTACAACCTTCCTACCAATGGCTTTAAGCCATAGTCTCAGTTAAACAAGTTAAGAGCGCCTATTGTCGTTGTTGCTGTCTGCCTTTGGCATTTATTGACGCCATTATTCATTTAAACCAGGGATTCTGCAAGTATTGCAATGAGTATTGTGCTGTTTTTTTATTATTGCCTTATAACGTACGACTACACTGTGAGAAAAAGCTTGCTGGAAAATTTTCTCTTAATTTTTAATTTATGAATTTAACAGCCAACTAGTTGTTTGCAAACAACTATTTTGGAAAAAATTTCTGCATTTTTAAGCCATGAAATTTTTCTTTTAATTTCGTATCCACAAGATTCTTTAAGATTAAGATGCACATACAGCCACATGGACATGGCTTAATCGATTATTTTGGTATTAACAACTTCTGGCTTCTCTCTTTGAACGTGAAATATATCTGCCTACTTGCTGCTTAATTTAAGCACAATATACTACTCTTTTTCTCTCTGTGTCGGCAATCGAGTTACTCATATAAAATACACCTAACGATTGTGCGTGCCACAGAGTTTTGTGGCATCAATTTGTTTTGTGATTTAAATACAAATTGCGTGTGACTGAATTGTATCTTTGCAAATGTTATCTGTCTGTCTTCTAGCTGTTTGTAAGGGTTGCATTTTAAGGTTTTTGAGGGCACATACATGTAAGTGAATTTGGTTTATATTTTTAAGAAATTGCCAGGATTTGTGTAGGAACTCCGAGTCCGTGCCCCAACACATTCCTAACACATTGTTCCATACAATTGCCGCATTTACATATGAAATGGGTCAGGTGCTTGAAAATAAATTGCTTTCGGTTTTTGTTCTGTGGTTTAGATAAGGCAATTCGGCAATTCATTAATGAAGACACAGACAGACCTAAAGACAGAGCTGCAAACTGGAAGCCATTAAACAATTTTTGTATTTGTTTTTCTTGGCATTTATGAGGAAGGGTATGTAGTATGTTTGTGTGTTTACTCACCTATAAAGTAAAATTGGATATTTCTGTTTTTGTTTTGTCTGCAAAAAGAAGTAAATGATAAATGGGTTAGCACTAGGGAAATATAATTCATTGTTTTTGGGTTAAAACATAAATAAAATTTTAAGAATTTTCTTTAAATAAATACTTGGAATATTTGTGTGTGTTAAGTGCAAGAGACCACATATTTTTAATTGGTAGTATATTTTTTAAATACAAGCGATTTTTTGTTATAAATTAAAGTTTAGTTACATATTCAATATAAACTTACTTACTTAATGCACAAGAATTATTTCCATTATTTTAAACAATTATTAAATTTATTCAAGACTTTTGTTGAAAAGAGACGTTTTCTAATAATTTTTTGTATAAAGCTTATAAACAGCTGCATATACAGAACTTCAGATTGGACGTTTATCGATTTCATTTTTATTTTTTTTAAGTAAATAGTCAAATCTATTGTCCTTGTTGAGATTGGTAATGCCTTTGCAGTTCTTAAGCTCTTTTAGCATAACAAAAAATTTTTAATAATAAATAACCTCTTTTTACATGCCATTTTCTTCGTTTTAAACAATAATAAATAATACTGATTATATTTTTTATATTAATTTTTAATTATTTAAGAAATTGGGAGGAACGAGTTATTAACTCTAAAATTTCTTTTATGGTAAAAGTTTTTGGGAATTGAAATGTTTAAATCAATTAAAAGGGAACGCAAATAAAAGGTATGGGGGTGAATATTAATATTTTAAAAAAATTATAAAATAATAGTTATATGTATGTCAATTTTTAATTAAAAAAATAACACTTATTTTAAATTTAATAACAGAAAAAAATGTTTAACAAATAAAAAAAACCATAGAAAAATTGTAGTTATATATCAATGTTTAATAAAAAAATTAATTTATTTTTAATTTAATAACTATAATATATGAAATCGATTATAAAAATTATGATAAATTGGTCAATTTTTTTTTTATAAATTGAATTTTTTTTATTTATATTAACAAATAAAAATGGAAATTTAATATAATTTTGGAGCCAAGGTCATAAATCAATTTTTAATTTAAAAAAAAAAATTGGAATAATTTTTGAATAATTTTTTTTAATGTTTAACCAAAAAAAAATATTAATTTGAGCTGTTTTGGGGTTGCTGAGTCTGGTTCTGAAGTCCATTGAATTCCATCGCGTCAGGAAAAAAAGAAAAAAATTATAAAAGAGTATGATTTTGCCTTAATTATGTTGTCCTTGAAACTTAAAGCATTTTTCGACTTATTAAAACCTTTTTTTTTCATTAAGAACTTATTTCAAAAATATACATATAAAAATAAATACCTTAAATTATAAGTACCTACTTATAAATTTTCCAAAAAGCATAGCATACCTTCAGGGACTACCTCGCAAATGCTTAGGAATGTGCAGAATCTTAACATCTATAACCTTAACGTAACGGAGTTCAGAGGTCCTCAGATTCGGACTCAGCTACCCCAAAAACATATAGTGCAAATTGTCTGCACTTTTCTTTCGATTTTTTTGTAGAGCTGTGTAACTTTTATAATATTTTTACTTGAAAAGTAATAGTTTTTTTTTTCCAATTTAGTTAAGTCAATTAATATATATTGGCTTTTTCTTTCTTTTATTTAAAAACTATAATAGTTTTGTTCTTAACAACAAAGAGTTGTCGAAAATTAGTTTTTTATGTAACCGGGCTAATTTTTCTCTAGTGCTTTTTAACAAAATTTTATGGGAGCCACTTCGCAAAATAACTTCAAAGTGAAATAAAACAAATTTAATTAAAATATTAATCGTGCTAAAAATATTTTCGATATATGACTCTTACCAGGAATAAGGTGTAAAATTTTTATTCAAATTAAAGCAAAAATTGTATTCAATATAATATATGAAGCAAATTCCGTAAATATTTTTAGCAAGTATTCGTACTTCCTTGTTTTGAGCTTTAATTTAGCAATTATTTATTTAATGAAAATCCGTTTGTGTTTGCTTAAAATTTCTCAGATTTAATGTGAAAAAACATTTTTGTGGCATGTTAGTCGCAACGGGAATCTGCCCCAGACAATTTGGACATTGTTGTCATTTTTTGTTGTTGTTGTCGTTATTATTATTGTTGTTGTTGTCAGCAATTCCATAGTACTGTAGTAGTTTAGTTGTCAGACGCACACACACACACATACACACTCATTTACCCAGATAAACACAGATACTCACATACACAAGATTGTTTATAATAAAAAAAAGGACATGGACGCACAGGCAATGAGACAATGAATGAGAACGAAGCCGAGCGGCAGCAACAAACAGAACAATAACAAACACAACAACAAACCTACAAACACATATACACATATACACGCACGCACAGATACATACACATACAGATACAGCCGGAAAAAACAATTTGAAAATAAAGCCGTAGGCGCACGTGACCGACTGTGGTATACCCAATTTCTGGAATTGGAAAAATTTGTACCCTATTTACCCTTTGAAGGTTAAATTATTTCCTAAAGCGCTATAGTGCAGAACTACTACTGTCCGGACTATAGCATTTTCCAATGATTTCTGAAAAATGTCAACTTGGAACTTTAATGCTTCCCAATTAATTATGGTAATAACGCCAGCTAAAAAGGAAATTCAAATGATGTGTACCTGTAGCCTTAATTTTGAATTACCTAAACCACTTTATATCAAAAGTTATTTCTTTGGACAGTTTTCAGTCCATACGCTGAAGAGCCTGACGCTATTAATTTTACAAGGTGTCTCAAATAAGGGCGCAGTTAAAGTTACTTACATATGACGTCACTGTCAGGTAATTTCTGTGGAAGCTCTATGAAAAAGTTTACTCACTTTGACTAACATCCACAAAACTTTACTTAGTATGTATCTGAATTAAGTATTGCCCCATTTCAAAAATATTTTTCTAACAAAACCTCTAATTTTAGAATAATGTAGTTATACTGCACATAAAACAGACTGTTCCGATTCAGACTATCATTCGAAATTAAATTATAGTTATAGTGTAATATAACTTCAATGCTTCAAATTCTTTAGATAAAATCAATAAAATTTCATACACAAAAATGAACTAAGAAATTTTGTTCTATCGCATTGTCCATTTCCCATACCCAACCAAATATGTAGGACTTAAATTTAGTAGGCTGAAACAGTGTTGTTCCTCTTTTTTTTGTGGAAAATATGTTTTGCCGCCAGCACCAAAAATTTTAAATTAACAATCCTAATTAACTCAACACCTGATAAGGCATTGTAAGCCAACTCATCATAGGGACGTAGATAACTGAGGTTCAATTTTAAAGCATGCGACAATTTTTTTTAAATTGGAAATTTTGGCTTATTTTGAAACTTGATTCTTATGTATTTAAAGCAGTGGTCGGCACGGCCCTATCCCATGGGCCTATGGTTCCCACGTACTGTATTATACATGCATGTGTGCGTGATTTTTGTACTGAAATTTTTTCAGCCTATACTCTGGCGTTGCCACGATCTTGTTGCAAAGCAACAGACACGAAGTTGCTTGTGCATGACTTCGGCTCTTGCATAGAGAGCGTGCTTTTTTTTTACTCTCACAAAACTAAAGCGCTCCAGCATTAGCTCGCGCTGCTCAAATTATGATTTTTTCCATTTCTCTTTGCGCATTTTTTCCTTTTTGAAATCAATAATTTACGTAGCGCGATCTAAGCTTGAAGCCAACTAAACATAAACTGATTTTATGTTTTCTGCCACACAGCACCAAAACCACGGCATACTAACTCTAGAGCGCTTTAGTTTTGTGAGAGTAAAAAGGCAATCACGCTCTCTAAGCAAGAGCCGAAGTCATGCACAAGCAACTTCGTGTCTGTTTCTCTGAGACGTCAGCGTCGAAATACGTCACAGCGGCAGAAAATGTTCAATTCAAACCCAAAAAAAAAAAAAAATGCATATTCTTGGTTAAAATGTGAAATATGGCGGCGATCTTGCCCAAAAAAATAGTTAATCTCAACATTTTGTGTACACTGCATCATTAAAAAAGTTTTTTGTCGCAAAAGGTCTCTTTGAAGAACATATCTATATGAACTTCGCTGTTTAAATATTCCATAAATCTTTCTTCTACCTTTTACAAACATTCTTGCGATCTACAATAAATATACCCTTTAAGTCCAAAAGCAAAGTGTATAAAAAAAGTTAAAAGTCGCGTCTGGTGAGCAATGTCGAAATAAAAGGCGGCCACAGCAGGCTCCCAATTGGGAGCAAATAACAACTGCACGGCCTCGCCATTAAATGCCTGGATATATGTAGTTATGTAATCTACAATTACTCAACACACACACACATACACACATTTGTGCAAAAACACACACATTTATATATAGACACGTACACAATGCATATACCTCATCTAACCATTCATTGACATCATTTTGTATTTTAGAAGATAACATTCCGACCCACACAAACAAGCACCCACCCACCCTTACCCACCGATAAGGCGTACAACAATATTATGAAAATTTTCAAAATATCCATGATGATTTGAGGTTTGGATGTTGCCGTGATTATAAGTTATGAAAAGCTTGCCACATATCCGCACCATAGTTAGTTCCTGCTTACACTTGAACAACACCAAAATTATGTAGTAAAAAATTTAGCAATGCCCCGGAAGACTCCTTTTCCGTTTGTGCTGTAGTCCTTTATTGGCCTTCTCTTTATTAAATTGGATGATTGGATGCTCTGTTTGTGTAGCTGTGCTAATTTCTGGCCTCATTTGTTGCATGTTTTCGAAACTACAAGATTGTTTGCTTTTGTTGCGAAAACAAAATAAATAATTATGAACAATTTTCGAAATTTAGCTTTAAAATAGCTGATAATGGTTGCTCTGACCTTCAATATATTTTTAAAATTTTTCTAAAAATCACATTTAAAAAAAAAATATAAACATAAAATTTTCATTTTATAATGGAGGAAGAATGGAATTTTTTAAGCGCTTTTGAGTCCTTTTCTATATGATGTTAATATATGGCTATGGCTATTTTAAAAAGAGATATAAAATTTTTAATATTTTTTTAATTATATGACAAAATTTCATTTTTAAAAGAAATAAAAAACTAAACCACATTTTTATACAAACTAAAAAAAAACAGTGTTTACAAAAATGTTCAAATTTGTATTTACAAAGAATTGTTAATATTTTTTTGAAGAATATGAAAAAATATATATTTTTGAAAGATATAAAAATCTAAAATCAATTTTAATATAAACTAAAAAAACAGTTTATAAAAATTTTTAAATTTGAAGATAAGTCAATGAGAAAGCTTATTTTAAAGCTTTAACATTAAATTGAAAAATTATTTTTTTTGAAAACATTTATTGTATTATAATTTGAGTATTTAGTTCATTGTTGCGAAAAAAACGAAAAATTATTGTTACTCTTGACTTTAAATATTACACTAATTACTCATTTTAGACCTCTAAACAGATTTGTTCTACACACCTACTGAATTTCTAGTAAGTATATTGATTGTATAGACATTTTGATTTCCAAACTCGTAAATCTCCTAAATACAGACAATTTACACTAAATGGTTTGCTTGCCCCTTTTTTTTTATTTTGCAAAAAAATTGCTATACATATACCTAGTATATTAACAAAAGTATATATACAAAAGGAAACCGAAGCCAGTTTAGTAAACCAATTTACCTTCATTTTGTATTTTTTGTTTCCTTAATGTTAGCAAATATTTATTTTGCTGATGACTTTCATGGCCAATATCTAACAAAATAGATTTATAGTGCCCAACTATGTATTGAGGTAGTAAATATTTCCACACATTTTATGCCTTGTAATCTGAAACGCATTTTTAATGGCATTTTTATGACTTTAACGATATTTTATGTTTTCTTTTTCTTTTTTCCAATACTTGCAACCATTTGCATGGTTAGACTAACTTGTACATATACATATACATATACTATAGACGGTATCTATATAAAGAGTCTATGTAAATTTAAACTGGCAGCACAATAATTTTATTATTTATGGTGATGATGGTAACGACAAGGACCAAATGACAGCAACAACAACAAGCATCAGTGTTGTAAAGCTGCAAACTATGTGCCAACTGGTTGTTGGGTTTTTCTGGGCTAAAAAGTTGTAACAGAATTATTGTAAAATTTGTGAGAAAATATAACGCATGCATGTACTCATATGTATACTCGTCTGTATTTATATGCATATGAACATTCATTTTGAAAGCCAACATTCATACGAAAACAAGTCCTGCCGGAGTTAAGAGTTACAGCTGAGGGAAACATGAAGAGATACTAGATGTAACCGTCATGCAATCATAAATTTTTGTGTGCGACGCAAAATAACGTAATAACATTAAATATGCAAATGCCTTTTGTCAGCCATGCATTCACATTTACACATGCCAAACACACACATAGCCACACTCAGGCATACAATCACAAATACACACACACACACATAGACATAGAAAGTATAAGTGATCCGTCATCCCGAATTTATTATATCCTGTACTCTACTTTACTCACTATACGTTAAGCACAAGAGTTTTCATACGTTTTTAATAAAATTTAGAAGATTTTACTTAGTCTCTTTTATAAAGTTTTTACTTTAGCGTACGCAGCATCCAAAATTTACGAATGTAAAAAAACTTCATATAACAAAAATAGTCACGAAAAATTACGATCAAAAATTTTTGACAAGTGGACGCAGATAACAAAACAAAACAGCCTTGTCTTTTAATTTTAGAAATGCTTAACGATAGATGGCGCCAATACTACAAAAATTCAAAAAATTTTTAATCTCCGGGCCCCATTCTATTGATCACTTTTTGCTTAATGAAGGTTTGAAAGCATCTGTGACTATGGATCTGTGCATCCCAAGACTTTTTTGAAAATTATGAAAAAATATATTCATAATTTTTTATAAAATATCTTATATAATAATTTTTTAATTTTGATCCCTATTCTATGATCATCAATAGAGGTAAATGGCAATCTTTTGCATATTCTTTTTTTTTTATTTCATTTCTGTAAATAATCTGTGGAGCTCAAGTCCTTTCTGCAAGACGTTACATGCTTCCAAACTAGCTTGTCATACCCAGTTACAGGGCACCAAAAATCAGCTCTTTTATTTCTTACAATTATTTGTATTCATTCATTGACTTGAAGTCGTTGTTCATTGCACAAAGTGAGTTCCAGTTCTATAGCTCAAACGTTGTGCAATTTGCATAAAGTGAAAATGATGCACATTTTTCCAGCGACAATTTTACTATATTGATTTTCTTTGATTTTTTCCTTACACGCTTACGAACACTGGCTGTCAATTGGTTGTTGCTGTTTCACTCTGTCACACGTGCTTCAGCATTACATACACACACGCTCTGCGTCACACACTTGTTCTCTCTCTCTCTCTTCGTCTTGAGTGACGTTGAGTGCTGCTATGCAAACATTTTCTAACGAACACTTAGTGTAAATAGATTGAATCCTAGTAAAAATACACACTCTATATACATATAAGCAGCTATTCATATGTAAGTATATTTCAGATACTTATGTGTGCTTTATGTAAAATTGTGCAACACTTTCCACACACACACTCACATTTATGTGTTTCTTTTTATTGCATGCCAATTACTTTTTATTTGCTGTGCCTCTCTCTGTATGTATGGGGACTTTTCCTCGTGAAAATGACTTGGTTTTCCGCCTTGTCAGGCATACTTAAGCAAATGCAATTTCATTAAAACTTCAACAATCGTAAAGTTTCCATTTTGCAGACATAGCAAATGCATAAAATTTCATTTGCCTGCAATTCGGCTTACCGCTCAATGCTTATAAGGATATTGCATTTATTGAATATAGTGAAGGAAATCTATCTGATAAAGCAGTAAAGAAACTGGCAGTATCACATGGCATAATTTAAGGCATAGGATATTAGGCTTGACTAAGCGCAAAGCTTTTAAAGCTACCTATTTTGATCTCCTCTAAGCAGTCAGATATAAAATCGTATAGAAGTCGTCTTTAAGGCTTAATTTGGGTTGTTACTGTCATCATCAAAGAAACGAAGGAAAAAGCCCAATTCAATTTCACCATGCCAGGATACGTGAGAAAGATTAAAAAGCCTAATTTTTAGGACTATGTGAGTAAGCCTTGTATCCAAAGGGCACAAATATACTCTAAGTTAGTTCTAACGAATTTTAAGAGTGAATGAAAATGATCGGAACGTCTATCTTTCTGTCTATCTGTCTATCCATATGTCCGTATGTCTGTCTGTTTGTCCAGCGGTCTGACTGTCATTTCATACGTCTGTCTCTCTATCCGTCCGTTTACCCCGCTGTCTGTCCATTTTGTCTGCCCTTCTCAGTCAGTCTCTGTCAGTCGCTGTTAGTCTCAGTCTCTGTCAGTCTCTGTCAGTCTCTGTCAGTCTCTGTCAGTCTCTGTCAGTCTCTGTCAGTCTCTGTCAGTCTCTGTCAGTCTCTGTCAGTCTCTGTCAGTCTCTGTCAGTCTCTGTCAGTCTCTGTCAGCCCCTGTCAGTCTCTGTAAGGCTCGTTCAGTCTCTTTTGGTCTCTGTCAGTCTCCTTCAGCCTATGTCAGTCTTTATCAGTCCTTGTCAGTCTCTGTCAGTCTCTGTGAGTCTCTGTGAGTCTCTGTCAGTCTCTGTCAGTCTCTGTCGGTCTCTGTCAGTCTCTGTCAGTCTCTGTCAGTCTCTGTCAGTCTCTGTCAGTCTGTGTCAGTCTCGGTCAATATCTGTCAGTCTCTGTCAGCCTCAGTCAGTCTCTGTAAGTCTCTGTAAGTCTTTGTCAGTCTCTGTCAGTCTCTGTCAGTCTCTGTCAGTCTCTGTCAGTCTCTGTCAGTCTCTGTCAGTCTCTGTTGGTCTCTGTCAGTCTCCTTCAGCCTATGTCAGTCATTGTCAGTCTTTGTCAGTCTCGTGTCAGTCTCTGTTAGTCTCTGTCAGTCTCTGTCAGTCTCTGTCAGTCTCTGTCAGTCTCTGTCAGTCTCTGTCAGTCTCTGTCAGTCTCTGTCAGTCTCTGTCAGTCTCTGTCATTCTTTGTCAGTCTTTTTCAGTTGTGGACAGTCTCTATCAGTCTTTCTGTTTGTTCGATTATGAGCTCTTTGTAGCTGATTTTTAAAGGTCAAAAGATCCTGAAAATCCATTCCAAAGATAAGTTTCCATATTATACGTGGGAGGTCCGATAAGAACTTAGGCTACCGTGTAGTACAGTCTTGTAGACGGCTGTGTACTGTCGAAATTTAAGCCGAACCGGACACGTAGTTTCGATTTTCTTTTGTAGCGCCATGGGAAGGTGCGGCTAAGTACTTATCGGACCAACCTCGTATATTAAGGTTTAGACATGGATTTTCCCATTCCAACTAACTATCTAATGATGTCAATTTTTTAAAACTGTAAGCAATTATAATACAATCAGATGTAGAACCCCTTTCACTAAGAAGCTTCCTAAAACCGCCAATTTATAAAATTTTTGAGAAACCTCATCACCGAAATCGGTATAAAGACTTACCTTAAGTCAAATTTAAAATATCATCCTCTCCTCTAGCGTATCAGTTTTTCCTGGCTTACTACCAAACTTTTCTCGCAGCAATTTAAACTTATACAAAATTCGTTTCTCAAAAACGTCAAAATCGCAGGAATATTGTGAAAACGAAGTATGTTAGACTATACTGCAATCTGGACTCCCGACTATATCCGGCACATTGGATCAAGGTTGTACCAACACGCCTTCCATAGTCACAAAAAGTAATTGAGCTACGTCCGTCTATATGTCCGGATAAACGTCTAGACAACAGAAACCATACTTCAAAAAATATTACGGTTCAACAAATTTTGCGTAGGCAAGTGAAGTTCAATGAAAAGTTAAATTATGACTAGCACATTGAAGGATCCAACTGGAATTTGGCGCAGTTATTCATTATGTGGTTAAGAATAGAAAGGATAAATATTTATCAAGATTATCTAAAAACCTTGAAAGACACAAAGAAAATTGTACATTCCATTCTCTAGAAACTGCACCAATATTCAATTTTATTTTATAAATAAACTAACTATAGCCACTAAGGTAGGTACGTTTATAAACGCATATGAGCCTAATAAACAACAAAATGTTATTTTTTCTTAAAACTCAATCAACGCCAGCTTTGTACCAAATAATCATTTTTTTTTTTTTTTTTTGTTGTTTCAGTATATTTCATTCTGAGGCAACTCCCCTAACTACAAAAGTTTGCAAAAACTGTATATAATGTAAATAAATTTTTTTTTTTTAAATATATATTGTTGTTCGATATGCGATTTTCCAAAACTTTTCTTAATTGGTATTGCATTACCAGCTTTTGCATATGAAACTGAAACCAAGAAACACGTTAAATATTCAATATTCAACAAAAATACAAATCAAATATTTTTAATTCATTTCGTTTTTGCTTATACCATCCCTCGCCCCAATTAATGTTCACCTGCCCGCTTTGCCATAGTTCACCTACGCTTCTTTACCATATTCGTTAAGCCATGGCAACAATCCCCGTAAACTTTGTGGCATGATGGATGTTCGAATTGGTCTAAAAGCGCTCAGCTCTTGTATGTACATAAATTTTGCATGTGTGTAAGTGTGGTACATATGTGTGCGGCTATTGTCTATCCTGTATTATGTAGAGATTGTGGTATGCTTCTGGTTCGTGGCTGATATCCTTCTGACTTTCATATAGTTTCATGTGCTTCAACGCGTTGCAGTTCCAATTGTTTTCTATTGCTCCGTTTCAATGGATGCACTACTCGGTGCTCATGATGATGATGATGATGATGATGATGATGATATTGTTGCAGCAGTTATCCAAGTCGTTTGGCCTTTGCCTTTTGTTGCTCTTGTGTATTATGTGGCATGTGGCAAGTTTTTGTTGTTGTTGTTGTTGTTGTTGTTGTAACTACTATTATTCTTTTATATTCTGCTTGGTCATTGTGAAAATGGTGCGATTTTAATCAGCGTGAAATCGTTGATTGCATAGAGTTGCCACGATTGGTTTGTCGTTTATCGAATGGCTTCTTGTTGGCCATTAGTGTTGTAAATGTTGCAGATGCTGCAGCTGTTGCAGTCGCTTATTGCCAAGCCAGTTAAAGAGTTTGCGATACCTGATTGTTAATTTCCAGCTATGCGCTTTCCACCATCTGCATATTGCCAAAACGCTTTTTAGTATATTTAGCTTAGGTTGTTGCTTAGTTGCTTGAAAAACACTTTTTAAATAGAGTCTGGAAAGTTAATGTTCGCTTACATTGAATTCCCAGAAACCAATTAAATATACTTCAGAGTAGTGCTGGAGAAAACATCGATGATCGAAGATTAAAATCTCTATATATCTATTTTGGCCAACAGAGATGTTTCTCCAGCACTACTTAAGAGCCCTACAATTTATTTCGAAAATACCCTAATCTTTCCAGATAAAATAATTGCCACCACTCCAGCCACTTAGGGTTTGTTATAACCCAATCATGCACCATGCGACTAGTTGTTCAACTTACCACTTTGTCAAGCAGGTTGTAAGATTCTACGGCAAATATGAAGTTTTAAATTTCTTGATAAGCAAGCGAGTTGTACAACCAGTCGCATCGTGTGTGACTTGGATTATACTAAACCATCATCAGTGGCTTGTAGTTTGGTATTGATATTTTTTGGGTATTAATTTTTTTTTTCAGTGCGTAACAAACATACGATCCTTTTTTCTGAGTAGACATAATTTGGAGCTGCTTAAACAATTTTTGGGCTTAAAATTTATATTTTTAATAACATTTAATGCATTTGATGCCCTTTATATATACTTAAAAAAAAAAATAATTGTTATTTTGGATACAGAGCTAGGATTGTCGTCAAAAATTATCTTCAGGGATGAATCCAATATTCCTATACTCTGTATAGTACTTACTAAATATTCTGTATCCACCCGTGCTCGGAAATCATTTTACACTTTTGTCTAAACTACAATAGTTGGTAATTCAAAATAATTAGCAAAAATGATTGCAACATGACGTCACAACATTTATACTTTTTAATCAACAACATTTGCAAATCTGCTGCAAAGCCACAAAATTGCTGAAGGTTGTCAACGTCAGAATTACAGAGCTTTTGTTCAGTCATGTGGCATCGCATGTCCCATAATTATGTAACCAAAAAAAGCGAGCAATGACGTGAATCTTTTGACAAATAAACAAACTATTTAAAAATTGCTATTGGGAAAAATGTTAAAACTAAAAAGTTTAAAATAACTCAGTAACTATCAGTTAAAGGCAAACCCTATAAAGTTTATGGAAGTAGTTAAACATATTCAAACCATTTTTAATTATTATTGAGTAATCGAAAACATAATTTTTTTTGCAAATGAGCCAAGTCCCGAAAGCAAAGAAGAGAAATGTTTCTTAGTTTCTTAATTAAAAAAAAAAATTATTCAAAAAAAAATTAATTTTTAGTTTTAAAAATAAAAAAGAAAAGTTTTATCTTATAAATTAAAAAAAAAAATTGTGACAAAATTAAAAAAAAAAAATTATTTTAAACATATATAAATATACATTTCTTAGTTTCTTAATTAAAAAAAAACAAACTATTAAAAAAAAAAAAAGTTTTTAGTTTTAAAAATAAAAAAGAAAAATTTAATCTTACAATTTAAAAAAAAAAATTAATTGACAAAATTAAAAAAAAAAATAATTAGGGCCATGAATGTTTGCCACAAGGTAGAGTTGCCCCTATTATTATCGGCAAAAACTCTTTCAAAACATAAATAAATTAAATTCTGAATTGTAATAATAAATAATCAATTTTTTGTCAGTGTATGAATATCCTCTTTGTTGACCAAAAGTCGTTTATATACCCTCTAGTACGGTTGGTATGCAGTAGTGGTGATATCACCAATGATTGTAACCAGTGAATTCATCAAGCAGTGGTATTGCAGAGGGTAATGCATGTTTTGTTCAAATATTTGTCTTACTTGTTTATTCGTCTTAGAAAAAGGACAAGACAGTTTTCAGTTTTATTTTTGTGATTAACTTCTCAATTGCACTGGTGAATTCACTGATTTGACTGGTTTGTGGATTGTGCTGAAATCACTGGTGACTGGTAATGCAGAAGGTGTCGAGGCATTACCGGCAATGACATACCCGAGTTAAATTCACCAGTGATGTATTGCAGTATTTGTGAGTGGTATTTGGTGAACTCACCAAATACTCACCGGTGACCAGTACTGGCGAGTATTTAATCCTTGATAAGAGAGGGCATAGGGCGAAAAAAGTCGGTTGGTTATCGATAAATAAAACCATTTCGACTCCTAGATTTCTTTATTTAAGTTCAAAACTACACGAGTTTTTCAGTTTAGTTATAAGCTGATGACTTCAAGTCCATATGACAAAATAAAATGTATTTAATTTTTAAGACCATAAAATAGCAGCCACTAATATTTTTTAATTATTGTAAATCATGTTGATTTATTATTTAATGAAGCTACATCCCTTCCCGATGACAAAAACATCTAACAATATTAAATTTTTGGTTTGACTAGTATGAAAAATCAAAAACTTATATTTTAAAAAAATATAAGTCAAAAAAAAAACAACTTTTAATCTAAAACAACCAAAAAAATAAAGGTCTCATCTCTGGAGAAAACAAAGTGTTAAATTTGTCGACTAGTGTAATTAATCTTGAATAATTTGCAGACCATCAAAAAGCTCCAAATGGATAACCAGTTTATGTGCCTACCATTAACCATTATTTGCCATGTTCACATTACCACAAATTCAATATATGTATCTCCCAAACCACTCAATTGACATTTCGAAAAACCCAAATATGCCTTCTCCGAGTCATGCCACAATGAAAATCAAAGTTTTAATCGATTTTTGCGGCTTGTTTTGTTTTCGATTGGAACACAGCTTGACCCGATATTTAATATGCTTACTGATTGGCAACCTTATACTACATAAGTTGGCAACTCTTGCCAAGAAGTCAGCTCATCAAAATTCAATTCTAATGCTAATGATTGCCTTGCAACTGCCAAACTCTGGAAGCCGCTTTACATTCAAATTCAATGAACTATTTTGTGGTTTGAGGTAACCTAATAAGCAATCCTCTAGAACTACAAACTTAATCCCCAAACTAATTTGGCAAGCACACTGGGACTAAGTTTGACACACACACACACACACGCATAAGTGGCACACTCAGACAGACAATACTGAATACTCGATATACTTGCTGTAAAATCCAATCGATAGTAGATTCTTGATGCTATTTGTTTGTGGTTTTCTAGCACTTGAGTATGCAATGTCCATTCAAACAATTAAAACTTTGACTCGAGCCAATGCAACACGTGCCACAATGTGAAAAAAGGTGGCAACAAAAACTTTGAGCCATACATTGCAAATTTGCTAAAAAATTAGCAATTGCTAAAGTTTGTTACGGTAGAAACAGGTCTTCAAGTAGCTGAAGAGATCTTGAACAAAACAGTGACGTAGATAGTTTTTTGGAGGCGTCAGAGGGGTGTTAAGAGTTGCTTAAATTCTTTGTAAATCAAGTGGAAAAATGAATTTCCATTTTTATTCAACAGACACAGGTACGAATAAAATAAACTCAAAATTTATTAAAAAAAAACGAATATTCGTGATTTTCAGTAACTTGTTTTTCGGGATTCCCATCAGCGTATCCAAAACGGCCACTTGAAAGTCTTCAACGGAGCTCAATCGGCATCTCTGGTGGATCTGCTTGAGACGCGGAAAGTGTAAAAAGTCCAGCGGTGCCAGATCTGGAAAAAGCTGTTGCTTTTTTTTTTTTTTTTTTTTTTTTTTTTTTTATTTTTTATTTAATAAAAATAAATTTTTTTTTTTTTTTTTTTTTTTTTTTTTTTTTTTTTTTTTTATTATAAAAATTATTTTTTTATAAAATTTTTTTTTTTTTTTTCCTTAAAAATCCCCCCTCCCCAATTTTTTTTTTTTTAATAATAATTTTTTTTTAAAATAAAAAAATTTTTTTTTTGAGGGGCTGGAGGAGGGTTTTGGGGCCGCCCCCTAAAGTTGGAAAAGGGGTTGAATCTTTGAGCTCTGATATTTACACACTTTGAAGTGAAGAACCCTTCCTATGACCAAATCCTGGATCCGCTAAGTTAATTGGAACGAATCTTTTATTACCAAATCATTGCTTCAATTTTGGAAAAAGCTATTTACCACAGGGTGCCACTTGGGGAAGAATATGAATCTAAAACTTAAAAAAAATGCAAAACAGAAATTTACAACTCGGTCACCAAATTGGTTTCAAAGATAGACCGATTTTGTTTCATACATTTTTAAAGATTTCAAAATGGAAGAAAAATCATTAGAAAGAGTACATAACTAAACTCTCAGATAGATCGAATTCTTTCCAGCAGGCACGACGAGTGGGGCGGTGGAAGGGGGTATCCCCCCGGGCCCGGATTTGTTAAAATGTAAAATAACACTTATGAGATCCAGAAGACTTGTTCATTTGAAATATGTTTCTTCTGATTAGCTACTGTAATCCATCCAATGATTTTAAACTTTCGTGAGATATAACCCCCAAGTCAACCCCTCTCCAAACCACTGGTATAAGCTGTAGACCAACTATTCGTAGTGCACTCGAAATATCGATCAATATGCTGGGGCATGTTGCAGTGTTGCATAGACGGCAAAGTTTTGTCGTCATCCAAGTTACGTTAGACCAATACAAACACATACAGTAACAGCTTGGCAAACCCATGTATATATATACACGTATTATATACATATGTGCATGCATAGAAACATGCCAAACTCAACTTGTCGCTCTCTGGAAAATGACAAACACTAAAGTTGAGCAAGTTTCGGTTTAAACTTCACAAGTTTGTAGTTTTTTTGTGTTTTGTAGGGAATGCAGAATTTCAATGTAAAGATAAGTTTGCAGAGTGTCTATCTACATCGTTCAGTGCTTGCTGAAAATATTCACTTTTAATTACCGTTTTAAAAGTTAACAGCTTCTAAATCTAAAACTTTTTAAAGCTGTTAATAGCCAATCGACTCTGCTGCAGTTGTCGCGATAGTTATCGATAAGCCAATAAATATGGCCGAAGCTTATTATCGAAACGGAATGGGAAGACATTGGCAGTTAATCTTGACCACCACCTTCCAACATGGTGGGTGAAACGGCGGGCCAGTAGATTTGAAAAAGAATTTCCTCTTGAAGTTTTTCCGCAAGTTGAAAATATCAGGTATTGCAATTTTATAACTTTTCGAGTAATAATCATCAATAATTCGTATTTTTTAATTATTTTCATCAAAATTGCATAATAACTCTTATATTTTCAAATTAAAAATAAAAATTATGAAATAATTAAATAAAAAAATATGAGTTGAAAATTAGGATTTTTCCCAGGGATCGCTAATAAAAGTTATTGGGTTGTAAAAAATCAAAGCCAAAAAAAGTGCTTTGAAAAATAAGAGTTATTGAGCTAACAATATTTTTTGCTAGCTTTGTTTTCACATCGGGTTATTAAATATAAATAACAAAGGCAATTAGTTGATTTATGTGTTTATTTATTAAAAATATTAGCGTTTTTGAGAGATTACTGATCTGCATTAACAAACCATTAGGCAGATTAGCCGCCGATATGTAAAGCTACAAGTCATTGAGAGGTCGGCGTTGCAGCCGACGCATGCAATGCGCTTGCGCGAAAGCTTCTTTAGCGTAAGAGAGAATGACAAGAGAGTTATTTTGCCGCGCAGGGCAAGCCACAAAACAAAGAGAAGTATTATCGATGAGTTATAGCTGCTGGACCAAACAAGAGTTGTTATGAAATTTTTAAATAATAATTGGGAATTTTTATTTTTAAAGTCAAAAAATAAGAGTTACGCTTGATTTTTTTGATAAAAATTAATCTTTATATCGGATTTCCTATCAAAAATATGATATACATATATTTCATCCAAACCACTTTTTCGCTTTGATATTTTTAAACCCCATAACTCTTATTTGCGATCCCTGGAAAAAATTATAGATTTCAAAGAACGCATTATTTTCCATTTTCTTATAGTTGATTATCTGATTTTTCACCACAACATTTAAAATATAATATATGTTTTTTAATATGCAATATTTTAAATCAGAACTCACTTTAGGGCCATCTATTGTCATCAACCAATCTCACTTTTATCTCGACGGCCCTGTATCCCAGTCCCCTCATTAGAGCTTGGCTGAAGCAACTGCGATGTTTCGATAACGATGGGTAAGTTGGACCTTAGTTATTGCTATCGATATGGGCGATATTAACTCAGGTATGAGACGTATTGTATTTCAACTATGTACCTTTTTTATTTTATCTGTTTTATGCTAAGTATATTATATTATCAGAATTTTATAAGTTTATTTATTTTTTTAATATTTAATATTTTTTCCTACTATTTCATAGACTTTTTTTATCACTTTTACAAAAGTCCTCGCGGATTGGCTTTTTGTTATTTGTAAATTTTTCATCTTCTTGCAACTTGTCGGTGACACTTACAAATAGCTGCAAGGAATATTTTGAAATTATATCTAATCTATTAAGAATTCAAAAAGCACTCTGCATAAATAATAGTTTATTTGTATAAATGTTTATATGTAGTGGCAATAACTTTTTCTTGCCTGCAGCTTCCTTTTGCGTTTCCTTTCTGTCGCTCAACTTCTCTGCATCTTTAATTCAGCTGCATCAATTATTTGACTGTTTCCACGTTTTCAAAACTCTATTCTCTTTTTTTATTATTTTCATTCAGATTTGCCTCTGGTAGAAGCTAGTCCATTTGGCAAGAGTTACTCCATTTTATTATTAGTTACTTAAGATTGATACCAAAGCCACAAGCAACTCCTGAAGTTAATCAAGTTTGTTTTCGCCTACAGCCACATTAACATAAATGGTGTATTACCAAATATTTATATGCATTTTAATGATCACAAGATTTTACTAATTATTAAAAAAAAAAAAATTTTTTTTAATTAAATTTTCTATTGGATGAAAACCAAAGTTGCTAGTAGGCTGCCAACAATAATAAAAAAAATTATAATTTAAATTTATAATACATTACTGATAAACACAACTCCACTATTACTGGTAGCACTTATGAATACTTCTTTTTGAAATATTATAATAGATTAGGAAAAAATCAAATAAAAATCAAATGTACAGCCAAGCTCCGAGTTGCACTAAACGAAAACGAATAAAATTTATTTTTTTATAATTTATAAAATTTTTTTCGGTTATTGCATGCTGCCAATTTCACATTTTTTGCTGGCGATAACTTCTCATATTTCACTAACTCTTTTTTATAAATTTCCCTTACTCACAGAGCGGGTTTATTCAAAATTCTCAAACATTGCAAATATGCCATTTAATTACAAGGCAAATTTTTGTTGTGCAACATTTTTCAGTTATCAATATGCCAATATGTGATTTTGTGAACGTATTCAAAAATTCGCTTTTGATTGTTCATGCTATTTTTTAAATTGAATCGGAAAAATAAAATAATTTAAAAATTTTTATAAAAAAACATTCTTCTTGAAATTGGCGTAAAGAGAATCTTTGAAATTAAAGAATATTTTAAAAGCATTTGCAGTTTAAAATACGTAAGCTTTCGAAACTATTTTTCCAAATTCTTTTTTAGCTGGATTCAGCATTTTGGTGAAATCGGGAGCACCAAGCATGTGATATCAAAACGAATCCGAATATTTGCATCGTTTTCGTTATACAGCGCATTGCTGATAGAAAAATACATATAACATATATATTTGCAAATGAGATCTTTACAATTTTTGCCTTAATAACAGAGCCACACAAATAAATATAACATTATAATACCTCCTAAAACTACGAATTATTAATGTTATTTTAGAAACATGTTTTTGGAACTCGAATTCGGTACTATGCTGCGTTTTTTTTTTTTACTTCTGTTGCGGATTCAGCGACTTCAAAAACATATGGCAAACCCAGATCATAAAATCGTGTTTTTTTGTAATTGCTTGCCACTGAGCGATAGTACCGATTTTGAATCATCATCATCATCATTTCCTTTATCTCCCACTGGAGCATAGGGCCACTTTTTTTTAGGTCTTTGCTATATTTGAACAAGTCTTAAGGTAACACGAATTTTTCACCTCCAATTCCGTTCTGCAGGCTGCTGGAGCAGAGGATTTCTCGTGGTACGATTATCTTTTGGAGACTTTCCAATGTTGATGTTTTGATCGATGCATATATTAACTCATTGTTCAAGATGGTAGATTTCCCGCGACAGGTATAAACGCAAAGCTTAGTAGGAACTACTGTCCTTTCATGACTAAACCCAAAGTGGCAGTCCAATACCTGGAAGTCTATAGACGCTAGCGTTGGCGTGTTTGGAGCTTCTCCACTACCGCTCCTTGAACATGAACCTACCGACTTATAAAGGGGTTGACTATGCATTAAACATAGGTAGTTAGCATGAATGGTTATTGAATGGCGCCAAAATCACCCGCCATGTCGCTAGGAGGATCAAAGGCACTCAGAATTTATGAGGATATCGGCGCAGTCCGAAAACCTCTCTGAGACTTTCCCCTCCTAGCCACTGCACGCTGACCGCATTTTACTATCCGCAACCTGTGACCCGTCCGGTTGCCTGCAGCTCAGCTCGCAGAACACCCCTTATTCCGCGATTTATCCGGTTTTATCGGTCGATTTTGAATGCTAATGAAAACTTAAATCTAAATCTAAAATTTAGTATGATAGGCATTTTTATTGTATGGTAATTATAAAAGATAAAAAATATATCAGCAGCAACTGGGGCCTCAAGGGGAAGTTCTTTAAAATTTGGTCAAGAAAATCGATTTTTTTTTTTTATTATACAAAAAATTAAAGCTACATATTCGTAGCGTTTATTCGTGTGTATGAAAGGTTTTTTTGATGCGATCGATATTAATAGAAATAGAGCATCTTGAACGCACCTAAGTCGCACGCGTTAAGCGAGGTTCTAAAAACTTTAAACGCGTTTTTCTAGGAAACATGTTTTTCATCCGCATTTCATGCATAGCTCTTGATCTATTGTTCCGATTCCCTTCATTTAAGCCATGTTTGAAAGGATATAATTTTTGGTATGCCTTATACTAACAATAAACACGGAAAAGTGTTGAATTGTTATTTTTAAGCAACGTCAAATCGCAAAAAAAGTTAAAAAAAATAATTTTTTTTTTTTAACGTCCACATTTCAGTAAATTCTTGGCCAAAACACATTCTGGTTTAGTATAAGGCATAGAGAATTTCATTAACTTCAATCAACAAAAAACATTTTTCATTTCGGTTCACTACAAAAGGCTGGAGAACTGAACTGCGAGGACGATATTCTGCGGGCAGAGGCAGACAAGAGCCGCCATGTCAGTCGCCATTTATAATTTTGTCGAGAAAAAAATTTCCAATTATTGTACTATCTATCGCCTTCTTTTTGGCTATAGAAGCAAAAGACACAGCAAATTCGACGAAATTTGTTGAGTTTTATTATTGAAAGTTTTTAATATTATTGTCGCAATTTTAATAAAAATTTTTAAGCTAAAAACAAAATAATTTGACAAATAAAAAGACAATTTATGCGTTTTTCTTATTCCCAAGAGATTTAACAAGAGATTTTTTAATCACTTTAAGCAGTTCCTCATCAAAGGAAGAAAGATATTTATTTCTAGAAACACTTCAACTTAACGTACCACAAAAAGTAATTTAGTTCTTTTTAGATTAATTGTAAATTTTAATTTTTTTTTTTGTTTTTGCGCGTTTTTATATCATGGCAGCGAGTACTAGTTTCCTCACGAATTTACGACTCCGTCGCAAACTCTCCTAATTAGGTTAACTTCAAAAACAACAGAGTTATAATAATAATATTTATGGCAAATTCTGCTATGAGTTATACGCTGCGCAATTAAACTTTTCCAGAGGTAACAAAGACGCAAAAAGCAAAGGCCAAGAAAACACTTTTTGCATGTATACTCTATATAGTATTTATACTCTACATTTTTGGCAAGCACTTAAAATTAAAAATTACAATTACATTTCAGTTGGCGCAAGTTGCCAAGCTAGAAGAAGCTAAAGTTTTCCTCTCCAGTATTTCCAGACGTTGTGTACCATTTGGCGCTTTGCTCATTTTAGGCAAAACAAGTGCTACAACAATTACAAGAAAAAACAAAAACAATTTCAGTGTACTTGAATTTCTTATGCCACTTCTAAGGGCGGGCCCAACCAAAATTTACAAAAAAACAAGAAAAATTCTTGACAGTTGGCAGCCAAAATGGCGCAAAAATGCGACAACAAAACACAGGTTTGCCATTTGCACATCATTCATTTTCTGCACTAGTTTTTTTGAGTATTTGCCAACACTGAAAAATTCATTAAGTGGCAAATAGACGCATTATGTTTATTTGTTTTTACTTTCAAGCCAAATATGTATCCAACTATGAGTCAAAATATGTGAAGCAGGCAAATTTTAAAATAATCTCGGAAATTATTTCAATAGTTGTTTGGTCTTAAGAAGCGAAGCTAATAAGTCAAAAGTTTTTAGATATTTTGTATAAGCATATTGGTTTGATTTGGTGGCACTAGAAATTAAGTATACAAAAATGTTTTTCCAAATTTCTTCAAAATTTCAAAAGTTCAGTAAGGAAATTTTTAGAAAATTTAAAAGCCAAGTTTTGTTTAGCTAATTACCAAAAAAAGGTGCATTTTAAAAATTAACTATAACGTATAATAATTATGTAAAAATCTTGTGTCTCGCTTCGCAAATTTTGACCCACATTTGTACATAGCATATAAAGTAAAGTTCATTTGCTTGTATGTCAGGCGCGGTTGCAAGAAAAATATTTTATTCTAAGCCCAAACATTTTGTGGTGCACAGTTTTTGTCATGCCAACATGACAAACAAAGGCAACAACTAAAACCAAAGCAAAACAACAACTACAACAGCTAGAACAACATTCAGCACTACAACAACAATATGGAATTGTTGTGTCAATAAACTTTTTTAGTTTGTTGCTATGCTCTGCCAACGCAGCGTGTGGCAAGTAATACTAATAACAATAGGACAGAATACACGGGGCGTATACGCAATGTGCGTGTTGGGAAAATTAATGTGCTGCCAATGCGCTGTGGGTTACACGTGGCTAAAATTTTTGCATGTCGGTAATATGCTCATCCCTAGAAAACTTTTAATTGATAAAATTTGCGCACACTTTTAGCCAAATTTTGGAAAATTATGATAATTTGCCAGCAGAAAATTTTCCATATGGACAAAAAGTTGAGCTGTCAGCAACACTAAATTGAACTAATTAGTTGTTACGTATACGCAGTGTTTAACACAAATTGCTTGCATGTAGCATAAGCATATATCTAAAAGATTTTTAAACAACAAAATTCCAAGCAATTTCACTTTGTTGTGGCTTCTTTTCGCATCGCAAACAAAAGTTAGAAAAATTAGAAGAAATATGAAATAAATTGCTGATGAAGCACACAGGAAAAAATATGTCAAGGTGTGTACATAGATAAAACCTTATTTGATACAAGCCAAATCCGAGATCTTAAAACTATAGGTACCAATGGAAAGCTAAAGTTCTTAAAAACTGAATAACAGGTTCTTATATGGTCACGTGCGACACTTCCTTAAGCAATTTTCATCACTAAGATTGGGCTCAAAAGCGAATACAAGTGAAAAATTACATGAAAATTGAGTGCGAAAACAATTGCAACATATGAAGATGCCACTTATAATATTTATTTGTTGTAAATGAGTGTGCGTAAATAAACCATTTATAAGTTGTTGCTGCTGGCATTTGAGTTCATAAAAATTCGCATACAAATATCAAGAGACAGAGATATTCACACAGATACAAAAGCTCACACACACACACATATACAAATTAATGTCGGCACATTTGCCACACATTAATAATGCGGCACGTAGGAGTACATAGTAAAGCGAAGAAAGAGTAATAAACGCGGAATACGAAATTAATTCGTCAGTAGCGAAGTTTGTATGCTCTATAAAATTATTGGAAATTTATTTCAATAAATAAATGTAGAATTTTAGTTTTTTTCTTTGAAATATAAAACCAGTAAAAATATATTGAATTAAAAAAAAAAGAATTTTTAAAAATCGGATTCAACAAGATATGATCTGAATCTCCACCTAAAGATGTCCGGTAATGTTGATCAATTCTTGGGGTCCCATTTATGATTTCACCAGCTAATCAAGCTGGATTGGCGAAAAAAAAAATTGAAAAATTTCGATTCATAAAAATATATAATATGTATTTTTAATTATTTGCATTGTAGAAAATAAATTTTAAAAAATTCCGGATTTCCGAAATTTGACTAATTTAAATTTCATTTTATTTAGTAAGGACTAACAAGTCATCATGGCAAGATTAACACCACAACAACGTCTTCAAATCTTCAAGACTTATAGACTTATAGAGCTCTTCGTACAATTTATGGACCGAATAATCGTCCATAAGAACGTGCTATTTGTCGTTTTCTTGACCATATACGTACTCAATTGACATTCCACGATGTCTGATCATTAATCAGAATGAGAACAGCATGGTCCAAAGAAAATATCGCTGTTGCAGAGGCCAGTGTAGAGAAAAATCCAAATTTATTGATTCGCAACGTGTTACCGTCAATGGTGATCGATACAGAGCGATGATCAATGAATATTTATTTCCAAATTTACGTGACATCGATGTCGAAGAGCTCTGGTTTCAAAAGAATGGCTCTACGTGCCACACGGCGACCGCAACCATTGATTTACTGAAAACTCAATTCGATGAGAAAGTTTTTTCAAGAAATGCGCCCACCAACTGGCCGCCAAGGTCGTGTGATTTGACCCCTTTACATTATTTTCTTTGAGGACACGTCAAGTCGTTGGTTTAGACAAGCCAGCAACAATTGACGACTTGAAAACCAACATTAAACGTGTCATTACTGAAATACGGCCCCAAATGCTCGATAGTGTGGTCAAAAATTGGGCCCACAGGATGCGCTTTGTATCTCGCAGTAGTGATGGTCACATGCCAGAGATCTTTTTCAAACATCATATGATAAGAAATTATTTTTTTTATAAATCCATTTTTGAGGTCATTGCATTAATTTTTAATATTGGATCTGGATATGGACGCTCTTAAAAAAAAATCCTTTATATAAAAATATTTAAGATATAACGCTAAAAAAATTGTGTTTCTCGTTTTAGGGTAAATCTAATGCGAAATAATCGGTATTGAAAATATACAAAGCTGCAGTTATTTTTTTTTTTTAAAATTGAAGCTGCTATACATTTATATTTTATTTATATCCACATATTTTATAGCTAACAAAAAAAAATTCAAATATGAAACCAAAATCTAGTAACGAAATCCTTAACGGCCAGATTATTTTCAAAAAATGGATTCTTCTTCACCCGTCTAAGATATCTGGGACCAAGCAGCCTGGATTTGCAATCTCAAAATATGAAAGTTAAAATTATTAAAAATAAATGTATTTCTAAAAATTAGGCACTAATTTTTTTAGTGCTTCGTAGTATTACAATAAGGTCTAGGGTTTTGTCACGTAAAGCAAAGTTGTAGTTTTGAGAATATTACATAAAATTAGAACTAAAAAAAAAATTTGAGTTAAAGGGTACCAGACATTATGGCTTAAAACGGAGTTCAAAAAAATATATATTAGGAATGATCTCAGCCTCGAGACAGAAAAATCTCTCGAGTTCAAACAATTCTTTTGCTAAAATCTTTCGTATACAAGCGAAGAAAAAACATTTTTTACAAAAAAATACCTTATTTAATAAAAAAATACCTTATTTATATAAGCAAAAAGTGCTGATTTCGATTTAACTTTTTTTCTAATTTCTTCCAAATTTTTAGGAAAATAATAGCATACAATTTTTATTTTTAACTTTGCCAATTAGTCTTTTTAATTCCAACAAAACTTCTTAGACACATACTATAAATTTTTATCCAAAGTAAATTACTTTATTCGGAAATAATTTATATTCGGTAATACCAAGATCATCAAGTATTTTTTCTCCTTTTCATTTCTTTCTTAAGTCACTCTTGTTCTTTAAAAACGCTATAAAAGCGTCTTTTCTTATATGTTATATTTGACAACAATATTGTTAATACATGGCCATATTCTATTGTACTATATGATTTGTAAGGGAATTTGACATAATCGAGATGACGCCGTTGGCAAAACTAGCATGAATTAAAAAGTGAGAGAAATGTAGAAATTGTGCATCAAAAAATAAAATTTTGTAACTAATCAAAGAATATATTTCAAAAACATCAAATTAAGCAAAAACTTGAAAAAGCTCCAAGTAAGAGTATCTCAAATTCCTTATTCCATCTAGAAAGCAAGCAAAAACCTTAGATTGACTGGCTTAGACCTAGACAGTGTACATAGCCAGCAATCAGTCATCATAATAAGGCCAAACAAGTTTTTTTTTATATACGTGAGTTTATATAGTATGGACATGTATAAGACATTTTGAGTAGACCAAATTAATTGAATTTATTATAGCTAATATATGGCCAAGTATAAATATTCACATGAAGTGCGCATTAAATCAAATTATATGAGCTGTTACATACGAGAATGAAATGTATTTACTCAAATGGAATGCACCAAGTAGATGACTAAGTATTTGTATGGATATATTTAAAAATGAAACGGAATTTGTTGTAAGCAGCACTTAAAATAATAATTTTTTTTAATGAAATTTTTCAAAAGTAAGTACAATTACACTGGTCAACAAAATTTTGTAACAAGAAAGGTAGTTGCTATTTTTGAATAACCTACCTACCCTCATTTTATCACCATATTTATTTTGATTCCATCAGGTCTAGTTTTTGTGTTGCAGCTACTACCCGTAAAATTGAAAATTAATCATATTTGTTGCACTTTTGCATTCAGAAATTTTATTTATTTCAAAAGTATAGTATATCAGATTACAAAAAAACTATTCGTATTTGAAGCATCCTAATTTTATTTCGATTATCCTTATCCTTGTCCTTAACATATCTAGATACAAGTTTTCATGTTACACACAAAAGGTTTTTTTTTGTCGACCAGTGCCATTTTTATAGATACCAATATTTCTAATGCCTCAAAATATTAGAATGATTAACAAATATTTTAGTTGATATTGATAATTCTGGCATCAAAATTCTCTGTAGATTAAATATGTAGGGTAAGGTGGAGCCACTCCGACCTAGTTATACCTGAAATGTTTTGTCACCAAAGTATAAAGCCCCAAGCCAAAGACACAACCCGTCCGCGCAACCCGATCCAAGAGTAAAACAACCAAACTAGAAGCTTTTCCAGGGACTAGTTTATTTTATTTTTTGATATCGGCATTATTTGATCGGGGGGTTTAGGGGCAAAAAAAAAAAGTTTGATGAACTCGTATGAGATATCAAACCAAATTTGGCATCGAGTTTTTACCCCAGCACTTTACCAAATTTTATCAAAATCGGTTGACTATATATATAGCATAGGATCGATGTCGAAAAATTTTTTACAAAATGTTTGTTGTTGGAAAACCTAACCAAATGCGAGGAGTTTTCCACACTTTCCAAATGATCAAAATCGTGACTATATCATATAGCCCCATAGGCCAATCAAAAATCGTTTTTTTACAAAATTCGTTCCTTTCGTTTTTAGTAAAGATATTGTTGGCAAATTTGGCATTAAGAAGCTTTTAGACCCAAGCACCACTAAGTTTATCAAAATCGGTTGACTATATCAACCCCATAGGAACGATCGGTCAAAAAAACCTTTTTTACAAAATGTGTGTTTCGTTGGTTTAAGATATCGGACCAAATGGCGGAATTAAGTCCAAACAGGACTAATTTGATCATAATCGGTTCACATAAGTCCCCAAGGCCGATCGGCAAAAATTGTGGTGCAAAATTCACTGATTTTTTTTTTTATGAAAACATCGTAACCAAATTTGCCGAATATAATATTTTGGAGGTTTAAGCAATTTGTCGATTATTGCAAAGTGGTGGTACAGGGTATCCCAAAGTCGTCTGCGCCCGACTTTAACGTACGCCATCTTTTTTTGATGATTTAGCAAAGACATCATTTCAACTTAATGGTTTTTAGATTATAACTCAAAAGAGCATGTTTTTGTTTAACAAAACTTATTGTTTTTATTTTAAAAAAGTCATAATGTTTAGAACATTTAAAATCGAAATGAAAGTTGAATAAATGTCAATAAAGTATGAATGGATTAAAAAGCCAAGTTACTAAAAAGATTAATTTGATTTGCTGTCCAAATAGCTTGCTGCTGTACTTTTGTTTCGAGATGGACGTCTTGGTGGCCCCACTATTTAGAGGTCCGGTTTGCCCCACTAACGACGCAGAAAAAAAAATATACGAAATTTCCAACCAATGCTATAAATGCAATATATAGGTTTATGTAAATAGTATATGAGCGACTTACTTTTTCTATCTCTTTATTTAACAGGATAAAATGTTAAAAAAATTAATTGAAAATCGTTAATAATATACTTCTTGAGAGACAACTGTCATGCAACAATTTTCGTTATTTTTTATGGTCTACACGATAACATTAATATGAGCTCACTCATTATTGCCGTTTTTAAAAACCAGTGGGAGGTCGGGTTTACCCACACTGTCGGGGTTGCCCCACCTTACCATATATCTCACCAAAAATAAATTTTTTTTAATATGGGATGTTTTTAAATATATTGTCAGAAGTGGGATACGAACCCACGCCCTCAGAGAGGACCAGAACGCTCATGCGAACCTTGGTAGAAAGACAAAAATTATATCTTGAGTCTGGCGCCTTAGACCGCTCTGCCATCCTAACATATAATATGAGATTTGACGAGCAAAAAGTTTTTACAATATTTAAAGTAAATGTTATATATAAAGTAGTTTTCTTATTTGATTAAAATATAAGTCAATATTTACTTGGACCTTACTTGTTAGGCTGCAATAGAATAACCTGGCTTGTACAGCGAATGATCTTGGTTTTACGTAGAAAAAATAGATAACTAAATTCTCATTGTTGCAAAAAAAATAATTTTAGTAACCTAACTGGAATAATTTTTTTTTTATTTTACGCATACACCGAACTCAACTTACTTTTATATTTTTCAAATTCCAGAAAACAAAATTTGCAAGCTATCAAAGGTAATAAGCAAACATTTTTAAAATTTTTTTAATTTTATTATATGCAATATATTTTACTTTAATTCTTTAATATTTTTATATGTTATTAAAAAAAAACCCAGTTCTACTTTGAAGTTAATTTCTTAACATTTCAGGTAAATTAAACCAGCTTAAAAGCAAGCACCTGCAAACGTCAGCTTCCATCAAAGGAAATTGCAGAAGTTTTCAGCCGGTATTTTCATTGAAAAATAAATATAAAAAATTGATTTTCCATACCTCAATAATTTTTGACATGATAAAGTAAATCCGTATTAAATCTTTCAACAACAAATCAAAGAGCCCGTTCAAACTGCCAGAATATAATGCCAATTTTTTTTAACTTTGCCACTTTTGATTTAAATTTATTTTATTAAATTTATTATTCAATTCAATTTGTAATGTTTATTGCTTGTAACATAAACTTAATGAAATTAATTTTTGTAAATTATGTAATCAATTGCATACTTTTTTGCGCTTTTTATGTTTTACATACTTATTTTAAAAATATGAAACAAAGTTAAAGCACTTCAAGCTATTAAAAAAAAATGTATTTCTAGAATCCAGTGCATATAGATATATAAAAATAATTCATGTGAAAAAGTTGCTACCTTTATGCTTTTATGATTTTAATTAATAAAAAGCATTAACTTAATTAAAATTCAGTGGACAAATATTTTGTTGCGTGTGAAATTTTTATATTAATTCAATAAATAATATGTGAAAAATTTTAAGCGTTAATTGTAAAATAAAATCTACTTGATTTCCTAAAAGCAAAATTATCTTTTTTTTCCTTGAAATTCATGCTAATTTGTTTTTGTTGTGTTTTATGTATTTCTTGCGAAAATTGTTTTCATTCACGGCCATATTATTTGATATACCCTTTAATTATATATTTAGGGGTATATGAATTTTAGCCGTATGTAAGTAGCACAAAGATGAAAGCAGTTACGGAATTTGTATATTTAAAAATTAATAGCCCAAGTTACAGAGACTATATAGATATGTCTAACTGACTGTATAAACGCTAATATCTTGAAAACTATAAATGAGAGGAATTGAGTTTCCGCAGCTTAAATATGCGGTTTACATTAAAGGTGCAACTTTTTTGAACAGTAGCTAGAAATAGTTATGGGTCGAGGTAATATACATCTATTTATTTAAAATATACAAAATCAAATACAAATATTCATATATCTAGAGTCTCTTAATTTTTATTAGAGCCTAATCAGCAAAACTATCTCGACCATAGATCTGCATTTTTTGGGGGGCCAATCGATTACGCAAAATTAAAGACCCTTCCGAATTAAATCTCGAAATACATTTTAAGTTAGTAGAAGTAATGGATATGATTGTCGTTAGAGCCCCACCTCGAAAAAATTTAAAAATTAAAATTCCTTTAAAGACATAAACTAAAATATTAAAGAAAAATCGCGTTAAGATATATAACTATTTTCCGATATACCAAATTAAAGCTAACGTTTTGCCGCAGCTTTCTATAATTACTGATATCTTCTGACTCTTATAAATTTTTGAGATATGACTATTTTCCAAAAAAGGAAATTTTTTTCATTTTTAAAAATGGTGGGGTAAACCCGACCGCCCATTTCTGTTTTTTGGCTGATTTAGCACAGATATAATCCAAATTTAATGATTTTTCGATTAAAATCAAAAGAGCATGTTATTGTTTTACAAAACGTCTGATGGACCCACCATTTAGAGGTCGGACTTGCCCCACTGTATAATTTTTCATGACGACGTCGAATAAAAAAAATTATACGAAATTTCCAACCAATACTACACATGGACAATATAGGCCTATAAGCCACTTAACGTTATTTTTGATCACTTCGTTTATCAGAAAAAAATGTTTCATCAAAAATTCACAAAAATTGAATTGAAAATCGTAAAAATGTACTTTTTGTCGGTTGAGCATCTAAATGTACACTGACAGACAACTGTTACGCTTTTTTTATACTCTACACGATAACACAAATATGAGCTCGCTCAGTATTGCCGTTTTTGAGAAACAGTGGGAGGTGGGATACCCACACCGTCGGACTTGCCCCACCTTACTCAGCATAAGAAAATAATTTTTGTAGGAAAAAAGAGAATCCTGTATTCCCCTTCCAGGCAGCACCTCCTATAAAGGGCATACCAAAGTCGATTTGGCACGCATTTTCATACTCAATTTCTCACTGCATTACTTCTCAGTTAAAATTCATGTTCATGTATTTATTATTTCTTCGGAAAAACGCAAGTAATTTTCGTATCTGGCCATATTGGTTTTCATCATTGTAGGGCAATCAAAAGTAAAGCCAATTAATTGGCTTTCATTCATTTTATTTCAGACTGTGGTCCAATAATAATAATAGCTGTGTTTTTAAGAGGAATTTCCATAAGAATGGCAGCAATATAAATTATTGCGTATATAAACTTAAGCGTTTTAAACCAGTTTGGGCGATACAAGACATACATAATATTCCGAGCAGGTTTTGCCCAAAGTGCTTCAGATACCGGGGCGACCATTAAGAGGCATAAATAAGCTAGTACATAGATATATACAGCTACACTTACGAGGCGTCCAAGTTGGCATTGTGCAACATGCAGCTATTAAAAGACGTTGCGGTAGTTGCAGCTTCAGTTGCAGCTGCTACCGCTGTTTGCACTTCAATTAATTAATTGCAATTTGCAACGTGAAGTTGTCGGTGGTGCCACTAAAAGCTAACCAGCGTGGAAAAGCACAACGTGGCAGGCATAAAGTGCGTTTAGTCGGCAGAGCTCACGGTGCACAGCTGCATGCCGCATGTTGCAGTTGCTGCAGCTGCTGTTGTTTGCAGCCACCATGGCAATAACACGCCTGGCAGCCATAATATAAAAACGACAAGCCAAGATGGCGGCACACAGACCTACGCACACACACACTGAAGATGACGGCATGCGTTCAACATGGCGTCTACTTGATATACGCGCCTGTTGATGTGTTATTAACACGGCTGCCGTGTCATCTCTACTTCGTCCTTGTACTAAAGCATCCGTCATCGCTTGTACGCTGCCTGTCTGCAACGCAATGCGTCAACTGCGGCAGCAAATTGTGCTACGCATAAATAAATGATGCTGCAGTTTCAACGCCCTGAGACCTGGGGCAGGTTGCTGCTGCCACAGGGCTCTGCCACAGATTGCTTAAGCTGCTGGCAAGCAATTCAGCTTATGGATAGCACAATACGAGCTCAAGGGTATTGCAGCTGTTTGGTTGTATTTTTCTTTTGACGCTTCTTTATGTGAGGATTGGGAACGGCAGGCAAAAAGTGGAACTAAATACTTCAAGTCGGGAAAGTATTTAATGTTATAGGGAGTGCTTGAAAAGCGGAATGAAAAGCTCCAGTTGGCACTAGTAGAGTTATATAAAAGGGTAAGCTATGGGCTTATAATTGATTTATATTTTTTATGTTATTTGTATTACGGATTTTAATTAATAATTAAAATAAACTAAGGTATTTCGACTTACTTATGCGCAATTTACTTTACTTAGGTCGTGATATGCTACGTATGGTAAAAAAAAAAAAAAAATGGCAGCAAAAAATCCCAGTAGTAAAAAAGTATCATTTGTTATGTTTGAGCATTCTTTTTGTGAAGGATCGAACAAAATCGATTATTGCTGGACCTATATTATTTATTGTATATTTTCAATATGACTTATCCTTTAAATACGCAGCTGCAATTTAAGTTCTATACACAGTATTAATCTTAAATTAAGCGTTAATATTCATTTGGCTATAACCTTATTGAAAATGGCATGAAAATGACAAATCATTTCGCTTGATTCACTTCTATAAAATAATTTTTAAATTCATTAAGCAATTGGTTTCATTTTATTTCACAACAAAAATGCGAATATTGAAAAGTAACACGCTTTTTAATTTATTTTTATTTTTTTAAATGACCAGCTTAATTGTTTGCCACACTTTTTGACTTCCGTATATTAAAAAAATCCATTTAAAGTTATTTACTTTTTTTTGCAAACATAAAATTTCAATCAGTTTAAGCTCAAACTTTCACACAAAACTCCAAACAAATTGTTTATGCTGTTTTGAAGCATTATTTATGGCGCAAAGCAAAAACAAAGCACCGCAATCGAAAATGTTCAGGTTTTATTGTCCATTAAATATTACGTATACGCAATATGCTCATACCCTCAGTGACACGTGCCACAAGCTTACCCAAAATTTTAAATTAAGCTTCACACAACCCTGCAGCAGCTGTATCCCCCTAGCTTTTTTTGACCCTCACACTCTACCCCCATCATTCATCTGGTGTATTTTAAAGGCTGTCAGCTTAGTTGTTAGATTTCATTAAATACTCCAGCAAACCAGAGTAGCTAACTATAGCATGGCCTGACCTTCTTTCACTGCCACTTGGCCACATCAATGGAACAATCTAATATAATCAAGTGCCCCATTTCATGCGTATTTATTTCCTGACGTATTCATGAATGCCTAACACCATCAATTTATATCATAAGCCAGTTGGACATGACAGCAGCTACGGCCAAGGATTTCGACTACTCTGATGACTGACTTTTGGCCGCATTACCGACCTGCTACAATTTTGACAGGCCATATTGACAGGCTAGGGCAGTTTTTCCTCCTTTTTTTTTTTGTGGGTATCCCGCAACTGTAGCTATTGGCCATCTGGGCAGCTGACAGCCATTATTATCATAATGCCAAATGAAGACAATGTTGGCAAGAAACTTTTAATGATACTGTTAAGGTTGCTGGCTGGCATACTCTAACACGGCAATTAATCACGGTTACAGTTTGAGTGTCACTTAATTTTTATGGCAACGTCCATAGACTCAAACTCAAATCAGTACGCCAATGCACAGTGGTTACGGTTTTATGGCGAAAGTGGCGAAAATATGCGCGTAAAAATTTGGTATTGAGACTCTAATAAACATTTTATGTGAAAATTTAAGTAAATGAGCAGCACAACTCTGATTCATGATGTAAGAGCTTTGATTTGCGGTTTAAAAAATGTAAGATTTGTTTTATGTATAAGTTGGCATATTGATTACATGCATGCACTTATATAAATTATTAAGAACTATAGATATATTTCAAGGCAGGTTTTCCGGGATGTTTCTAAGACCAACGATTTTTAACATAAATAAAAGAACACCATTTCATTTAAATAGCCTCCTTCGTTCCGCTTGCAGAGCTTCGGTTGTTCTAAAGGAAATTTTCATTTTTTTTGTCACGCAAAAAACTCAACTCCTATGTTTGTTCCTTTATTAAAAAAAAATGTGCATTACATTGCGTATACGTATCTAGCTGTAGTGACCGCATGTTATTTTTTTTACGTTTAAACTTACTTGGACATTTAATATAATGCAGGGAATATACATTTTTTTTATTTTGTATAAAATAAATAGAAATAGTTGAACTTTTTGTTTTTTAAGCAATTTATTTAAAAATAAAATTCACAATTTAAAAAAAAAAAGTGTTTCGATTCGACGGACATAGGGCTATAAATAAGCACTATTAACCCAATTTTTGGGAAATAGAGAGTTCAGGTTAAGAGTCGAGTTCAACATAAAATAATTTGAAGGATAATTAATGAGAGTTCGGATCTGAGCCCAAATGAGAGTAGAAAGAGAACAATTAGACGCACTGGTTTTAGGAGGAATATAAAAGGAGTTTGCGTTTGCTGTCCAATTGAAGTCCGAAAAATAGGTGGAGAGCTAGGTAAAACCATCATGTTCAATAAAACTGGTCAACATGGTTTAGCTGTTGGAATACTAAGGGTCATTTCCGAAGTAATTTGCTGCACAGAATCCGAATCCAGGGATAGAATTAGCCCATCACGTCAGGATTCCGAGATATTTGAGCCATAAACTTGCAAAAAAAATCGTAATTGATCTCTTGAACTCTTAAATTAAAGGGTAAGAGTGGTACTAAATGATGTAACTAGAGAGACAGGCCACAAAAATGTTGTGCACCCTGTACATATCTCAAAATCCTGACGTGATGGGCCAATTCTATCCACGGATTCGGATTCTACGCACCAAATTACTTCGGACATGACCCTTAGCATTCCAGCAACTGACATGACCCTGGTATTTGTAGACCTGTGTTATTATTTCCATTAATTTTTATTTGAATCACCCAAAAAAATAAAAACAGACCGTAACAAACTTGTCTGAGAAAATTTTGAACTATAAACACAAAGCACATAAATTCTTTTGTTTTTTTTTTTAATTAATTTTCAAATTTTTTTTACAATTCAAAGAAATCTTACAATCAGCTGCTCTTAGATTACAAATCCGAATAAAAACTACTCGAAATCAGTACGTACTCACTCAAAATGGAGAACAATACGCATCAGCATCTATTCGTTTCGACTTTTCACAAAGTATCGAAATCTTTAAGAGACATAGTTGTCTTTAATTTTTTGTGTTACTTTTACAATAGCATCAAACCACTGTGCACAGTATGCCGCATCAACATTGCCACACAGCAGCAGCAGTGCAGCATTTTGTTGCCAATTGTTTTTCCGGCAAGTACAAAGTGCCGCCTGCTTTATAGTCCGCACATTATTGTGTGTCAGTGTGGCATCTGTGTGTGCCAGTGTGTGTCAGTATCTATGTTTCTGTGTGTACTATGTAGGTAGCATCTCTTTTGCCTTGTTCTCATTTGAGCTGCCTTTGAGTGTTGAGTTCACACAGTGAAAGTTTTCTGACTGACGACTTCAATATGGCTGCAATAAGTATGCAAACACAGAGCGAGATAGCTACACAGATAGAATGAGTGTGCGCAAGCGAGACAGACACAAGTTTTTAATGGCCATTGAAGCATTTTCCCTTCATACAAGATGACGGCGTCCATATTGCGGCACAGAGACGAACGCGAGTGAGTGACGTAGAGACTGTCGCGTTAGTGGTAAGAGTTTTTAGCCAGGTCTAAAGTAAAAGTCCACTGCTCTCATGCATAGTTTCAAGTTGTTTGGATATTATTAAATTAGTTGCGGGCGATTTGTGGTAATTAGAGTGAAATTTTATGGCACTTTGAACTTACTAGTGGCTACAACTCAACTTCAATTAACTTGTTTTGGGTTGCTATGAAGATGTGTGTGTGTGTGTGTGTGTGTGTATGTGTAACGCTTAAATGTTTTATTTACGCAATTTAACCTCTCAAAAAGGTAATTGGCAAACTCTAAATTGGCTTTGGTTAGGCCAAGTTGGGCTTGTTTGCTTTTAGAGATAAGTTTCTGTATTTAGTTTAACATGTATTAAAATGCTCATTAAAATTTTAACTTGTTTATAATGTGCTAGAAGGGTAGCTGAGCTAAACACACACAAAGTTTAGTTTTATTATCTTTGAACTAAAATGTGTTAATATCCAAGGAAATCCTCTTTGTGGTAAATAAATTTGGGACGTTTTGTACGCAAATCAAAAAGCGTATAATATATGAGTCGAAAAAAATAATACAAAGCTAAGTCATAAAAAATAAGTTAAACAAATTTTGAGGCAAATTTATAGTTAAATAACTAAAGAAGAATAATGAGTAGTCCAAAGCAAAAGCTTTTTTTTATAGTATGTCATTTGTGTTTTCCATCTGCTCTTGCTTTTTTTCGTTGGTCATTTGTGCTTGAATTTGTGGAAACTGACGGAAATCATAATTTTTGATTTAGCTGAAGTAAATTTTTTTTTTTTTAGAACTTTTTAGAACATTTTTAAAATATTCGAAGCACGGGTAAAATGATATTTGAAAAAACCCGACTTGTGTCACTTGAACTTAAATACTTATATGGAGGCGCTTTCAAAATTGATCATAGAATGTCAAAACAAACATTCGTGTCAAGTTTGAACTTATTATCTTATTATTATTTGTCATTTTCAAGGTACTGTCTAAAAATGAAAAACGCAATTTTCAGTTATCGATAACTCTATAAATAATCGGAATTTTGCAATAAAATTTGACGTGGTTACTATTGAATAGTAGCTATACCAAATCTGTAAAAATCATCAAAAT